>JAWNOS010000540.1:2162500-2587210 GCA_035045845.1 Drosophila buzzatii | reverse complement strand
AATTTTATTTTCATCTGCTGTCCTTGTCAGTTTTTCTCATTTGGCTGAAGTATCAACAATATAGTTTTTGAATGAGAAATTGCGACACGTCTCCAAAGAGAAACAAATACAATCGCAGGAGAAACTCGTCACTCAAAGAATGAATGTTTGGAATACAAAAATTAACTCCTTTTACATTTATCATTGTTTTGTATTTACTCATTTGACACTGTTATATCGCACAAAACTGTTAAATGACTTCGCTATTGCAATTCAAAAATTACTGTATTTCGAGTTTTAAAATTAGTTTTCAAATTCATCAAAAATATTTGGGATAATTTAGAAATAATTTTTTTTTGTCGGTTTTATATATTTTTTGTTGTTTTTTTTATTTTACATTTTACATACATAATTCACACATCGTAATTATGTAATATTTTCTCATTTACAATCACTTAATAACTAAATTTTGTATGCATTTATTTTCGGCCAGTTGTTTTAATTGGATTTTATCATTCGCTGTTGAAATAATGTTCAACGCTTTGAATTACAAGTTTTCACAACATTTAGATTTTACTTTGTCACGTTCGATTGTTTTGTTTTTTTGCTTTTTACTTTATTCAATTGTGGATGTTTAAACGTTATTTTTTGTTTTGCTTTGTTGATTTTTTTTTATGTTTTTGTTTCCGTTTCTTGTGTACGCCTATATCTGACTTAAATTACAAATCATTAAATTATTTTAACATGTACTTAGATTGGATTAGATTGTTACAGCTACCCGCCCGTCGCCCAGAGCTTCAGAGCGCTGCCGCTGACGCGATTCAACTTTTAGTTCAACGCTTTGCTTCGACCAACAACGGCACGCACACACAAACAACTGCAGAAAATACGACAAATGATGACCAGAATTGCAATGTTAATTTTCGTGACGCGTTTAACTTAACGTAGTGCATCTCGAAATACTAACTAAACTGAACACAACACAGTGTAGCTGTAGAAACGATAGGGATTGAAATATTTAAGTGAATTTCAAACTTCTCGTCGCCAATAGATTTTAATTTCTGCTCATTGTTGTGATGGTGCTGCTGCTTGTGTCATTATTGTTGTTGTTGTCATCAGTGCTAAAAGTTTCAGGATCGAACACCATATTGGTCAGTTGTAAATTTTGCGGACGTTGATGCGGATGCGGTCGCTGCTGGCTGCCCGAATATTGCAGACGGCGTCGAAGCAGGCGTCATGTCTCTGCTCATTGGGTTTGATATTGTGGCATCGCAGCGCTGTACATCATTTGTGGGGCAAGCGAACCATTGGCGGCAGCAGCCGCACTAGCAGCGGCAGTTACGCCTGGCACCACAGTGGCACCAGGCACGCCCCAAGCCATATTTGGCGGCATCACACGGTACCCGGCAGCTAGAAAGGACAACACAACTTATTAAATTCATATATAATTTACAATTCTACCGGCAGATATGTACGACTGCCAAATCGAAAATAATAACGTTGTCTAATTGGTTCGATACGTACGTACAGCTCCTGCCTGTTGAGCACTGGTAGTGTAGGCATAAGGATAATAACCCTGCTGCATGTACTGCGTCTGCATCTGGGTCGGATAGCTCTGCTATAAGATACAAGGGAGGCATGTAATGTGAGTAATGCATTTGTAATTTGTATTGCGATTTGTGACTCACCGCCGGTGGGTACCAGTAGCCCATTTGTTGGTATGCTGCCGCATAGGGATATTGCGCCTGCGCCGCCGCCGCAGCGGCTGCTATCTGTTGGGGTGTCATCATTTGACCGGGTAACGCTGTCCCAGTGGCTGCGGCAATCTGTTGTTGTGTCATCATTTGGCCTTGCATGCCAGCAGCCCCCGCAGCAGCAGCCGCATTGGCTGCCGCCACAGCGGCCACATTAGCAGAAGCAGCAGCAGCAACGGCAGCATTAACATTGTTGGCCGAGTTGTCACCACCATTCTCCTTGCCCCAGAAGCATTTAACATGATTGCCGTGCACTTCGCTGTTGTGCGTATGCTCGATGGCGCGTGCCGCAGCCTCTTTTGTAACGAATTTTATGAACGCAAATCCCTTGTCTTTGAAAACACGGACATCCTGTATGGGACCAAATTGCATGAAGTGCTTATGCATCAGTTCATCGCTGATGACATTTGGCGGGAAGCCGCCACAATAAACGGTGGTGTTTGTGGGACTTGATTGATTGTACACCTCCTCGAAGGTATGTCGTTGGTTGTTCTTAATGCCGTTGCCAGCACCGCCGCCGCCACCCATCCCACCCATACCGCCACCTTGGCCACCCGACTTGGACGATTCCCGCGGTGGTGGCAATTTGCGCGTTGACCAATTCGTGCGTATAGAACGTGAACCGATCCATTGACCATTCATTGACTGAATTGCGTTCTCAGCTTCGGCCTTCTTCACAAACGATACGAAGGCATAGCCTTTGGACTTCATGGTCTGTGGGTCGCGCACAATGCGACAGTTTGATATCTCGCCAAATGGCGCGAACGCCTCACGCAGCGTCTCCGTCTCAATCTCTGGACTAAGATCACCAACAAATATATGATGGTGAGAGCTGATGTCTGTCTTGGGCGTATTGCCCGGACTAGTGGCCCAGTTGACCTGTAAGTAGGCAATATATATATATATATATATATATATATATCATATATTAGAGCTTGCAGACGAACCTTGATCTCTTTGTCTAGGAAAACACGTTTGTTCATGGCCGTCAGAGCAGTGCTGGCCGCCTGATAATTGGAATATTCGATGAAGGCATACGGATCATTGCCTGGTTCCCTTATGATTTTACAGCTTTTAACTGGTCCCATTTTGCCAAAGAGCGCAATAAGCAGATCCTCCGAAACCGAACCATCCAGATTGCCAACGTACAACGTTTTAGGTTGTGACTCGTCCATTTTAATCAGATGCTAGCTAGCTACTGATGAATCTACTTAACTGGACTCTATCTATTGAAGTGCTCCTACTGCTCCTGCTCCTGCTCCTGCTGTTAGTGTCCACTGGATGTTGTATTAACTACTCTACAACTAATGTCCACATTAATACAAAAACACTTATCCCGAAAGCTAGATGCCTGCGATTCTTTAATATATGAAATTGATATAAAAATGCAATGCACTTGCGTTCACAATCATATACAAAATGTATAATAATTAATTTATATATATAAATAAATATATATATTCAATTCGAACAACTAAAGCTAACAACGAAAACTTTCCTAATTTCTATTAATTTTGTTTTGTTCTTTTCGATTTTTTGGAGTCAGTTTTGAATACTTCCGATTTTGGACAATGAAACTATTCTCTTTCTTTTTATGTGTATCCGTATATAAGATCTAGATATATGTTATAGAAGATCTTTTTACTTAACGCTGAGGTTCGTCGTTTATTGCTTTCGCTGTTGCTGTTACTGATGTTGCTGTTGTTGTCAATAAATTTCTTTAATATATATTCTAACTATGCGCTAATGGAGTGATTTGGAATATATCGATGTGCTTGCTTTTTAGCTTGCTTGACTCCAGTTGTTGTTCTCTTAGTTGTCTGGTGGAACATACTCTTTGAGAGTTGTACGCTAACTGTAGCTAAATTCAAATTTCTATTCAAATTTTAATTAGTATTGCTCTATACAAATAGTCGTAGAAAAAATGTATATTCCTTCAGTACTGTGGTTGATAGATTGAATTTATATCAACACTAACTCTCTGTTCATTTCTGGTACAAAAATGTGTGTATGTATGTATGTATGTATTATATAAACTGTGCCTTCAGTGAAAGTTCGCCCGATTATTGATTTGATTCGAAGTTGAAGACTGGAATCACTGTAACAAAAGCAAAAATAAAAATAAGTTAAATTTAAAATTTATAATAGTTAAGACAGAAAATAGGAAAATTGTGCATTTAATATATTTTGTTGTTGCCGTTGGGAATTATTTGTTAAAGTCCACAATCCACAATAGAACCAAGCAACACATGATCGAATTATTGCTATGGGGAATTAGAAGAGCATTTGATATGGATAATGTTGTATGAGCGCGAGTGCGAATATGAAAGAAAGGGAGCGGGTAACGCCAAAGCATTGCAGACATATATATATATAAATATATATTTATATATATACACACACTCATACACCAGCACGCAAACATTCGAAAGCAGAGTGTGAAGCGACAGCCGCAACGGTCTTAATTATTGGCATTAATACTTAATATTTTTTTGCATTTAAGAACAGAGAATTTCATATTATTTTATGAATAAAATAAACACAACTATCGCGGTCATTAAAAATATATTTTATTTTTTTTACTAAAATAATTATAGAGCATTAACAAACACACACACATACACGCGCGCGCATAGGAAAAGAGGGAGGACGAATGAACCAAAATCAACTAGGAGATGAATGACCGTCGATAACAAAATACACAATGGAAGAGAATATGGAAAGAAAAGAAAATTTGCAAAAAGAAAAAAAAAACCGAAACCGGCCAAAAAAAAAAAACGCACACGGTTGCATTTGTTTAGTAATATTCCTTATATTATACATCGTTTGAAATCGCTTTTAATGCAGAAGAAATTCATTTTCACGCCAATTTCGATTGCAATGTAAATTTCATTTCATGAGCGAAAAAATTGAGTTTTTCTCAAAATCATAGTCAAAATAAAATAAACGGCTGCGATTCGGACGGAAAGCCAAAGGCGTCGCGTTTGTCTTTTTGTTTGCGTTTTGTGTTGCTCCTCACATGAGTTGCCACTTATTTTGCTTTTGATAATTATACCGTTGCAATCTATTGCAATATCAAGGCAACAGTCGATTTTATATATTTTTCCGGACAGGTAACGCAAATTCTGATTGCGATGGCTATCTAGTTATATATCATTTATACATACATATATGCATGTGCATGTATGTATGTATGTATAATGTATAAGCGCATATATGTATGTATATGCATGTATATACATATCTTGTTCACTTTGCTGCTGCCATCTTTTATGCTAAGCGTTGTTCGATTCGCTGTTTTACCCCTCCTACCCGAAGCCAATGCAGAAAGCTAGAATTATCGTTAACACAACTACCACCACTGCTGCCATCGGTGTACACTGCCCATTGTTCGTAGCTGGCATCGTTTTCAGCTCAAAATTTCTGATTTCATTTCTAAAATTCACTATTTTATTGTGTCGAGTGACGTGGCTGAGCTTGTAAATTTACCGCTTTTCACTTCACAAAATCTTCGTTAACTTATATCATTTGTCAACTAATGTTAGCCGCAACCGGTTTTTATTAAATTTTAATTTCATTCGATTTCATGTATTGGTTAAAAAGTTCTATGAACGCGTCGCCAAATTTTTACCTTTCGTCGTCTAAAATGCGAACTAATTAAATGAGCACTTTGTGTGCGATTGTCTGTGCTGCCAACTCAGTCAAATTGTCATATTTTAATGGCGGCAAGTCAATCAAATGTTAAGAAACTAAGTGAACGGCAGACATTCCAGCCTGAAAAACTTATTTATTAATTCTTGATTAGTCCAACGTGTTTTTCAATTTAAATCAAAATAGTTTCAACTAATTTTCAACATTTTTAATTTTCTATTTATAATGTGGCAACTCTGTGCGGGCTGATAAACTCATGCATCACCGCTTTCTCTTTCTAACGCACGCTTAATGGACCTTTGTAACAGCACAAAGCAGAATAGCAAAGAAGTACATCAGTAGAATAGAAAATACATAAAATGGTGATTAATATTTTGGTAAACAGTAAACAGTTAATTACTGTTGATACAAATGACATTAATTTAAAAGAAATAAATGCTTTTATCGAGGAAACAACAGTAAGTAAACACCATATTTAATGAATTTAAATGACTAATATTGGACACTTTTATAGAATTTGAAACCTGAAGAATATTATCTTATGTGCAATGGCAAACGTTTAAATGAAAATATAAAATTCCAGCATGGTAGCATTCACTGCATCCTCCGTCAGATTGGAGGAAAGGGAGGTTTCGGTTCTATGCTGCGAGCGATTGGCGCACAAATCGAGAAGACCACAAATCGTGAGGCATGTCGAGATTTGAGTGGACGTCGCTTGCGTGACATTAACGAAGAGAAGCGAGTCCGGGCATGGCTGGAAAAGAAAGACGAACGTGAGCGTGAAGCTGAGGAGCGTAAGAAACGTAAAATTGAAAAACTACTAACAATGCCCAAGCACGAGTTTAAAGACGACCAATATGAGGAGGCCAGAGCCAAATTAACCGAAAAGGTCAACGATGCATTCGAGGAGGGAATGAAACAGGCCAAAGATACCGAGAAGACCTCTGAAATTGATGCTGTATCAAGTTCATCTAATACTAGCGCAGCAATTGGTACTAAACGAAAGGGCGATACAGGCACCAATGCAAGGATTCCTAAAAAGAAAAAAGGCGCGCTTTGGATCGATAACGATTTATCTGGCAGCGAATCTGACACTGACGATAGTGAAATTGAAGCTGATACTAAGAAATCTATTAAATGATAAAAGAGTTTATTTGTAATGTTAAGCTAAATATTATAAATAATTAAGTTAATGACAATCGACAATTTTATTGCGAGACGAACTGGGAAGAAACCCAAGCCAGACCCCATTTAAGATTCGTTAGCATGAACTTTAAAGCTTTTGTCCATTGTTCCTCTGAGTTGAATTGTATTCTGTAATTATAAAGAGATAATACTATGTAGTTTCGTCAATTGTAAATACATATTGTTTGCTCACTTGATGGAGTAAGAATTGCCTGTGGAAGAATCAATTATTTTTCCCTTTTCCATTTTGTACGGCAACAGAAAGTCGGTGTCGCGTTTCTCAACCTCCTTCTGGAACTGTGTCAAACAGTCTAGAAACGCCACCATGGCAGCATCAAATTTTGTGTCCCAAAAAAATTTAAAGCCCCCGCTGCCATATAGGGGCAACTCACGGTTGTCGCCTAGCACCTCCACATATGAATGATTGCCAAATGGAACAACGCGGTAGCGCTCAAAGGTCAGGCCAATTTTTCGCGCCAAAGCTGACAGCAACAACACTGTCTGTCCCCAGGCTGCATTGATCTCTGACCAGTCCACAGAGACAGATGGCAGGCGTCCCAATCGAAAGTTGTTAATTGTACCAAAGTGGCCGGCATGCCAGATATGAAATGTTATATTAAATATATTCGTGTCCCGAAGTTTATCCAGGTGCTGCTTGGAGTAGGCTATCTGGCACTCCAGGCTGCGCTTGTCATCTTCCGTTAGCATCAACTCCCGACGGTGCTTTGTGTATTCGCGCCAGTAGCTTTCCTCCTGTTCATGCAGCTTTTCCTTTACCAATTCCTCTTGCTCTATGGCATCATTCAAAATTTTCTCCTCGGCTTTTAGGTTCGCCAGTTCCTTCAGTAGTTCTTGCTCACTTTCCTTCAATTGCTGTAATTCCTTATCCAGGGCATCTACATTGGGAACTTCTTGTTGCTGTTCCAGTTCGTTGAGGTAAGATTTGTATACATGCCATTCTTCTTCGGCAATTCGGAGCTCTCGGTCCATGATCTCCAGCATTGAGTCGGCACACTCTTCGCACAGTGGATGATCAATCTCCGAGTTAGAGGACAGGCAATCAAACAACTCTGCCTTCAGTTTGAATGCAGAGCTCAGTTTCTTATTATCACGTCCATCAGATACCAGCGTAAAGCCCGTACCATTGATAGAATCTGTTAATCTAAATGGCGGCACAAAGTGGTCAAAGTTATTAGCATCTCGTGGATCGATAGTGTTCACGTTCACGTTTCCATAGATAGGTACTGAAATCAGATAGTGACATTAGGGAAACTAATCTTTATTAAGTTATTGTATTTCTCACTTACGCGAAAGCTCAGCCATAGCATGTACGCTTATTTTCTCCAGATGCTCATCCATTACTATAGGCTGTAGGCACCGTTGGCAGGCGAACGAGACTGGTTGCTTTTCCGCCTCAGTCATTGTTCTGCCTTTGTGTATGTTCTTTAATCAATGCATAAAATTCGATTCTAAATTTGTTTGTTGCATGGAAAACGCAAAATACAAATAGTCTATCAGCTGTTCGATGTGCTGATTGCAGAGTTGCCACCTATGGCAAAGAGCTGCTACGCAGTTACATATACGATAATAATTAAAAAAAAAAAAACAATTGTGAACTCATAACAGACCAAAACAAATGACTACAAAGCTTGAAATAAAAACAAAATAAACCTGTTTGTAACCCATAAACATTGGTCCACTAAAAAAGCAAAGGCGCGCGCCAAAAAAACCTTGACTAACGATTGTTGATGTTACAAATAACACGAAGTCAAAAACATTTGATAAGCCAGCAGAATAAGTCACATTCGCAGTCGCAGTCGCCGTCGTCGTCGCTTACGAAGAGAGTTTGTTTTGGTGAGCAAAGCACATACGACGTAGTCATAATGGCGCCCTCACACACAATATCAATCTTCAACGCACAAACCGTTTGTTTCCATCTTTCAGTTGTCGCCAGGCAGTGCTACATAACGGAAGTATTTTTTGCTCTCGCATCTTACTCATAAAATTGATCAGAATAGAATTTTCTGACACAAACTCTACCACCTGCAGACATATGCATATGTTTCCAGATTCAGGCAATCAATTTTTTAAATAATTGCTGTGATATATTAAATTTCATATAAGAGAGACATCCATACTCAATCAAATCGTGCCATTTTCATATACCAAAGCGAGAGTAGAGCACGCACACACAACAGCTCATACGTAATACGTAATCAGTAACGACAGCGGCGGCGTGGGTGCTGTGTACGGAAAGAACGAGAAAAATCGAACGACTTGAGCAATAATGGTCTCATATTTTGTGCCGCGAGGCCGTTTTCTGCTGAAGGCGGGAAACATTAGAAAAGCCATACAGGAGCAGCAGCAGCCAAAGCAAGTGCTGCAGAATGGAAATTGGCCTGTTCTTCGGCACTTTCGACAATTGCCGGCAAATGCTGCCTCCAATGAGTCGATGGTTGCCAAGTCGAAAGCGCAACCGATCAAGCAACAGACTCAATTGCAATTACGGCGAAATGCACTCTCACGCTGGACGGGATTTCTATTGCGCTGGGCACCCATGGGCTTGTGTGTGTTCGGTGCTATCGAATGGCAGTTGCACAAATTTCGATGCGGACGTGACGGTACCCAGCGCACTGCTTCAGAGTTCCAGTCGCGGGTTTACTGCTCCCTCCCATTGCGCATTATCAGCCGCTGTTGGGGCTGGCTCGCCTCATGCTACATGCCCAATACTCTGCGTCCTTACGTATACGGCTGGTACTCGAGCATGTTTAATGTAAGCATTGATGAGGCTTTGTATCCCGATTATAATCACTATGCCAGCCTAGCTGAGTTTTTTACACGCCCACTGAAAGAAGGCGTGCGCATCATCGATGATAAATCCCCATTAGTATCCCCAGCTGATGGCAAGGTTTTGCACTTTGGCAGCGCCACAGACACACTAATCGAGCAGGTGAAAGGCGTCAGCTATAGCATCGAAGATTTCTTGGGACCTTTGCAGACGGTTGAGCAATCGAACGAGCTAATCAGCTATGCACAAGCCTTAAAAAAGAAGCGCGACGACTCAACGGAACTGTATCAGTGTGTTATCTACTTGGCCCCTGGAGATTATCATCGATTTCATTCACCGGCTGCCTGGGAACCGACGGTACGACGTCATTTCTCAGGCGAGTTGCTATCAGTCAGTCCCAAAGTGGCCAACTGGCTGCCTGGGCTATTCTGTCTGAACGAGCGTGTCCTATATATGGGAAAATGGAAGCACGGCTTCTTTAGCTACACAGCTGTTGGTGCCACCAATGTGGGCTCTGTGGAGATTTACATGGACTCTGATCTGAAGACTAACCGTTGGACAGGCTTCAATGTAGGCGCTCATCCACCAAGTACCTACGAATACGACGAGCTCCAATTAGACGCGAAGAAGCCCGATCAACCAGGTCAAAAGTTCTCCAAGGGAGACCTCATCGGACAGTTCAACATGGGCAGCACGATTGTGCTCCTCTTTGAAGCGCCAAAGAACTTTAAGTTCGATATTGTGGCTGGTCAAAAGATAAAAGTGGGTCAATCCCTTGGACACATTGTAGACCGCAAATGATTGATAAAAAATTTCCTAAAGAGGCCATAATTGTATAATTTGTCTCAATGCCTAAGTAGTCTATATTACTAAACGTGTCCTAATACCATATAGTAAGACAGTTAATCGTTGGATGATCGTTATTATGAACAATGTTCTGAATTTGTATGTAAGCATTAAGATAAAACATTATGTACCTATTTGTATTTAGTTACTAATGATTTATATAGCTGCGCTTTTTTACGGGCCATTCATTATTAGTTAGTTGTATTTGCGATTTCATTAGTGGTAAGAGCCCAATTATATATGTATGTATAACTATTTTTTTTAAAATAAAGTTTGCATTAAAACAAACCGGAATTGTAGTCTAACGCTAGATTTACGATTATCAATTCGAATATATGTATGCTAAACAACAAACAAATTTCGAGATTTCTATCGAAACAAGTTGTTTACTATTAAATGCGGGATTGAGATTAATCCAACCCTATCCGGCTTAAGTCGGCTCTTTTGGCACGCGCCATTTGATGACGTACAACATGACCCGTGTGAGCTCCTGGCTGTAGACATCCATATATGCACATCGTTATCAGTGGTGTGTGTTGGCGGTCCATGGGAAAAACATTTCTAATTCGAAATCATGTTTTTTTAGTTTCTGATTAGACACTTCTTAACCTCAAAATTGTCCCACCTCAATGTAAACAGTAATGATAACAGCTGATGATTAGTAGATGTTTGTAAGTATATATGCATGTATGTTCTACATACACACAGATTTCTTCATACATAATTACGCATACCCCCATATAATTGACTATTTCAGTACTCGTTGTTCTTTACTTATCAGTTCCAATTTGGGAATAAACAGAATACATACATATGTATGTATATATTTCATTATTTTTTATATAAAACTATTCCCTAATATCTTAATTTGAAAGAAGGACGTCAACTTTCACATATCAATTTATGTGAGAAGCATTGTTTAATGTGTATGTGCCTTTGAAAATTATATTCATATGTACAAATGTTCATATGTACATATGTGGCAACTTTAAGTGAATCCGGGATCGCTATTTTATATAGCGATTAATTGAATTAATCAAGCAGCAGCAGCAACAGCAACAAAAAATAAATTTCTGGGTGATTGACTTATCATGTGATGTGAACTCGATGGAGCCTTTGCCTTGACACACACTCTTCACGAATTGAATGAGTGATAGTGCAAGCGGTTGGTAACCAACCTTGTATACTATAATATATGCTTGCACATACGTCAGAATTAATAGTTTTTAATATTCAAACAATGTATTCAAACTAACTGATTAAAAAGTCGACAGTGTGGCAACGCTATTAAAGAAAACAGCTGACAGCCGGCATCGACATCAGCATCTGCGTCAGGTTGCCACTTCATCTTATTTTTACATAACATTGTTATTAAACAATTATAACAATGGCAAAAATACTTTTAAGATATTTCTCTATTGTGACACGAACTACAGGTTGCACATTGCACCATTTAAAAATTGGCAGATTCAATAATCTTCCCGTTACAAAATCAACAGTTTTACAAAACATTTTTGCCGCCACAACACCGCAACGGCTCTACAGTGGTGGCAGACCCATTATCATTTTGGACTATGCTGCTGTCAAGAAATCGGTGAACGAGCCGAATAAGTTGCTCATTGATGTACGCGAGCCAAAGGAGCTACAAGAGACAGGACAAATTCCATCCAGCATCAACATTCCATTGGGTATTGTTAGTCAAGAGTTAGCTGCCAATGCCCAGCACTTCAAATCGAAGTATGCACGGGACAAGCCACAGCCCGATACGGAATTAATATTCCACTGCAAAAGTGGAGTACGAAGCCTGAAGGCAGCAGAAGCTGCTGTCGCCTTGGGTTTTACAAATGTTAATAGCTACGAGGGATCGTGGTTAGACTGGGCCAAGCACGAAGGCCTGTCGAAGTAAATACTCAAAACTCGAAATATTATGAGATAATCATTGTTTTTATTGAATTTGATTCAATTAAAATTAAATATCACAAATACAAATAAATGCTTTGAGATCTAATTTAACTTATAAATAATAATACTAATTAGGACTTTGTATTCTTAATCAACCTCCTCTACGGTGGGTCCGCCGTAGCCGCCACCACCGAAGCCTCCGGCTTGCTGACCACATTGGGACGCTTGTGGACCATCGCCTCCACCAGCTGACTGATGCATCTTGGTCATGACTGGACTGCAGACTTTTGTAACTTCCTGCAGCTTGTACTCGTACTCCTCCTTCTCTGCTGTGGTATTAGCATCGAGCCATTTGATGGTTTCGTTGCACTTGTCCAGCACGGTGCTCCGGTCCGACTGGGAAATCTTGTCTGTAGCGTTTTCAGCAGCCTCCTTCACGCCAAAGATGTAGCTCTCCAGCTGATTGCGAGCAGCAATCCTCTGGCGGTGCTTCTCATCCTCCTCGGCATACTGCTCGGCCTCGCTCACCATGCGATCTATGTCGGCTTGCGAGAGACGTCCCTTGTCGTTCTTGATAGTTATGTTCTTGGCATTTCCAGTTCCCATCTCCTTGGCAGTCACATTGAGAATTCCGTTGGCGTCCAAGTCAAAGGTAACTTCCACCTTTGGCACACCGCGTGGTGCTGGAGGAATGCCAGTCAAGTTAAAGGTGCCCAGCACGTTGTTGTCCTTTGTCATGGCGCGTTCGCCCTCAAACACCTGTATCGTCACGGCAGGCTGGTTGTCTGCATATGTGGTGAAGGTCTTCGACTGCTTGCAAGGAATGCGGCTGTTGCGCTCAATCAGCTTCGTCATCACTCCACCAGCAGTCTCAATGCCCAGTGAAAGCGGCGCAACATCGACCAGCAGCACGTCCTTGATTTGGCTGCTATTGTCTCCACTAAGTATGGCAGCTTGGATAGCGGCACCGTAGGCCACCGCCTCGTCTGGGTTGATGGACAGGTTAAGGGTCTTTCCTGAGAAGAAGTTCTGCAGCAGGCTCTGCACTTTGGGAATACGCGTTGAGCCGCCCACCAAGACGATGTCGTGAATCTGGCTCTTGTCCATCTTAGCATCATTAAGAGCCTTCTCCACAGGTTGAAGTGTGCCGCGGAACAGGTCGCCGCACAGTTCCTCAAAGCGTGCTCGACTAATCTTGGTGTAAAAGTCATGGCCCTCGAACAAAGCATCGATCTCAATGGATGCTTCGCTGCTTGATGACAATGTGCGCTTTGCCCTCTCGGCTGCAGTCCGCAGTCGACGCAGTGCCCGTGGATTGGTGCGAAGATCCTTCTTATATTTGCGCTTGAATTCGTCCGCGAAGTGGTTGACGAGCCTGTTGTCAAAGTCCTCGCCGCCCAGATGCGTATCTCCAGCAGTTGCTCGCACCTCGAACAGAGAGCCCTCGTCGATAGTCAGGATTGAAACGTCGAAGGTGCCTCCACCAAGGTCGAAAATCAGAACATTGCGTTCACCTTTGAGATTCTTGTCCAGGCCATAGGCCAGAGCTGCCGCAGTGGGCTCATTGATAATGCGCAGTACGTTCAGCCCGGCGATGGCTCCGGCATCTTTGGTTGCTTGACGCTGCGAGTCATTGAAGTAGGCGGGCACAGTGATGACGGCATCTCTGATGGTGGTGCCCAAGTAAGCTTCGGCTGTCTCCTTCATCTTCACCAGCACCATTGAGCTGATCTCCTCTGGCGCAAAGCGCTTCTGCTCGCCTTTGAACTCGACGCTCACCTTTGGTTTGCCGCAGTCGTTGACTACCTTGAATGGCCAGTGCTTCATATCATCTTGAATCTTCGGATCATCAAATTTACGTCCAATCAGACGCTTCGCATCGAAGACACTGTTCTTTGGATTCATGGCCACTTGGTTTTTGGCCGCGTCTCCAATCAACCTTTCCGAGTCGGTAAATGCCACATAGCTGGGTGTGGTTCGGTTGCCCTGGTCGTTGGCTATTATCTCCACCTTACCATGCTGGAAGACACCAACGCATGAGTAGGTAGTGCCCAAGTCAATACCAATTGCTGGCATTTTGAACTCTCCTCCGATTCTTGATTGGCAAAACTTTTTTATGCTTTACTTTGTAAAATGTCTCTGTAGAGCACTTAATATATTTTTCTTTGACTTTTGCTTTACTTTCACTTATATTATTTTTTAATATGCTTCAACTATTTGTAATTTTATACGAGAGTTTCGTAAATACACGTTAGCTTTTCAGCTTCTCTTAGTTTCGCTTGCTGTGTTTCCACTACAATTTCTTGTTTTGAACTGTATCGAGTGGAAAATGCTCACTGCTATTTATACTCAGACGCTGTGTGGTGGAAATTTCGAGATTCACCTCAAAAGAGTCAGAAGTGTCGTGGTGATTCTAGAGAGCACAAGAGTATTATGTACTCAGTTCATTTTCCTCAAATACATACATACATGTATGTATGCACGTATCAGTTCAGTAAAATGGGCATGTTTACTTTTATTATAGACGATAATATGTATTGAATGTAAATATATTCCATGTATAATGTCAGTGTTTTGGTTGTATATATACGACAAACACTTTATTATAGTTATTCAGCAACCTAGAAAGTACATACATATGTATGTTTTAAATAAAAATATTGATGTCTGTATATGTTATGTACATATATGCTATTATTTGCATTATTTATTGGTTTATTAGTGGTAATTCTATTTATAAATCGCCTACAATATATCCAAAGAATGCGGCTGATAAACAAGCTATTGATTTCCATGAAAATATTGCGAAAATCATAATTATATTAGAAATACATATATTAAAAAACTGAGATCAAATTTAGGAAGATTGCACATACATACATATTTACGTATGTATGTATGTATCTGGTTGATTGGATATACAATTTGCAAATAAGAGCTGCCGATCTTTTAAAAGAAAATAGCACAACTCATTTCGGAATCATTAAAGAACAAAAGAGTATCTATGTACATATGTATGTATGTATATGCAATAAATAAGTTGTTCTTTTTAATCCATCCATACGAGCAATATTAATTTACATACATATATTTAAATGTATTATAGCTGCCGATGAACGCGCTAAAATTTTATTTAAATGTTCAAAACCCAACCCAAAGCTCAACTGCTAAAACAATACCAATAGCTTGGCCTTATATATTGGACGTTATTGTAAAAATCACTCATTCCCCTTCGACAATATATATGTATGTATGTACACTTTTTAAATAGCACACACAGACACAGCTACATATACATTTTGTATGTGACTCTCACAGTGAGTCTCACTGTCGAATCGCCTCGAATGTTCTATTCTCTTAGAGAGGAATCTCGAAATTTCCACCACACAGCGTCTGAGTATAAATAGCAGTGAGCATTTTCCACTCGATACAGTTCAAAACAAGAAATTGTAGTGGAAACACAGCAAGCGAAACTAAGAGAAGCTGAAAAGCTAACGTGTATTTACGAAACTCTCGTATAAAATTACAAATAGTTGAAGCATATTAAAAAATAATATAAGTGAAAGTAAAGCAAAAGTCAAAGAAAAATATATTAAGTGCTCTACAGAGACATTTTACAAAGTAAAGCATAAAAAAGTTTTGCCAATCAAGAATCGGAGGAGAGTTCAAAATGCCAGCAATTGGTATTGACTTGGGCACTACCTACTCATGCGTTGGTGTCTTCCAGCATGGTAAGGTGGAGATAATAGCCAACGACCAGGGCAACCGAACCACACCCAGCTATGTGGCATTTACCGACTCGGAAAGGTTGATTGGAGACGCGGCCAAAAACCAAGTGGCCATGAATCCAAAGAACAGTGTCTTCGATGCGAAGCGTCTGATTGGACGTAAATTTGATGATCCGAAGATTCAAGATGATATGAAGCACTGGCCATTTAAGGTAGTCAACGACTGCGGCAAACCAAAGGTGAGCGTCGAGTTCAAAGGCGAGCAGAAGCGCTTTGCGCCAGAGGAGATCAGCTCAATGGTGCTGGTGAAGATGAAGGAGACAGCCGAAGCTTACTTGGGCACCACCATCAGAGATGCCGTCATCACTGTGCCCGCCTACTTCAATGACTCGCAGCGTCAAGCAACCAAAGATGCCGGAGCCATCGCCGGGCTGAACGTACTGCGCATTATCAATGAGCCCACTGCGGCAGCTCTGGCCTATGGCCTGGACAAGAATCTCAAAGGTGAACGCAATGTTCTGATTTTCGACCTTGGTGGAGGCACCTTCGACGTTTCAATCCTGACTATCGACGAGGGCTCTCTGTTCGAGGTGCGAGCAACTGCTGGAGATACGCATCTGGGCGGCGAGGACTTTGACAACAGGCTCGTCAACCACTTCGCGGACGAATTCAAGCGCAAATATAAGAAGGATCTTCGCACCAATCCACGGGCACTGCGTCGACTGCGGACTGCAGCCGAGAGGGCAAAGCGCACATTGTCATCAAGCAGCGAAGCATCCATTGAGATCGATGCTTTGTTCGAGGGCCATGACTTTTACACCAAGATTAGTCGAGCACGCTTTGAGGAACTGTGCGGCGACCTTTTCCGCGGCACACTTCAACCTGTGGAGAAGGCTCTTAATGATGCCAAGATGGACAAGAGCCAGATTCACGACATCGTCTTGGTGGGCGGCTCAACGCGTATTCCCAAAGTGCAGAGCCTGCTGCAGAACTTCTTCTCAGGAAAGACCCTTAACCTGTCCATTAACCCAGACGAGGCGGTGGCCTACGGTGCCGCTATCCAAGCTGCCATACTTAGTGGAGACAATAGCAGCCAAATCAAGGACGTGCTGCTGGTCGATGTTGCGCCGCTTTCACTGGGCATAGAGACTGCTGGTGGAGTGATGACGAAGCTGATTGAGCGCAACAGCCGCATTCCTTGCAAACAGTCGAAGACCTTTACCACATATGCAGACAACCAGCCTGCCGTGACGATACAGGTGTTTGAGGGCGAACGTGCCATGACAAAGGACAACAACGTGCTGGGCACCTTTAACTTGACTGGCATTCCTCCAGCACCACGCGGTGTGCCAAAGGTGGAAGTTACCTTTGACTTGGACGCCAACGGAATTCTCAATGTGACTGCCAAGGAGATGGGAACTGGAAATGCCAAGAACATAACTATCAAGAACGACAAGGGACGTCTCTCGCAAGCCGACATAGATCGCATGGTGAGCGAGGCCGAGCAGTATGCCGAGGAGGATGAGAAGCACCGCCAGAGGATTGCTGCTCGCAATCAGCTGGAGAGCTACATCTTTGGCGTGAAGGAGGCTGCTGAAAACGCTACAGACAAGATTTCCCAGTCGGACCGGAGCACCGTGCTGGACAAGTGCAACGAAACCATCAAATGGCTCGATGCTAATACCACAGCAGAGAAGGAGGAGTACGAGTACAAGCTGCAGGAAGTTACAAAAGTCTGCAGTCCAGTCATGACCAAGATGCATCAGTCAGCTGGTGGAGGCGATGGTCCACAAGCGTCCCAATGTGGAAAACAAGCCAGAGGCTGCAATGGTGGTAGTGGCCCCACTATTGAGGAAGTAGATTAAAATATAAAACGGTTATTGTTAACTATTAGTATTATTTAAACTATTAAATAGAAAAAGATCTCATAACCAAAGAATCTGTTATAATATTTATTTAAATATTATGTATTGTTTATTGTTATATTTTTATTGACATTAATAAAATTATTTGAAAATTAAACTGTAATCTTTTTTTTTAATTCTTAACAATCTCAAATAACAGAGTGGCACACAGTGCTGAAACCTATTCAGAGTTTAATTTCAGTTCTGGCTATATGTGCTAAAAGTATGTTAATAGGACTTGATTCCAAAGTACAATTATAAAAATATATAAAAAATAAAATGATAGATGTATTAAGTATACATTTATTATCTTGTAATCATATTAAATTATTTACTATATAGAAGGATAGAAAGTGCACAGTTCCCCTTATGACGATACCGATAGGTTTCGATAAATTTAGTTCGTTGGCCTAGTGTTGATATTTTGCAACACCAAAAACAAATCGTTGTGAATGGCAATTTAAAAAAGAAGCTTCTTGGCGCAAGAAAATCTTGGGAAAAATATAAAATATAACTTTTGTGCGTGTTTTTATTGTGATATACAGTTGAATATTACAACAATGGTTGAAGAAGATGAGGATATTGGACACAGAATGTTACCTACAGCTAGGCGCAAGCAGGAAGAAGAAACTGCGTTTCTTCAATTCATTGAAATGGAAAATTTCAAGTCTTACCGTGGCCATATTGTTGTGGGTCCCTTAAAGCAATTCAATGCTGTTATTGGCCCTAATGGCTCTGGCAAGTCAAACTTCATGGACGCAATTAGTTTTGTAATGGGTGAAAAAACATCGAGCCTACGTGTAAAGCGCCTGAACGATTTAATACACGGGTCATCCATTGGCAAGCCAGTGGCGCGCAGCTGCTATGTGACGGCAAAATTTATTTTGGATGGGGAGAAGCATATGGATTTTCAGCGTGCCGTAATAAGCGGATCCTCGGAGTATCGAATAAATGGCGAGGTATGTTGTACTTCGATAATTTGAAAATATAAAAATTAATCTTTGAATCTCTAGAGCGTCTCAAGCAACACTTACCTGAATAAACTAGAAAAACTGGGCATCAATGTGAAAGCGAAGAATTTTTTAGTGTTCCAGGGCGCCGTCGAAAACATTGCCATGAAGACACCTAAGGAGCGAACAGCTCTTTTCGAAGAAATTAGCGGGTAAGTCGCAAAGTTGCAAAGAACATCAACGGAGCATGGAATTATGCATTTAATATTTATTTTTAGGTCGGGCCTGCTGAAGGATGATTACAATCGGCTTAAGCAAGAAATGATTGTCGCTGAAGAGGAGACACAGTTTACCTATCAGAAGAAAAAGGGAATCGCTGCCGAGCGGAAGGAAGCCAAGCATGAAAAAATGGAGGCGGAACGTTATACACGACTACAAGATGAATATGTAAGTCTTAAGGTTTTATTGTTTGGTAACTCAGTTATTGAAAAGATTTTCCTTTTTTAAATTGCAGAACGAAAAGCAAGTGGAATATCAATTGTTTCGTCTATTTCACGTTGAAAAGGATGTACAGAAGTATATGGCCGACTTGGATGTGAAGCAGCAGGAGCTGAAAGCTGTAGAGCATCGTAAAGAAGCTGCTGACGAGGTGCTCCGCGAAAAGAAAAAAGAGGCTGGCAAAATAACGCGAGATTTAGCTAAAATTGATCAGGAGATACGCGAGTTTGAAACACAGCTAAACAAACGACGTCCATTATACATCAAAGCCAAGGAAAAGGTGGCTCATTGCAAGAAGAAGTTAATATCTCTGCAAAAGACATTGGAAACAGCTAGAGAGGCGGACAACGCACATCAGCAAGACATACAAAAGCTGGAAAAGCAATTAAGTGACGTTGAGGTATTAAAGAAGCGTTTTGAAGATGAGATTGAAAACGAGTCTCAAAGACGTGGCAAAAGCGTGAATATGGAGGAAGGACTCGTGCAAGAATATGACCGCTTGAAACAGGAGGCCGAAGCAACTGCTACACAATATCGCTCCGAGCTGGATTCTATCAACCGTGAACAAAAATCCGAGCAGGATACGCTTGATGGTGAATTGAATCGGAGGGCGTCAGTGGAGGAATCGTACAAAAAGCTTTCCTTGCAGCGTGAAGAAGCAGTGAAGCGCAGAGATAAACTGATGGATCATATAAAATCCTCCCAAGCGGCACTTGAAGAACAGAATCGCATTAAGGATGAACTACGACGTGATGTGGGCAGCTCAAAGGAAAAGATTGCGGAAAAACAACGTGAGCTGGAGAATGTGCGCGACCAGTTGGGCGACGCTAAGAGTGACAAGCACGAGGATGCACGTCGTAAAAAGAAACAGGAAGTAGTTGAGCTCTTCAAGAAACAAGTGCCCGGTGTTTACGATCGCATGATTAACATGTGCCAGCCCACACACAAACGTTACAACGTGGCCGTCACTAAGGTGTTGGGTAAGTTTATGGAAGCGATAATTGTGGATACAGAGAAAACTGCACGGCATTGCATTCAGGTTGGTTGTATAGCTAAATTCTAGTTTGATTCACTCATTAGACTATTTTTGCTTTTACAGATTTTGAAAGAGCAAATGCTTGAAGTGGAGACTTTTCTGCCACTAGATTATCTGCAGGTTAAGCCACTAAAAGAACGACTCCGCAATATTAGTGATCCACGCAATGTTCGACTCGTGTTCGATGTGCTAAAATTTGAGCCACAAGAGATTGAGCGAGCTGTTCTTTTTGCTACTGGCAATGCTTTGGTCTGTGAAACGCCAGAAGATGCCATGAAAGTTGCTTACGAAATTGATCGATCACGATTTGATGCGCTTGCTCTGGACGGCACGTTCTACCAAAAGTCCGGTCTAATTTCTGGTGGCAGTCATGATTTGGCACGTAAGGCGAAACGATGGGACGAAAAGCATATGGCGCAACTTAAAATGCAAAAAGAGCGCCTTAATGAGGAGCTCAAGGAGTTGGTGAAAAAGTCGCGCAAGCAAAGCGAACTGGCAACAGTTGAATCGCAGATTAAGGGCCTCGAGAATCGTCTGAAATACAGCATGGTTGACTTGGAGTCATCCAAAAAGTCCATTAGCCAATACGATAATCAATTGAGTCAAGTGCAAAGCCAGTTGGACGATTGTGGGGTATGTTTAATCCAAATCAAAGCATTTCCAAACTCTTCTGTATTCGCACGTGTTTCCTCTGTTTACAGCCCAAGATTAGCGAAATTGAGCGTCGTATGCAAGACCGTGAAGAGCACATACAGGAGATCAAAGAGAATATGAATAATGTGGAAGACAAAGTATTTGCCGACTTCTGTCGTCGGTTAGGCGTAAAGAACATTCGACAATACGAAGAGCGTGAGCTGGTGATGCAACAGGAAAGGGCACGCAAACGCGCCGAGTTCGAGCAGCAAATTGATCAAATTAACAATCAGCTGGATTTTGAGAAACAAAAGGATACGCGAAGTGAGTACAGCTATATAGTATTCCTTATTTTGTATTAAATACATTATTTCATGTTGATAGAGAACGTTGAGCGCTGGGAACGCAGCGTACAAGATGAGGAAGATGCATTGGAGGGTCTGAAATTGGCTGAGGCTCGGTATTTAAAAGAAATGGATGAGGAGAAGGAGAAAATGGAAAAGTTCAAGCAGGAGAAGCAAGCTAAGAAGCAAGCGGTTGATGATATGGAAGAGGACATTTCAAAAGCTCGTCGGGATGTTGCCAATCTGGCTAAGGAAATTCACAATATTGGCAGCCAAATATCGTCAATTGAATCCAAAATCGAGGCCAAGAAAAACGAGAGAATAAATATATTGCTGCAGGCGAAAGTATGTATGATGACAATAACTGATTGCAACTTGTATTAAATATGCTTTTTTTTTCAAAGACTGATTGTATCGCGGTGCCCTTGTTACGTGGCTCGTTGGATGATGCGGTACGACAGAGTGATGTAGACAGCGTGGAACCATCAACATCAACGATGCACGAGAATCTGTAAGTATTACACAAATGTGTTTTCGATTTACAAATTGACATTTGAATATGATGTAGTATCGAGGTGGACTATCGGTCGCTTCCACGTGAACTATGCAAGCTTAAAGACGACTCCGCCTTCAAGAAAACCAATGAACAGCTACAGAAAGATCTCCAGAGCAAACTGGATATTCTGGAGCGTATACAGACACCAAATATGAAAGCGATGCAAAAACTGGATCTAGTTACGGAGAAAGTCCAATCCACTAACGAAGAGTTCGAGAATGCCAGGCGTAAAGCCAAAAAAGCCAAAGCAGCATTCGAGAAAGTTAAGAATGAGCGCTCGTCACGATTCGTGCAATGCTGTCAGCATATATCCGATGCTATTGATGGTATTTACAAAAAGCTGGCTCGCAATGAAGCTGCGCAGGCTTACATTGGACCCGACAATCCCGAAGAACCATATCTGGATGGCATCAATTACAATTGTGTCGCTCCCGGTAAACGCTTCCAGCCAATGAGTAACTTGAGTGGTGGAGAAAAGACTATTGCTGCTCTTGCATTGCTCTTCTCTACGCACAGGTAAGTGCGAATTATAAAGATATTAAGATTTATGAAAAGAAGAAATGGCTGACAAATACAAAAAATAATTTGATATTAAAGCTATCATCCAGCGCCGTTTTTTGTACTTGACGAGATCGATGCCGCTTTGGACAACACAAACATTGGAAAAGTTGCTTCATACATTCGAGATCACACAACAAATTTACAAACCATTGTCATATCCCTAAAAGAGGAGTTCTATGGGCATGCTGATGCGCTGGTCGGCATCACACCTGCGGTACGTATTTAATTTATTAGCTAAATGTAAGAAAATTATGAATACAAACTTTTAATTTGTAGGAAGGCGATTGTCTCATTTCCAATGTCTACATAATCGACCTAACTTGCTACGAGGACAAATGACGTTCAGATTTTAAATAGAGTTATACATAAGATATTATTTATAATCCAATTCTCAGACACTTTTAAAATAATAAAGCATTTTATGATTTTGTAGACATTAACCAATGGATTTTAAGTTCTCTCTCTTTTAATAGTTTCTCAGTCACTACAAAGGATTTAGTGTCCATGCTTAATACCCTGGGAATGCATTTTCTTCATGCTGCATCAGTATTGGTACATTTGATCAGTACGCCCTGATTCCATCGAATTTGAAAAGTCATTTTATTTTGAAAATAATTTCTTTAACTTTAATAGTTTCCTTTATTAGGCATCTGTTGGGTTGTACTGTACTGTAAGTTTGATTGTGATTGTGGGGAGAATTGTATATATGATGGATGTATAGGTGATTCTGGTGATTGGGTTTATGAGATATATACATATAGTATATATATATATGTATGTATGCGTGTTTGTATGTAAAACAATTGGGTTTATCTTTTTGTTTCAATATTTACTTTTTCGTTTTTCTTTTCTTCATGTAAAAAACTTGTATTTCTTTATGAACAAAAACAAACAATTTGATTATTTAGTTATCATAATTTAAAAATAATCATTTCAAACAGATAAATATAGTAATTCCTAGCTGATGGTGCTGGCTGTTGTATCTGGTTACAATATGATATCATCATCATTATTATCATCATAATTGTCTTAATCTTAGCTTAACAACAAGCTAATTTTTGAAAAGGCTGCTACTGCTTAACAAGCTGTAACTATTCGTACTACTAGCACAATTGTTTTTGTTGCTTTCTGGGGAGATTTAGATATTAGAAGAAGGGAGAGATAGAGTGAGTACGTCAAAGATAATTCTATATTACATAGTATACAAAACATACAAAAAGGTAGGTAAATTACTTTGGGCATTTTTAAACTTTGCGCTTACAATTTGAATTTCGTTTTCGACTTAATTGGGAATGGCTAATGTAAACTTTATACATATAAACTAAAATATTCATTGTGTTTCATATATACAATAGACTTTGTAAAGATTTTTATCATTAGCGCTTAGATATAACATTTTCTTGCTATATACCGATCGATGTTTGAAAGGGGCTGGAGGGGGAAAAAGGTAAAGGGCTTTGTCTATACGGTACTTTGTCTACTTATTCATCATTATCGTCCGGGTAATAATTATCATCATTAGAGGCTGCTTTCCTTTTATTGTTTGTTTTATGCTTGTGTTTGCTAATGCTTCGGTTGTTGTTGTTGTTGTGTGTTGTTAATGCTGCTCCACTTGCTAGTGACTAAATCATCTGTTTGTTTATTTATTGTTTTTGTTTTGTGTTTGTAGTTATTCATTGAATTTCAGCTTTTCAATGCGCCTTTATTACTGCGAAATAGAAGAAAGAAAATGATTTTTTAAATAATTAGCTCAATAAATAAATAAAGTTGCCAAAACTTGAGTGACTCTTGCCCAGCCCAGCCCAGCGCAAACCAATTGAAATCAGCCTAGTCTTGTCCATTACTTGCCCATGCCTGATCTGCATTAATGGTGCCAGGATCTGATATGTTTAAAATGTCTGAAATTTCTATTATGCAACGAGTTATTCAATATACGACAACGACTGTGGGGCCTGTTACAGTCATTATTGAAGAGGGTGTGAGACGCTGAAAATATCGAGCTGGAATTGCGATCTATTCATACTTACATTGAAACATATTTAAGGCTATCACAGTGTATCTTATACTCCATTGCAGTTGTTAGAGGTATATTTAATATCCTGCGTAACGTATCACGGATACGAGTTGTACTGGTCATATCAGTGGCAGTCCGATTCCATACTGATAAGCTATCCTCCTGCATGGGTAAATGGGATTAATAAAAGTTTTCTCAGGCCTTAGATTAATTAATACAATAGAATATCTCAATAGAGAGAAGCCTGAAAGCCAGCCAGCTAACCGAGCGTAAAGAATTGAAAACAATGTATGGCATTCGTTTTTTTTTTTTTTTTTTTTTTTTTTTGTTTAATAATTTTTATTTTTCAATCAATGTTAGTAAATCATTTTGATGTCCGACCAATCAAAAATTCAAAATGATAAAACAAAACAAATTGAATTTTTTGTTGTTCTTGAACATAAATGGCGAAACAATTGAAATCTTAATTTAAAAACTTTCTCTTGCTGCTTAATGTTAAATTATTTATTTTTCTTTTTTCTTTGGGTTTGGTTATCGCACTTGAAATTGTTTGTTGACTCGTTTCTCGTTTATCTCCTTCTTTTTATTTGTTTTCATTTTTTATTATATAATTTTGTATGTATATAAGACTAACACTTAATTGTAATCGTTTGTTTTATGCAGTTTTTTTTGTTTTTTTTTTTTTTACTTTTAATAATTAACTAAATAGTCTAACGAGGGCAAAATATAATAGATGTAAGTATGTTCGTTAATATGAAGTTTTACACGGTTCTTTTTTGTTATATTTAAACAAATATATATAAATATATATTTATATTGTGGTATTATGTGTTATAGTATATTTAAACATTTTAACAATTATCGAGTATTTGCTCAATGATTTTGAGTTGAACCGTTTTTTTTTTTTTTTTTTTTTTTTTTTATAGTATTTTATAATAAGTACAGTTTAAAGTTGCTTTAAGTTTTGATTTAAAGTTTAGGTTTGTGTTTCTCTCTGTGTGTGTGTGTGTGTGTGTGTATGTTTGAGTGTATGTGTGTGTTAAATATATATTAAAGTTATTGAATTTGTTGTAAACTTTACTTTGTGTGCACGGAAACTACATGATTTTCTTTCGCTTTTACTGAGTCTTCAGCTATACATATATATATATATATTGATATATGTATATAGGATTGTGTATTATGTGTAGGTGTATATATATATATATATATCTGCTGGCGTACGTTGGCTTTTATTCTGACGCATTGCAATTGCACATTTTTGTTCGTGTTGTTTTGTCTTGGGTTGAATTTAATTTTAATATTTTGTAAATATTAAACACTTGCATAGCAATTACATCAACGCTCGATTTGCTAATTAATTTATTTGGACTAAATATAATCATACATATATAATATATAATATATATGTATATGTAACTTCAATTAAAATATATATAAATATTCATTTATTCTCATGTTAATATTTTAATTAATTTTTTATCTCTTTTTTTTTTACTGTGCTCCACTTTGCTCATCATGTTTCTCAGTATTATTGCTTTTGTATAAACATACATACGTACACACATATGCATATACATATAAATATGCTTCATATGCATATGTATATATGTGTGTGATTTCGTCTAGTCAACTCTTTTCATCGTTTATAGCGTATGCATGTGTTCGTGCGCACCTGTTCTCTGTGGGCGTGGCTTTCGACAATCCTCCCATTAGGTGTTGGCCGAGAAACAGGTGCTCGAGTTTTATATATGTATATTAAGTGCTAATTTTATTTTTTCATTGTTGTTTTCATTTTATTGCAGCAGCATTTCATTTTGCTTTTCTCTTTCTTGTCATTTCATCTGTGTATAATATTTCAATTAAATTTTCTTATCATTTTCTCTTGCCGTTTTCTTTATTGATTGCTGTCTGAGAGCGCTTGAAATGCTTCGATATGCCTGGAATTATTGTTGGAGTAACTGTTCCCAATGCGTAGTCGCATCATGTATTGGGCGAACACATCGTCATGATCACTATCAAAAAAACTCGCATCATCAATCAATGCAACAATTGCAGCAAAATCCCAGTTGCAGCCAGCCATAAAGGCCGACCATCTCCTTCCTTGAGACTCGTCAAGCGGTTTGATTTGCTTTTAATTTCCTTCATTGTTTTAATTCTATTGTTTAACTGGGCATTCTCTCTAGAGAATTTTCTTTGAATTTTATTCAATTTTAAAGTACACAATTTCTTTACGAGTCTGAAACAAATTGTTTTTTGTCATTTTTTTTTTTTGTATTTTTGAAACTCACTTTTTATGGTTTTAAATACATCATATAATCGTATTAAGTTCATTATTATTATATATATTTTGTTGTATAAATATTTTTAAATATTTACTGCATATAAATATCGAAATTAGTTAACTATTTAATTATATTAAAATTCTAATTTTTATTAATTGAACTTCTGCGTTTAAATTGTATTTTTTTTTTTTTTTTTTTTTTTAATTTTAATGTTAAATATTTTTCGATTGTTGTTTTTGTACAAATAATTTGCTGGCCCAAATGAAAACTAGTTTTTGAGAGAAAAACAAAAATTGTATAAATAAAACAAAAACATTAACTATGATATATTTCTGTATATTTTCTTTTCTTTCTTTTTTTTTTATTGCAAATTGAATCTTAAGCTAAGCAACGTTTTTAATATTAACAATATAAATACGAGAAACTAATAGAAACTAATGTTTAGATAGAGGTTATTTTTTTGGGCTCGCCATAGATTTGGGCGTGGCTAAAGAAGAAGAAAAACAAATTCAAACAAATTGTAGTAAAATAATTTGTTAACTGAACATTTGTTCGCTCTTCTTCAACTCTCTTTCAAAATTTGCTTAAATATTTTTTTTGTTTTGTTTTGTTTTTCGTTTTGTGATAGCGGAAGAAATGTGATTTACGTAGAAAACTAAAATATGTTTATATGTAATACCCATTAACAGTACAAGTACATACATATATTATAGCATTAAATATAACATATATGTATATATTAAATAATTTGTTAATATTCATTTATAATGTACAAAAGTAGTTGAGAGGAGAGAAAATGTGCATTGGCCGTTAAGCTTGCAGCTATACAGCTGAATCAATCAATATCTATATATCTAGAGCGGATTGAGCGCCGATCTTATAGAGTATACATACACACAATAACGAAATGAAAGACAATTGCAAATATTTCTAAGGACAAATTTGACGCTAAATGTTTATAATTTGTATTTTTGTTTTTGTTGTTTTTTGTTTTTCATATTATTTGTTTATTATAATTTAAATGACAATTTCAATTTATAGCTATAATTGCCTATTTTCGCACAACATTTACATTTTGTTAATCGCAAGCTAAATTTGAAAAATGTACAATTCTAGTTACGGATTTCGACGAGTTCAGTTTATATTGTTTATAATTAATTCATTTACTATTATCATTATTTTGTGTATTTCTTGGTTTGTTTTGCTTTGTATGTATATGTACGTATCATATTATTATTATTATTATTATTATTATTAAATTGTAATTCAAAAATCTACTTAATAAAATTTTGTTTGCTATTTGTTTTCTTTTCTTTATCTATCTGTTGTCGGTTAACATTTTGTTTAAATTGTTTTTTTTTTTTTTGTTTACTAACTGTATATGTATAGTGTATATTGGTTTTTATATATGTATAACATCACATTATAATAATTACTAATTAATAGATTTTTTTTTGTTTTCTATTCACTTTGCTCTATTCTTTATAAATGTAGTAATGCACAAATACTAATGTTCATAATAAAGATTATTGTTTATTAATTTGTTAAAAAAACGTACAATTTTGTTGCCAAGATTTGTGGCTGTTGCTGCTCTTTTTTCTTTTCTTGTTATTGTTGTTGTTACACTGAATTTATGTAATAATTATAATGACTATTTACACGTAGCAAATTCAATAAATAATAAAAGGCTGGGCGACAAATTCATATTAATTCCACATGATAATAGAGAAACAGTTAAATAAGTGGTTCCTGAGAGCACCCTAGTGCAGCACCCAACGGCAGGGCAGCACGTGCGAGGCTAATTTAGAGAAGGGAGCGTCGCAGCTCAGGCCCCCTCTAAAGAAGTCAACGATTCGTACTGCCCTCGTTGAGTGTTCACATTTCTATATGGCCAACTAAGGCGACTGTCTTTCTGTATCTGTTGGCCAAACATTTTCCAACTGCTGTGCTTCCATTTTCAGAAAATAAACTTGGTTAAATTAAATTTTCCATTTGGAGGCGTGTAGCCCAAGGCTGATGGCAGGCAGTGTTGGAGATGAGGCGAGGTTGAGTGAGGCGTGTTGTGGTGTGAGTTTGGGTTGTGGGTCCATTAATTTACCAAGCTACGCGCACCGCACGCGCTAATTAGTGAACAGGCACTCGTTGTGTTCGTTTCCAGATGTTGGTGCTGATGCCGGCACTGGTGTTAGCTCTGCTCCTGCATCTTGGCACCTGGTGGCGCTACGTGACCGATGTCTCTCATCCGTTCGCATTGTACTTGTTCTTGGATCGCCCATTAGCATTGGTCTTTATCTGCAAGCGAAATATGAATAAAACGAATGAGTTGAATTTACAATTGGTAGCCAAAGTTTTGCCTGTCTTGCCAGTGGAGCATGTCTCGTGACCCCCGCTACATCCGGTTGACGTAAGTTGCATGATTCCAAGTCCGCATGGTCAGACGCATAACTAACTGCAAGCCACAAAGCATAGCCAACACGCTCTGGCAAGCGAGCGCCTAAAAGCAGGCAATACGACAAACGAGCTGCGGAAACGGAATTATCAATGTGGCCATGTCTGTGACAGTGTGCATGGACGCTTCAGATAGGTCAAGCAACAGGATATCACACTATGGTCGTCTCACTCGCACCCTATTTCATTATCTGCTTGGCTTTACTGTCTGCCTACCTACTTCTGGCGTGCTCGCTCTCGCTCTCACTCTCGCTCTGTCTCAATCTCTCAATGTATCTGCATTTCAATACTTGTCTATGTGTGGGCATGTGTGTGTGAGTGTGTGTTTGTGTGTGCGTGGGCTTGCGTTAGCTGCGGCTGTGCGAGCGCATGTCGCTGTAAGCGTCTGTGTGTGTGTGTGTGCGTGCGTATGCGTGTGTATGCGTGTGTATGTGGCTATGCGGTAACAACAACCAATGGGATTGTCAAGAGTGACATGCCGGTCGACGTTGCGTTCGCTTAGCCACAATGACCAGACAACGGCATTTTGAGTCGCATGCGTTGCATTCAGAAGCTCATTAATTGCCCATAATAGTGCAATTCAAATTTCATATTTACACCTATAAGCCGTTGGCGAATCAAATACTTTTTAAACATATTTAATTGCCGAGGCAGCGCTTAGCACATAGAGAAAATGAAAAGCTATATATACAAATTATTACGAATTAAATAGGTTATGGCCATAATATTGCTGTTTTTTAAGTCTTTTCCCGCTGATGACCTTCAATGGGAATGCAATGCTTGTCTCAAAATTTTCCCATGTTTCCTTTGATGCTTGTGTGTCTGGCTCAAGTGGCGTTTATAGCGGTTAATATACATACAAATATATATAATGTCTTGCGCGTGCTAGAATTTTCATCAATGGTCTTGGCGAATTTTCCATTTATTTAATTTGGCGGCGTCGCCGAGACAACTCAAAGATGACATCAGCTGTTGTTATGTGAGTTATTTGCGTCATCAGACGAGGACGGCGATACCGACCATATCAATTTGGTATTTAGTTGTAAAGGCAGACAGAGAAACTACACACACACACACACACACACACACACACACACACACACACACAAACGGGAGAGGTATATAGTGCTTGGCAACTGCTTGTTGAAGTGCACTGCATTGCATCCGGCATTCAAGGTAAATTACATAAGAGGGAATCTACTACGATTGTATTGCAAACAACTTTACATAATCGCATTTAAGCGTTTCGGAATGCAACAATTTATCATGAATTTCATAATCTCTAGTTTTTATTTGATCATTTTCAGATTAGAGAGCAAACAAAATGTTTGTTTAAGCTAAAATTCATCTCAATGTCAACAAAAATTCATCAAACTGCATTTATAATTTAAGCAAGGGCACATCAGTCCATAAATATAATAAATATACATATATTTATGTATATAGAACACTCAGTTAATTATTCATATTTCAGTTTTATTTTGATTTTGCCACACGCTCATATAGCCTGCAGCGCACGCAAACCAAATAAATATTTGCAACAATGCATTTTTTTTTACATGCGCAAAAAAGTGCGCTAAATGAAATTGTCATTAAAAGCATTTCACTCGATAGGTGAATATTTGATTACATGACTGTATGGATGTACATATACATATATTAATATATGTATGTATGGCATCAGAGCAACCCACGTTATCATCATTGCCTACGCTGGAAATTCCGCCCCCAAGTAGTCGATTGGCAAATCGCTTTCAGCTATTTTTGTTGTCAGCTCAGTAATAAGTTAATTTATGATAAAAATAGCAACAACATGAGCATTAAATGAATTCACAACGAAAATAAATTGAAGAGGGTGCAAAATTATAAATACAAATTGCATAATGATGAAATTTCATTACTGCGAACAAAATGAGAGCGCGTAAATGAATAATTGATTTTTATTGAATTTCATTCATTTATGACTGACGAGTTGTATTTCGAGCAATGTTAAATTCCAATTTTAAAACACTGATTAATCAATCTAACGTCCAATACATTCCTCGAGTATGCATAAAGCGAATAGCAAATGGATTGGAAATGGAAAAATAAGAGAGGATGAATCGCAAATAGCAAAGCGAAGCGCTTAAATAAATAATGGAATTTAATTGGGAATAAGTTAAAATTTAGATAAAATTTTAATTCGAAGAATTTGAGAATTGTGAACCCAAACTTAGAATGTTTCCTATTGAGTCCTGGACTAGCTGCCTTCCAGTCAATTTCCGTTTCCAGAAAATGCCTTAAAGTTCCAGATTTGATAAGATTGACTACAGAGGCACAGTGGGAATGCTGGAGGAGCACAGCAATGGGTGACGGCATTGACGGACACTGGTTTTGACATGACAGTTTAATTGAGGAGCAGATTTACTTTCTTTCTTTGCTGCTGTGGGTCACCGCTAGCCCCGTTTCAAAAGAACCGGATGCAAAGACTGAGAGCTGGAGTGCGAGTGACAGTGCGAGTGCGCAGTATATGCAAATTAGTTAGATTCGCTGTGGATATTTGCCATGTTGAACTGAGGCAGCTGGAGGCGGGCGGATGGCACTCCTGGGAGAGCTGTTGACTAAATTTAATATTTATGACTTTGGTTTTTGGCCAACAAGTGCCACTTGGCCGCTATGCCTAGGCTTCAAAACAGCTCGATTTGCTTTAATGGCTTAATTTCTTCTGCCTGGTGCAAATAATGGAGCTAACACTGCATTGTGAGTAGCTGGCATCCAGCTGGAAACAAAGGCAGCAAATGCAAACCAAGCGAAAATGTCGGTTGTTAGGTGATTGAAGGGCTTCGATTCAGATGCGTAAAAACAGGTGAGCTGACACCCTCTAAGCAGACCCCAACACAAATACTGTTAAAGCTCCTTTGCCTAGCCTAGACAACTTTTAGCTGGCCAGTTGTTCGGCGCTTGCTAAGGACTTGAGGGAGTGCAATTGTTCTGCGTATGGCTGTGAGTCCGTGTATGCCGTGTGTGTCGTGTGTGACGTGTGCACGTGTGCTTTTCATCTCGAGCTGCATTAAAACTCCTCGTCCACATTCGTATCCATCGTCAATGGCAAATGCATTAAGCAATGCTGTTGAAATAACTCAATTAGAGCACCGACAATAACGACCGCACTCAAATACTCAACGCACTCACACGCACACATACACGCACACACTCACACATACGCATACACATTTACTATATGTATATGTGGCGCATGCGGAAATCAAGGACACAGTTCAATTGCAAATTGTGTCTGACGGACAATGCAGACCGCAACGTATTTCATAAAAGTGCACACTCACACACACACACACACACACACACATACGTGACTTGCATGCGCATACATGTGCATGCCAATAGACCTACCTATGCGTGCGCCCTGCTGGCATTCAAATATGCTAATTGCTGCAGGGCAAGAGACAAAAGGGAATTTCTCATATACATGCAAATCTATCAGCTTCATTGAGTGCACGTGTGTGTGTGTGTGTGTGTGTGTGTGCATCGCTGTATGTGTGCCTGTGCACAGTGCTGCTCACTTGATTAGGTTTGACAGTAGCGAATGCTTACACTTAATTTCTAATTATATTATTATATCACATCAATGAGCACTCTGATTTAAAATGGTTATAAATATCACTTTGTCAGCATCTTATAATGTCAAACCTATTCGTGTGAGCAACATTGTATACATGCATGTATATACATATGCCATCAATGTCAATCGCATCAAATGCCAAGAAATTTATCAATGACAGCGCATTCGCTAAGTGCAATTAAAAGCCGCAGCTGCAGGTCCTCGGATCTACATACATAAGCTGCCAAGGACACGCGATACGTAGATAAAAACGCTAAGAACTGCACAGTGAAATTCCAAGTGCTTTCGAGCACAACTCGCAGCCGAAGTCGAGTTGAAAAGCTGACGCGTTTCTTCACATCTAATCCTTGGAACACAAAAGTGAAAACTAGCTAAGTGACAGTCGTACTGCTGTTGATAAGAGCAACAGCAGCAGCTGCCACAGCAGCAGCAATAGAAAATACTTAACATGACAACAATAGTTGCTGCTGTTGGCGGGCGCATGCGAATCCTGTTTGCTGCCCACACAAACTCAGCTCTAGGTTATTTCTATGTCCCCAAGCTCACACATAAACCAATTTTAACGGTTTAACTTTTTGCTTGGGGTCTTACTGTGCGTCCCACACACACCCACACACACACACACACACATACGTTATGAGTGTGTGGGCAGCGCTGTGTGTGTGTAAATGTTTAGCTTCGTCTCTGTTTGTTTACAATGTTTGCACAAATGACGTCCGCTTCTTGGACCATGTGTCGACGCCTTAAAGCCGCAAATATTCCACACCCAAAACATACCCTTACATACATACATACATACACATTCCATAAGGAATGCTGCGTATTCGAGGGTTTTGCTGCGTATACGCATACTCCTTTAGGCAAACATTGCAAAGGCGACTTTATTGCTTTGTAACTAAGGTTATTCAGCATGTCTGAAATTTTGCATTTGCATTTCTCTTTTGTATGTCTAACTATCATATATTTATAATATACAATAAGCACTCTCCAATAAACTAATTATAAAGCAATTCAATTACAAAATTTGAGTCTAGGCAATAACTTTGTCTATGACAAGCTAAGGTGTTAAAGACTTAACAAAGCTATATTTACAAAGCTACAAAGTTATTTTAGCTAAGAACTAGTTATCACTATTTAACTAAAGCTTTGCTATTACTGGGTGCCATACTGTCGACCACAACTCTCAGCATTTATCTATGCATGGGCGGATAAGGCAGCAGAAGCTCTGTGTGTGGGTATATATAATATATATATATATATATACATATATATTTATATGTATTCCTGTCTCTGCGACTTATTGTTATGCTGCCACAGCGCTCAATTTATGAGTCGAGGTCGACCAATGCCTCATTCCAATGCAAACTCCAGCTGCTCATTCGCTCCCAGTCAGCACAGCACAGCACAGCGAGGCTTACAAAATAGACACAAGAAGCAGAAGCTAGCTTCGGGTGGCAAGGGAAATGGAATGGGAATGGGATGGAAGTGGGCAAATGGACCTTGTAAAACGACGGAATGCGAAGCATAAATACATTGGCTCTTAGTCTCTGGAGCACTCTCAACTCTGGGATTAAACTGGGAGCGTCTTAACTGGGCTATAGTTAGGACTTTGACTGCCTGTTGAAGGAATGGCTCGTGGCTTGTGGCACTGACTTTGCCAAGGCGTGAGTCTCGCCTTACGCTCTTACTGTGTACACTTTCATTAAAACTTCGCAACTTAAGCGATTTGCTTTAAGCCGCCAGCTCAGTCGGCCAGAGTTGGGCGAGGGCGAGGGCAAGGGCTTCTCTATATTAAATCAATTTCGTGTACGCTCTTTTAAATTGCCTTTCAAGCCTTGCCGACAGAGTGCGGAGTAAGCAGCAGGCGTCTGTGCGTGGCAAGTGATGTTTATGCAAAAATGTTGCATAAATTACAACAACAAAAAACGAGCAACGCACAAAAAACTCTGTTGCATACTCTTTGAATTTTAAGTATACAATATTTGATATATATATGTATGTGTGTCAAAAGCTGACAAAAAAAAAAAGAAGCAGCTCGCAGCTAGCTAATTTATTGGCTGCCGACGACATCCTCTGACTGCTGCGCCACCATTGAGTACAGTTTTCCACGTTGCCTTAGCGCTTCCTCTGTCTTTAAATTTCATTTGAAAATTTAGCACGTCTCTGCACACATTTATCCCCACCCACACACACACACACACTCTCTCTCTCTTTCTTTCACTCTTACTTACACACATACATACGCACGCACAGCGGCCGACATTTTGTATTCTTTGCCGCGCGGCGGTTGTCATGTGCGTGTGAAATGCAAGTTTCCGATAAAAATAAAGGCAAAAGAAAAGCTCATAATGGCGCCCAGGAAGGCAAGGCAATCTATAGGCTAATAGCTATAAAACAAACATTAAGGATAACAAAAGAAAAGGTAGGTTCAGTGCGCCGAAACTCAAGTTGCTGATACGCAGCACTTGATATAGCTAAAGTAACCGAAATTCGAATTTTTGTTTCCCTAAACCAATTCTTAAGTCATACGAATACAACTCTATGAGAGCCTCTCGTTAACAGCAAATATTATACATTACGTATATACATATTTGTGCCGACTTTTACAGGATATAATACGTTGTTTTTGTTGAAAATATGTAGCAATGCGATATGTATCGATTTTCGAATTTACCATCTCTATGTGTAAATATCATCTCTAGGTTAGTCACAAATAAACCATTGTTGTGAAAGCACACAGGCGCGGTTTCATTCTTTATATTTCGACTTAAATATAACTTCCATGCATACGGATGGAGAAACTTATACTCCCCATCCAACAGTTTTTGAGCGCAAGTCAAGTTCAAATACTATCGACAGGCAACATTTATCATATACCGCTGATAATTCGAGCCTCGTGGCAGATGAAGTGGGGAAAAAACGGGAGCAAGCATCGTAAATAATAAAATAGAAATGCTGCAGCTAAGCAGAGCGAGAGCGAGAGAAACATTTCGTATGTGCACGAATTATTAAGTATACGCCATGGGTACGAGTCGAATCAACAGGACACTTTTGATTGACAGCCAAAAAAACATACAAATATGTTCATATGATATGCATATCGACATATGACAACCAAAAATCTTTGCCTTACCAGAGCCTGTCGAAATTTAATTAAATCAAACGCATAGCTCTGAATGTGGTTGCAGTCGCTTGGGCATGTGTGGTTAAGCATATGCCAAAACAAAAAGTGAAAACAACGTGAACGTTGAACAGATGTCGACTCTACCCATTGCACCAACACCATTGCCATGACAACTGAATGAGCTGTTAATAGTTGGCAAATTGAATAAAATCTCGTCTGTGGCTTATGCATTCGACATAAAGCATGGCACCTTTGCCAAATTCCAGCTAGTCGTTAGGCTATTAAATTGTTACTCTGTTACGCTGCTGAATAGCAGCAAACTTTAAATACAATTCGCGGTAGATTATGACTGCTAATACTAGAAGAGAGAACAATGCAGCAAATTGGAGCCACTTAATTAAGGCAATGAGAACTCGAGTAGCTACATTGCACCTATGAGGTGTCACATTCTCGTTATATGTATATTTCTAATGTCTGTTATAAAATAGATTCAAGAAGTCTTGTCAGTTTTCTTTTATTTGATTATTATTATTTTGAATTTACGAACAATTTTACATTTTAATTTAAAATCACGTGACTGTGAAAGCTACTGGGAAAATGTATTCATTAGACACATCGTGAGCGTTGGCCCACTTTGAATCCCTCACATAGAACGCTCGCTCGACTATGTGCATAGAGCAAACATATATACACATACATACACATATCCCAACACATACACATACTTATTTATGTATGAGTGGCACACATACATACGCAGCATTTATATACACTGTATGCTGCACGTATTTTGGCTAAAACTTTTCGTTGGCACCATGTTGTTGCCTTCTGGTTAAGCTGTTGCTGTTTCGACATGCAAAGGGCATCACGTAGTGTGCTAACAGCACTTGTGTAGCAAATATATACACACATACTACATAAATATATAAATGTATGTGTCTATGAGCACACGTGTACGTATTCTTTAAGTACATAGTTATACGAGAACGAAAGAAAGCTCTGGATGCCGAAGTCCTGCTTCCAATGATAATGTTAAATAATTCATTAAATTTACGTTTTATTCTGCTAAAAATTACAATTCGAAAAGCTATAATGCCCAACTAACTAACTTGATGTCTATAGATCTAAAATGTTGTATTTGCCACGCCTTCAGCTTCACAGTGACGCGTTGCCGTTAGGTGCAGTAAAGCGAGCAACGAGCAACATAGGGGGGCGTGGCATGCATAAAAACTGCGCAAAAAAGCGAAAGACCACGAAAAAATCTCAAACTCAAAAAAAAAACAAGTAAGAAAACTCTAGTCGAGACGGCTCGACTACGAGATACCCTGAACCCTGCAAAAAAGTGATACTCTTCTTCTTTACACACGTATAAGCACGCGCTCTGCTAACCGCGCAGTTGCTCTTGTATCTTCGAAAATCAAATACAAAAGAATAAATAATAATAAAAAAGAAAGAAATAATAAAAAAAATAAAAATAAAAATAAAAATAATAAATTATGAAGGGCTCAGGCGAGGCTAGAACCTCCGACACCCTAACATTCGTTGCATCTGTCTAGCCATCTACACCACGGCTCACTTAAACGGCAGAGTAGCGAAAACGAATGAAATTCGCCATATACGAAAGAAACACTAAAGCAGTGGCTGAAAATACAAATACAATTCAAAGACAATTCTAACGGAATTCAAAAACAATTGTGATTCTTAGAATATACACGCATAGCAACATAGAAAACAGCCCAAGACTTTTTGTGTGTATACATACATACATACATACATATGTGCACACGCATACGAAAATTGATTTGCATTACTCAACGTTCTTGCATTTCCATTGTTATTTTAATTGTTTTAAAATTTTTAATATATAATGGAATGTAATAGAGTTCACATATATCTAATATTCTATTTAACATTTTAGGTTTTTTTTTAGAAATCATAACTCTTTTACAATTACTTTACATGCACAAATATTACATATGTATGTACGATTGCAGCCACACGCTGATCTACGCTTGCACACATATACATACATACATACATACATAGGTATGTATGTATGTATGTATGTATGTGCGCCCGCAATGCGTCTTGCTGTATCGCTGCCTTGCTTGCTGCGCCACATGGGTTTTGAATAGAAAACTTTATGGACTAATAATTCTGTTTCTAGATGGACAATCATATTATATGTTCAGATTAAGATTATGATATTCATATCTATATGCCAAACCAAACTGTATGTCTCTAGTATTTGAAATGCATTTTTTACACATTTGGGGGTGATGGGGCTAATTGGGGACCGGAATCCAAAATCTAACAAAAACCGAAATTGTATTAAATTAGTATCTATATATATGCAGAAGACTTGGAGACTCTAACTCTAAAGATGAATTAGCTAGAATTTTAAAACTGGTTCCCGATAAATTCGTTTATCGATAACTTGCCAAATATACAAGTTATCGAATTTCTGAAACAAACTCGTACTGCGCGTGCAATATACGAACCTAACACAAAAAGAATGAACTCTCTAGCTTTTGTATCTTCGGAAATCGACGCGTTCAAACATACGGACAGACGGACAGACGGACGGACAGACAGACGGACATGGCTATATCAACTTTTCTCGTCACCCTGATCAAGAATATATATACTTTATGGGGTCTGCCACGCCTCCTTCTGCCTGTTACATACTTTTAACAAAACCATTATACCCTGATTTCCCATTTTCAATGGGCTCAGGGTATAAAAAAAAATGTAGAAAGGAAAAAAATGCGAAATTGGTTTCAGTCTGTGGCAAATTGAAATGCAACGAATAACACGTTATTGCATAGCACCAAGCGAGAAAGCGAGCGCAGTACGAGCACTAGCAAGTGAAAGAGAGAGAGAGAGAGAGAGAGAGAGCGAGATAGGGAGGTGATAAACCCCGCCTGAGGGAGTTGCTGTGTCCACGCAAACGGAAAATTTTTAAATGGACCATTGTGCAGTGTTGAAACAAAAGGCCGAAACAAAAATGCACAGCACATTTGGCTCGTTTGAACAGTTTTGCAAATGAAGAATTGTAATTAAATTGAAATTATTTTAAATTATAATACTCCAAATGTTGCAATAAAATTTCATTAACTGCTTAAATGACATCGTCGTCATATTCCTCTTCCCCTCCTTCTTTTTTTCCCCCCCTTCCCCCCTCCCCCCTTTCCCCCCCCTCTTTATATCTTCCACACAGGGGAATATTGGGTTTGGGTGATAAACATTTTCTTATCGCCATAAACACATTTGAAATTTGATGTGGCTCAGCAAATACGAAATGCACCCAGGCTGGGCATAAATTTGTGTGTGCGTTTTGGTTAATTTAAATGCATTTTCTGAGCTGAAACCTTCATTATACGACACGACGCGGCCACGTGCCACAAATCAAATTGTAATCGTGTTAAATATACTGTAAATTGATAGTTAAATGACAAATTTACATTTCAATTGGAAATCATTCAATATTTAATTGATGTTGGTTACCTCTTTAAGTTTAACCAACACCATTTGATATTTTAACATTAACTTTACTCATATTACGCAGCACACAGTGCGAAATGATAAAAAATAAAAATAAAATACAAATTTACAGTCAATCGCCGGTAAAAGTCTGAGCAATGAAAGCGCAAAGGCAATGTTCGCAAAATATTTCATTAAAATGGCTATTCGCATTTAAATTCCAAGGATGAAAGGGGTTTGGCTGGCTCTCAATGAAATCTACTGCAATCAATTCAGCGTGAATTCTTATTATTTCTCTACATAACTCCTCCCGTTGCATTATCATCGTTAAAATTCGATGTTTTTATTAGGGTTGTTGAAAATATATCAAAATATCGATATATCTATGATTTTAAAGTTGAATATCAATATCATTTTGATATTTTTTCAAAACGTAAAATATCATACGATATCGATACGATGCTTTAAAAATATTCGACAACTCTAGTTTTTATTCGACTTTTGATATGTAAATTGCATTGAAGATATAAAATGCACTTATATTTCAGATGACTTATATCAATGCGTTCAATGCATTAAGCAAGTAGTACATCCAGCACAAAAGTTATTCAATAACTAATTAGCCCACAAGTGTGTGTGTGTGTGTGTATGCATGTAGTGCTGCATCTATGTATATGTGTGTGTTATATATGTATGAAGTTTCGAATGATTGAAATAGCAGCGCTGTGCTGACAGCCGAATATCGCCGTAGTCGGCAGAGTTTATTAATTGTTACAATGCATAGCATATATTTCTGCATATTTTTTGTCCTTGCAAACACTGTACTGTATATATATATATATATATATATATATATATTCATATATAATTGATTGAAAATTTTCAAGAGCACGCCTATACAAACAATATGCAAATTGCAGTCTGACGTCAAGCTTTTGCATAATTAAAATCGATTGCCGGGCAAACAATTAAACAGCCCAAAACATGAACGCACATTAAAAAGTGAAATCCACCCACGCACATACACACACACGCGCGCACACACACACGCACAGCTCACACACACCGCAATGCAGCTGCGCCTACTTAATCGATAAACAAACACAATGCGGCAACACGCACAGTGCAACAGATTTGCAAGAAAATGTTGTCCAACGTATTATTAACAGCGCGTTGCATGAATATACAGCAGCAAAGAACTGCTAAAGAAGAGTAAAATGTAATTAGATTTATTAAAAATAAAATAAAATATTCAAAATCATTTAGAGAAACTTTGAAATAGTATATAGTAGTAATGTAAAAAATCATCGATGCATCGAGCATCGATGTTTTTTGTTTTTTACTGATTTTCACTGATGTTTTTCGATGTTTTCGCTGATACCGATGTTGAGCGATGCATCGATATTTTGCAAAACATCAATGGTTTAATTTCATAATAAGATAACATTGCAATTTTGTGATCAGTGAACAGCAAACTTTGAAATGCCGAAGAAAGTAAATATATTTTATTCAAAATGAATCTAATTCACTATAGCTTGTATATATTTTTGAACACATAATTGGACATCGACATCGATGTTTTCATTCAAATTTACATCACTGGTATATAGACGCGTAAAAGTGCATTCATTATATTAATGATAAGATTGTTTGGCTTTAAGATATATATTTACTAAAGCAATTCGCAATTACTTAAGGCTTAAATACTTAACTGATAATTAATGGAATATTTCGCACCACAGTAAACACAGCATATATATATATGTATATATAATTTACTGTAATTCATAAATATATGTATATGCAAGTATTTCGGACATGACAGCCGTCACACTGCAACATTTGTGGCTTTATGTATAAAGTACATACATATATAAACACACAGATATATACATACACACACACACACATACAAACATTTCCGTAATGCCTGTAAATGGTTGTAGGCCTGTGCGCGTGGCTGTGGCTGCATGCAAGTGTGTGAGTGGGCGTGCGTGTGTGTCGTGTGTGAGCATGTGCAACGGCCATATGTAAGGCAGTAGTTGCAGCAGCTGCAACAACTGCTGCTGTGTATCGATTTATTAAAGTCGTTTAATAATTAACATCATTAAGACGAAATTAAATGTAAACCTATGCTTTTCCAGCAAATTTAAAATATGATTTTTAGCTATGTATCTAAGTAAGCATTTACATTTCACAAATAGCACTAATTATATACGATTGTTAAAGCAATTAGCATTTCAATTGTGAACGATATTGGGCAGAAATGTCAATTGTTTTCAAACTCGAAGAAAATAATTAGAGAAATAAATTGGTATTGTCTGTCGATTCACATGCAATCGTCATAATTGAGCAATTTATGCAACATATAGCTGCTTCGACAACGCACAATTTGAATCCTTGACAGAGATGTAAACCGAATTAAATAGCGACGGCTTTGATAGATTGTGTGCAGAGCCTTCATCGACATTTGTGGCTGCACAGCCTTGAGTGGAAGGACGATGTTGCTGCTCAGACGCAAGCAAATACACACGCAAATGCATATTGATGTGTTTGCATTATGACCACAAGCATTGCAATATATATAAGCTTAATTGCATTTAGTTTCGGTGCATGGGCCTGAGTGCACTGAGTGTCTTCTTCTTACATTGACTATCTGATGCTGGCTTATGTACATGTCTCTATAATGGCTAATGCTGCAGACGCATATTGGATTTAAGTAAAGTCTCAAGTTCTGGCCAATGAAAATCGATGGCTGTCTGTATATGGATACATCATTTACGTACATATATACGTACAATTCTATGAAAAGAGCCGAAATTTTCCAAGCAGTAAATTGCTATTTGCGTGAGCCTCTCTCTCTCTCTCTCCCTCCTCACACATAGACACACAGTCTGGCAAAAATCAACAATATAAATGACATACAAATCGCATTAACCCATATTTGCACTAGGCACGAGAGCAAATCAAATTACGTGTGAACTCCGGCCTGGACCCGGGTGGCTGCTGTTGCCACTACTTTGATATTGCCCATAGCCTCTTATCAGCAACAAAAGTCGTGAGCAGCATGCAGCAGCGGAAACGGAAAGCGGAAAGTAAATGCCAGCCAAAAAAAGAAAATCGTTCAGCAAAGGGAACAGCATAGAAACGAGAGAACCGAAATGAAGCCAGCGCACAAATTGAAAACTTTCGCGCTGCTCTTAAAGAGCAATACATATTGACACAGTTGACGATAATGAGGCCGAAAATAATGATATAGCCCACAATGATGATGCGATGTGACCTGATTCCTGCATCGTTGCATACTTATGAGCGCCAGATGCCACCCACATAGGTACAGGCACAGACATACAGATGTGTATTATGTATGCGGCCGTGTATGAATCCAAGCTTACGTATTACATATACTAGTTGTAGGCTCCTGTAACCTGACTCTAAGATACCCTGCACACGTTCATTTCTATGTGATAGTTAAGTTATCTAGAATTTACAATTATTAAAAAATATATGGAAAAATTTAAATAAATAATTGAGCAGTGCAGGGAATAAAAATAAATCAATCGAATGATCCACTTACATCTAGATATGTATACAAACTGAGGAGCTAAACGACTTCAATTCAGCCTCCGGTATACAGGGTATACGAATAGGTTTGATGGCAGTGTGTGCGTGGCTGTTGCTCGCTTTTGGCGGAAATTGCCAATGTTCATAAATACTTGCATATAATTAGTCAAATTTCTGTCGCAATTTATTAAATGAATTTGTATATAATTTAAGTGATTTGGCCTTAGGAAATGAGCGAGCTGCGACTAAGTGTAGCAACAATAAAACCTTGTTGAACAATATTCTGGCTGTTTGTTTGCTCATCGATTTTGCTGAAGCTACTTGATGCTAAAAATAACAATTCCACATTATAGTGGGCGACTCACTTGACTCATTGTCGTCCTTGCAGCAGCAGTGGGCGAGAAGTGTTAATTAAATGAGAGCTGCGCAGATATTACGCAGTAAATGCAACTCTCTCAAGGACGACAATGAGGCAAGTGCAAGGCCAAGGTCAGCATTATGACTGCAGCATTGCATTGTGTTGCGGTTTGCTCTTGCAGCAGGCAGCAGACAGTAGGCAGCCGGCAGCAGCTAGCCGGCAGCAGGCAGCAGGCAGCGAACAGGAAGCAGGAAGTAGAAAGCAAATCAGCTGCACAGGACATTCGAGAATGTGCGGCCAAATGAAATTCTATCCGGCCAAGTAGTTGCTGCTGCTGCCTTTGCAGCAATGCCATTATTGCTTGCTCTTTCACTCACTCTCTCTCTCTCTCGCTCGTCATTATTATTTTGATTTCTCTTTCCCTGTTTCGGCTTACACATGCTTCATTGTTGTTTATTTTGCTCTGCTGGTAGTTATTAAGGTTGCATTGCACACAGTCAGCTGTATTTGCTTTTGCAAACACTAGAAGCGATTTCGATGTCGAGCAAGGGACATCATATAATGCGAAAGCAGAAGGACAGCTCGCAGATAGGGATATGCCAATGACGAGCAACTGAATCCAGTCGCATATCGAGCACAATAGACAAGAGTTACAAATGAAGTATCAGAGTTCGTAGTTAAGCTTTGCGCATACCAAAAAACAAATACTTGTCTGATGAAACTGCAAAACTTTAGACGTAAATACAAAAGCCAATTCAGATTTTTGACTTTTAAACTATATATGTATTGCATTCTTTTTGTTTATTTGCTAGCGACGCAGCTGGAGAGCTTTGTGGCATGCAATTATTTCTAAATGTGCCGTATAGCCAGCAGGACATTCCATCGTGCAGCATTACCTGATTGAAAAGCAAAACACATCTGGTAATCACGCCGCTCACCGATGAATAGAAATAGAATAGAAAGCATTTTTCATTTTCTTTGTTCAAGCTCGACTCTTTTTGAAAGTTGCAGTTCGGTGCGGCATTCTCCCTCTCTCTTACTCACTCACTCGCTTACTCTGCACTCGCTTGCACTCGCTCATCTATGAAACTAGGCCATTTTTGTATGAAATTCACAAACACTTGAAATGTGCGGAATAGGAAACCACAGGATGTCGTGTCAGTGACCTGTCTGCACACTCGACCCACCACCCACACCCATCCCTCCTATAGTGCTCTCTGCCTCGCTTTTATACCCTGAACCCATTGAAAATCGGCTGGCAGCAGTTGTGGAAAACTGCTTCAAGTAAATATATTCTTGATTTTGACGAGCTGATTCGATATAGCCGAGTCCGCCGTATAAACTTCGAGATCTCGTAAACCACAAAAGATAGAGACTTGATATTTTATATAAATCAATTCGTATATATCCAGAACGCGTTTATCATATTATTTCAATTAATTATCTCATTTCTTTATTATCGATAACAATCGATAATTAGACTTTGCTCTTAAATACTAAAGAGAGATTTCAAATATTAAATGTCGGTCCATGTAATGAACGGGGAGATTATGTAATTTTAAGACTAAATATTTCTACATATGTGTATTTGATCTATTTATGTAATTTTAAGACTAGATATTTCTATATATGTGTATTTGATCTATTCTAAATACTAAAACTGCTGATTTGACATATACGTCCATATTAACGTTACTAGTACGCTCTGATAGTTTCCATCTAAAAGTCGCTGCATAAACTGCATAAAGTTAGCAGTGTGTGCGCTTATGGGTGTATGGATACATGTATGCCAGCCTCTCATAGCATTCAAGGTATCTCCAACTCGAGCAGTCTCGACAAAGGCACTATTGTTTTTTTGTCGGGCTCTGCGCTGTTGGCCGTAATAGTATGAGAGAGTATGTTTGAAACAGTCAAGCATGAACCATTTTGCCACATGTTGCATATACACACATACACACACACACATACAAGGACTACTTGGAGATTATAAATTAATTTTGATTGTCATTTTGAAAGCTGGGCTGCGCTGACAAAGTCGCACAGCTGGCGAAAATTAATGAACAGAGTTTGGCATCAGTGGACAAATTTTTGCTGTAAGATCCACGTACAATTAATTACAGACAAATAATCGAACATTTCGTCGAGTACTATAAGAAAATCAAACAACTTGCCTACTTATGTATTTTCTTAAATAAATAATTGTCGGTCCAAACTGTTCGATAAATTGCAAAATAAAATCGTCTTGATCTACAGTCTCTGATTCTAGGGCACATGCTAGTCTAGCCAGTCAAGTCAACAATCACATGCGATTATCATGAAATGTAATTAGTCCATTGAGAGTATTGAGAATTTGAGTCTGTTGTTTCCATTATAGTATTTCGGAAATATCGCATTAAGCTAGCTATGGCTCACATGGAAAGCTAAAGGCATTAGGATCTGTGCTTCCGCATTTGCGGTTTCTGCTGCTGCTACAAATGCAAGGCAACAACTACATTTGCACAACTTTGTGAGCTGGCCGAGAACATGAATAACAAGCAGGTCTTGTGGCAAAAGTGGGTGGTTTGGGCAGTGAACGGATGCTGAGAAGTCTGACGAAGCTGCAGGCCAAGTGGTAATAGTTAGTGCATAGGATTACAGTTGAAAAAATGAAAGAGTTTTGTTGCTCTCATAAGGAAAAAGTTGTAACATTTTAGACTTGGCCTTAATAGCTTAGGTTCATCATTAAAATTACACTTTTGAAAGCTGTTTTACATGAACAGAAGAGAGTTTTACCCACATGAACAAAAGAAACATATAAAAGTGCTCTAGTCGAGACCTGAAACCTGTGATAAGCTGATATACTTTTCTTTCAGGCATATGCAAAATCTAAATTCTATTTGGTATAAAAAAAGTTTGTTGTAAAAATAAATAATTTAAGTTACAGATGGATTGTGCAGTGGAAACTTTCGTGTGAATCATCGCAAAACACTTTGCACTAGATTGTATCAGCTAACTTATCAGCTTGACAGGTAACAACACCAAACAATGCTAAAGATTAGGGCAACAAAAGCAAAATGAGAGCGAACAACTTGCAAAAAGTTTTTATTTACTTAAATCAAACTTGCACGGGCACTAGATAACTGAGCATGAGTCTCTGTTTTATATACCTTCAGAGCATAAATAAAAAATACACACGCGACATAAATCACAGATAGGCAAGAAGAAATGAAAAGGCATTTGCTGATATGACAAATTCGAAATTTGCGTTGAAAAGAAAACCCAAAAAGTTGAAGCAGAAGCAGACACAAAAACAGACAGAAGACAACAAAAAAAAAAGTTTTTCTGTGAGTTCATCGTGTTAGATGCAGGCAACTTCTCTCTCTCTCTCTCTCTCTCTTGCTCTTGAGCGTGGGCGTGGCAGCAATTGGCAAGCAAACATAATGATACAACAATAAATTTCATAAGAAGTGGAGAAATGGACAATAAATTGGCCCAGCATTATGCGTTGTGCGCTGCAAAACCACAAGAAGGCAAAATATCCCACAATTTATGACTATTCAGTCAAGACGAATATGCAAGAGCAGAGTTAAAATTGTGCACGGCTGAAAGCGCAAAGCAGAGCTGAATAAAAGCAACAATATCGTCGCATTGCGTATACGCAATGTGCGCTTCCTTTATAAACCTGATTGCTATGAATGAGATTCGAGTGAGTGAGTCTCCATTACTTAGGAATTGATTGTTGTATTGAAACAATCTAGAGTAAAAATTGCACTCTATATAGGTATACCTGATTTATATATATAAATGCATATATAATTATATTGCTATTTTCACCAAATGTTCCTTTTTTCGTATCGCTTGTGATATATGACATATGGCGCTACATAACTGGGTCAAGAGGACAAGCACACGGCGCAGCGCAGCAGTTTTGCATGGAGTCACCTTTTAACTGTCGGAGGCACTATTTGCATACATACGCATGTGTATGTAAATATATTTTTGTATATCATTATTTTTATGCGAGTCGACGTTTCTTTGGCATTTTATGAATTCATGCGTGCTTTTCATTATGTTTTTTTTTCTTTTATCAGAGAGACGAAAGAGAGAACAGGTAAAATTTGACCCAAGGCACGAGTAATGGAAACATAAAAAAAAAGTTCATAAAACATTTAATTAAGCTTTTGCATGTGATTCTGACAGCAATGAAATGAAAAAATGGGAATGTGCCAAGAGTTTTATTGAATTGAAAACTCACAAACACCAAGCGAACCATAATTTTCTTTGATTGTGTATTTATTTATTAAACCAATTATATTCACTTTTTATATTGTTTTATGCGCTTCGGGCAAATTAATAGCAAATAGCAATGTGTTATATAAATATGGTTTATTTAATGCCATGTTGGCTCCTCAAATTATAAAAAAGCGTATTTATTAATTATAAATTAAAATAATATTGAATCGCAAACGAAAAAATGTCACTAAAATATTTCGCGATTATATAAAAATTTTGTTGATTAATTACATTTTGTTGTAATTAAAGCACAACAAAAGCAACAATTCTAAAAAAACAAAAACAACGGTGCGCTATGTAATTACAAGATAAATTTACAAGCAAGAATTCCTGACTTGCCAGGAAGAGGCTGTCCTTTTGACAGTTAATTTATGTGCAAAGTTACAAGTGCCTCGAGCCTACAACGCAGCTACCGTAACGAGCTCCTTTACATATACACGCTGTACCTACGGATATATAAATACATACATTTATATACCAACAGTGCTGTAGCTATATATGTATGTGTGTGCACGTTTATGTGAAAATAGCCATGTTAAAGGTCAGGCGCCGTTTTTAATGGGCGTCTTTCGTTGCGCACCCCGAAAAGTATGCTACGTTTTTCTGCCTTTTTTGCGGCTGTGAATTGAAGCGTAAGCGAGCCCAAGCTGAAACGAAACGTATACGCCATGTGGGCCCCGCCGTGAGATTTACGATGGGTCAATCAGCCATGAAGCATGTCGTGTTATTGTTTTATTTATTTTCCTTTCTCTTTCCACGTCTTTCTTCTGTGTTTTGCAACTTTTGCAAAAGGCAAACAAATGTAGATTGGCAAAAAGGACTGAGAAATGGAGTTGGCTCGCATATGAGAAATGACAGCAGCTAATCAAGAATTCCAGTTCGACAGCAACGTAAATAGCCGGATGCGATTTGCTTATAAAGTTTCTAAATTGAAGCATATACACTGCATGCACACACACACATATATGTACATATGTATGTAATAATATATTTTATGGAAACTGAACTGCTTTAAAAACTAAAAAAAAAAAATATTATATGGTTTATTATTAATTTATAAGAATAAGCTTTAAGAAATGGATGAGAGCACAAATATTTATAACTTGTTATTAGATTCTTGTTTCTGATTTAAATTTTATTACATATATTTTTAAATTGGCTGAAAAGCGAAATATTGATAACTTTCATAGCTTTTCCACACGGGATCCTGGATCCTGGGGATTATTAGAGACTTGTTTTCTTTTATTTGTATTTAAATAATTTATATATTCATGATTATATTTAAGTCTACTTTGTTTATTCTGCTCATGAAACAGTCACACACACAATGCTCAAAGCTTGTTCTACTCTTGCTCATTTCTGAGACACTGAGCCTTATAAACGTAATATCTATTTGTATATGTATATAAAATATTATGCGAGCGCACAGGAAATGTAATGCAAATTGAGCTTTGCCTTGGAGCTCGATATAGAATCTATATAAAGAGTAACCAGAAAGCCGAAAGTCTGCTCCTCATAGAAACTCAAGACATGTTGTTCCCGCGGCAAGGTCATCATCGTCATTGTCGTCGTCGTCGTCGTCGACGTCTATGAGGCGACAGGTTTTACGACACGCACATGTCAAACGCAGCAGGCAGTTGAGCTTTTGGTGGCCCTTAAGAATGTATTATGACAATATATATAGAACTTTGGCAAGCTTATTTACTTTCGAAGCCTATAATAATCTACACATGTAGATGTGTGTGTACATATATAGCATATATGTAAGCTAAGACAATTCGCATTCAATCTCGCAGCTATGTAGCTTATGTATTTAGGAAACTTGTATAAAATGACGATGAGCGCATTTTCCTTTTCCATGAGCAGTTAATTTTTGTAATTGCTAAATAAACGTTCAACATAATAGGCTATTAAATTGTTATTGAAACAGAATTTTGTATTTGTAATCAGAGCTACTACTTATTATACTTGACTGCATAGGACTTGATGAATATATTATTAAAATTCTTGAAATACTTTGTGCATATATATATATATATATATATAGTGACTGGATATGGTGTAGCTTTCGTGTGGTCATGTGCTTTAGTGCTGTGAGTAATACGAGTGCTGCGTGTGCTTGCCATAACATAAAATGCCGTTGGGTAGCAGCCGTTGTGCGCCAAAGGAAACAACAACAAAAATACAGAAAAGAAAATAACAACCGTTTTATAGCCTCAATACAGAAAGTGGCGTTGTCAGCAGCAGCAGCGCAGCAGCAGGATGCGAACCAGTAACAGGAACGGGACGACAAATGGGCAAAAAGCAAATTACAAACGCCACGTACTTGAGGCTTGTCAGATTGTCAACCAAAGGACAGAGCGTAAAGCAAACAAACGCTGATAACAATAGCAACAACAACAAGGGGACGAACAGCGGTCCAATTTCTAGATTAGCCCCTTCGGCATGGTAAAGGTTTCCTGCTCGACGTGTCTCATATTTTTTGCGGCTTTTCTTTTTAGTTGCCAACTGGCGGTCAAGCTCAAAGACAAGCACAGCTTGATAACGATGACGACAATAACAATAATAATGCTGATGATGATTGACGGCCAACCTCTGACGAGGGCAGCATAAAGTTTGCCGAATTGTAAAAAAAAAAATACAAATTAAATTAAAGCCCAAATGAAGAGAGAAATAGCGCACAATTTGCATGCACTTTTATTTAATTGAATCTGTTCAACTAAAAATAAACAATGAATTTTACGTGGGTTGCGTTTCGTTGCATAATTAATTGGATTGTACTAGTCTCAGCGCTGGCAGCTGATGATAAAAGTCTCAATTCGTTTAGCGCGTAATCCAACAGCAATAAACAGCAGAAGGATACTGCATCATAAAAATGCTTCACACAGCTATATAGCAAATGCTTGTTGAGTACAGTAAAAACTGTGCCAAAGCGAACAAAGCGATTAATGAACTTGTTTACAATAGGATTATAAATGAATTTAATTTCTACTCTACTCATGTATATAAATCTATTCAGCTTAATTGTATTTAAAGTTGAAATATTTTATTCAAGATATTTAATATTTAAGCTAACTTGATAGATCGATAAGTAATGCAAGTCGTAGAAAATATAATTTCTATTCTCGTTAGATTCACTAAAAATCATCTAAGTTGTTTTTATTTTTAGGAATCATATCTGCTATCACTGTGGTCGTCGCTTTCGCATCAAGTGCAACAAAGTCTGATTCGCAGAATCAGCTTTTAATGATGTCAACAGCGCAGTAAAAAGACGAGCAAAGCAACGCAATGACGACGATACGATTTTCTGATGTAATAAAGCCGCTCTAAGTGGCCTCGTCATCTGCTGGACTCTCAAAGCTGCTCGTTCATTTGTTGAGGCTGCATTGCTTTATGGGCTTTAACTGAAAGTTGAAGCATTTTACGCTTTGGCGAGAAATTATTTGATGCATAGAGTGGAAAATAATATGCGGCAAAATACATATATTTACTGCTTGACATTAACAATTCCATTAAGTTGACATACAAAATATAAATAAACTGGCACGCATTCAAAGCCAGTAGGGAAGTGGGAGTAATCTCGTTACTATCCCCAGTTGGCTGGCCAAATCTCTGCTGACAGCTAAAAGACAAAGACGAAAGCCAAGAAAAAAAAAATACTTGGAAACGCTTTCATGAGAGACGAAAAGAGAGATACAGAGAGAGAGAGAGAGAGAGAGAGAGAGAGTAGAGAAACTCATTAGTTGTTAGCGAAGATTGAATACTGTTGATGCGGCTGGGGCATCATATGTGATCATTTATAAAGATGTAAATTATTTAACAATATGAGCAAGAGACGCAGCGAAAATACGTCTGGATGGGCCCCAAAGGTCACTGCGGGGGCAATTTGTATTTGGCGAAGGTCGCTGACAGCTGAAAGTCATTTGCCACTTCCATAACAAATAGAAAGAGAGATAACGACAGTATGAAAGTCGAGACAAGCTGATAAAAGACTCCAGCTGTCAAGTAACACAATGCCGTCATCGAAACCGGTCTCGCACTCAGCAAGGTGACAAACAGCGCAGAACCAGAACCAGAACCAGAGCCAGAAAACAACAGCTAAACAAAAGCAAAACCGAAAGCAAAACACAAAAGTCGTTAAACAATTTGTGTTTTTGATACGAGTTGCCCTTGAAATTAAGTCTTGAGTACGCGATTGCAAAAACGAATATTGAATGCGCTTCAAAGTAAAAGTAGATATCAATTACAAGAATGAAAAAAACTGAAATAACAAATTTAATTTTCATTTAAACAGCATAAAAACGAATCTAGGTTCAATAAACAACACACTATATGTTTTCCAATCATTGACAAGTCAGTGTAAAAGTTTAATAGCCGCGCTTCAACTTGAACTCGCAATGAACTATACGAATAACACGCATGAGACCGGGTCTAGATATGAGTTGGGTTTTATAGGCAAATTAAGAACTCGAACCATATGCAAATTGGCGACAGCAAATGATAAGCAGCGACTGAGCAACATTGGCAAATGTTTTTATTCTATATAATATTGTTGTTGTTTTAAGCACATTCTATTGAAATGTTGCCGTCAAGATGTTAGCTAACTGTATTCGAACGAGGAGTTCAATAAACCGTAACTGAAATCAATTTATGGCAAGCCTTTGTATATGCTTTCGCCATCTATCAAAGTGTGTGCAGCCATCAATCAATCAATCGATCGGAACAGCATTCTAGCTATTACAAGCAGCCGCAAATAGTCAGCCGAGAGCTCACCTGGGGCGTGGCTGACTCACAATGGTTAGCCAAACAGTGCAATGAGTAATCGGAGCAGTATTTTGCATGCGCCAGCATGGCGTATGATTAATTTTAGAATCGTCAAGCGCATGGAGAATAATTTGCTATCAAATCTAATTGCACCCCAAAGGACAAAAACGGGAAACTCAATAGGGTCAAACTCAATAGGTCATGTGCACAGATAGCTGAATAACAACAGAACAACAAGAGAACTTTACACATTTTTGCGATATTCTATGCGTTGGCTGTACCTATCGCTTTGCATCTCGCTCGCACTAGCATTCGTCGTGCGTCTCTGTGTTGCTGTCCTGCGCTCGTGTATAGAAACAAAACAACGAAAGTTGTATTTTTTGCTCTTTTGTTGGTGTTGGCGACGGTCTTTGGGGGTTGCATCGGAAAAACTAATTAATAGCACATTTTATGTTTGCCTGCCTGGCGGCCAGATTAGTACACTATCACAGCCCACACAAAACCCCATGCCAATGCCCTCGCCCTCAGCCTCAAGTCCAAGTCGTTTTGTGACAAATAATGTGGAAATTAAATGATATGCCCGCGGCGATAAGAGGATAGCATTTGACGTTATCATTGCTGAGGATGTTGCTGTTTTGCTGTTGCTGTTGGCTAAAGCGTGGGCATGGGCGTGGGCGTGGGCGTCGGTATTTGTGTAACACTGAAGCCACATTACTGCAGCTCGTTGCGAACACAAGTGTTGGCTTAAAGTAGTCCACTTCGAGGAGCTAATGGCCGCACAACGCTCGAAATTCCCTTGCTTGGCTGGGACCTATGCCAATAATAGCTGACCAGGTTAAATCTGATTAGTACTCGACCAAATTCTATATGCTATAAATAGCATTTAGTCTGGGCATTATGCTGTCAAATTGACGTTGAAAATTTGTAGCCTACTTCTGAGCACGGCAATTAAACTCAAACACAAGCACACTCATACACACACACACACACACGCGCGCGCATACGAACGGCGCGACATGCACATAAAAAGAGCAGCCACAGCAGCAGCGGTAGCTGTAAAAATGGCAAACACAAAAAGATGGGACTAACAACAACATGTATGTACATATAAACATACATACGTACATATATATATGTACATGTCGAAGAACGGGCGGGTGTGCAACATAACACGAGAAACAAAAAACGAATAACAAGTAAGAAGGCTCTAGTCGAGATGGGTCGACTACGAGATACCCTAAACCCTGCAAAGTAACTAATACTCTTCTCTTACGAACGTATGAGTTGCTGCCGTGGCTTGGGCTGAACTTTGGACACTTATAACTAGATGGACAATCTTTATCAAACTTTAAATTTCGAGGCGAATGGGGCGTGTCATTCAAAATCTGCGTATCCATAATATCTATCTAAATATACAAATTTGACGGGCAACTTATTTCTTTGTGCTGATCAAGAATATATATAATTTATAGAGTCTGCGATGTCTCCTTCTGCCTGTTACATACATATTCACAAAACCATAATACCCTGAATTCCCATTTTCAATGGGTACAGGGTATAAAAATACAAACACACACACGCATAAAACTAGCACGCGACACAACAGCAAAACGGTAAACGGGTGGGGCTTGCAAAATATTGGAGGATGTAGATGGCAAACGCTTGAGAGGAGGCAGCGACGGCATGGTTAGAAATTTCAAAGGAACTGAGGATACGACAGAGCGACAAAAAGTTGTTGCTGTTGCGGTATATTTTGTTTCTGTTGCTTGTTAGAGACGTTGCTTTTGGTCTCCATTTGGAGTGTGTGAAAATTAACACAGTGACACACAAAAGTTTATATACATACATATTTATATTTAAGAACACAAGAGACGCACAGATACACAGATACAGAAGATGCACAGCAAAGAACAGCGCACAGTGGTCAGAGTTTTGCATAATTCGGCAACGAAATAAATATAAAATATCTAAAATATATATGCTATAAATGTACATATTAAAATTCTAATTATTAAAAAGAAAAACTTGAAATATGTTTTTATTTTGTTTAAATTACATAATATTATTATTATTATTATAAAAGAGCGTAAGCTAATCACGGTGCAACAATCACAATTCAAAAACATAGCCGCCTTAGCCAAGCGATTGGGAGAGCAATGGGCAAGAGCGAACTAAAAAGAAAGCTCGCTCAATGTGTCATGCGCTCAGCGAGAATCAAAAGAGCGGCTTTTGCGTGTTAACGCGTGGCTATGTCTGACTGTGCGTGTCTGCGCGTCTTTGTGTGCGTGCGTGTGTGTGTGTGTGTGGGTGTGAGTGTGTTCAGTTTTTGATTTGCTACCGCTGCTTTTGCTGTTGTTGTTATTGCGCATGTTTAAAATAGCAAGCGAAATGGATTATTCTGATTGTAGGGCATGAGGGAGAGACGGAGAGCTTGCGCAGTTACTTGATTGTTTCATCGGAAGGCGCATGTCGACTTAATTCTATGTATGTGTATGTGTGCGCATATCTGTATGTGAGTGTGTGTGTATGTCGCGTGTTTGTTTGTGGTATGTGTACGCAGATTGGTAACTCCCGATACAGCGTTGCTGTGTTTACAGTAGTTATACGGTTGACATTGTCACCGCGTACATGTGTGCCAGGCCCTCCTCGAAAGTTAGCGATTCTGTAGTCTTTCTTTGCATGTCAATAAACTTGATATTGGCAAACATGGCGGACGGCGGCCATTTAGAATTAAACAGCAATAAAATAAATATGATGTCAGCCATCAGAGAAGTTGCACACATAAACACACACGCGTACATTGCTGTGCTGTTGAAGTTAAATATAGCTGAGAAAATGGCCGACGCCGCCGACTGGAAAAAAAAAACGGAAGGAAGTCGACAGTCGACCGTTACTACGTACATGCGCCTCCCGGAAGTACCCAGGACAAATTGGACCACATTGCAAAACACATGGGAGGTCGTAAACAGCATAATAAATAAAAATATAAAATTTGTTCATCACTGCTTATCGCTCCAAATTTATAATTTTTATTTTATATTATTTATTTTGTGTATCTTTTCTTTTAATTAAAAAAGCTTTCAACGGCAACGTCCGCTTGCTTTATATACTACATAAGATAATCTTAATGAATGAAAATACCTAGTTGTTGTTTTTGCCCATACCTTAAGGATGCGTTTCAACTGGTCAAAGGCCTTGAGACATAATTAATTAGCACATAACAAAGCCGTCGATAATCTGTAAATCTACGGTCGAGATTATCTATATACTAGCCAGAGTCAGAAATTAATTAAAATATCTCAATAGCCAGCCAAGCTGAGAGTAAAAAGTTGTAAATTTTAAGTACAACTTTATTTGATAACTTGTAAAGGAAGCTCGGGCATTAATATGTAAACTATTGTTATTGATTAACCAAAGCAAAGTTCATAGAGATTGACTAAATATGCCTAGATTGCATATATTGTCAAGCAAAGCTGCAGAGATAAAGCTCTAGTCTGAGATTATCGTTATCAAAGCATCATTTTACCTTATTACAGTTTCTTAGCTCACGCCAAGAAACCTCATTTAATTGCTCTTATATTATGAATAGCCAGTGGAGAAACTGCAACTGGACGCTGAAACAATAAAAGTCCGAATATCCAATATCAACAGCAGCTATTAAACTGACAGCAATGATAGTAGCCCGAGGAGGGAATGAAAAGGAGCAAATTAAATACCCGACAGACACACTGCAGCCACTAAAACATTCAACGAACGTCTAAATGAATAACGTGAATTGGACACCCTGAGAAAGTGTCTGTGTGTGTGTGTGTGGGTGCACGAGGAGGGGTTGCCTTTGTGGGTGCAAGCCGATTAGCTGTTAGAAATGCTCTTAGTTCATGTCAGTTGGCCAACTGCAGCTTACAAGTTGAAATATTCCATTATGAGCGCCGAGCACCGTTCCTTGAAGTACTCAGCGCATAGCGGTGTCATAAATATATATATATATAGATATATATATTAAGTAGTATAGCTTAAGTGCCCTCAGGAAGTAGAGCAGCAAGAAATGAGCTTATAAACTTGCTTATATGCGCTCATCATTGAAATATTTTATATCATTTATTATATCACATTCTTTAACAAAGTCGGATCGAATTATATTACTATACTATGTTTCATTCTTATTAGAAGGAAGGAATATTCAGAGAGCTGAGATATTATAAATAATATATAATAGTAATTTATGCTCGTCTTTCTTTCTGACTCGTCATCGTGCTGCACTAATTCTAACCCAACTCCTTTCGAAAACCATAATTTTCTTCTTTGCTGAGTAAATGTTCAAGGAGTGAAAGGGTTATGTAGTTAGTTTATTGACATAGCCAGTCCCTGAAAATATTTCCATGTCAAAGAACTTTCATTCCATCTCTTCTTCGCTCTCTCTCTCTCCTCTCCCTCATGCTCTCAGTTTCGCTATTCTATTTTTGGTTAAAGTTTACTAGGCTTCTTGTATTACGTGCACAGTGAAAACAGTTAGCCACAATTCTTGGCTAGCTCTTTTGGCTTGGGGCCAACAGTCATCCGCCTTAGTCAGGGCTTTCACTGCGCATCCCCTTCACTCAGTTCCTTAATTAGTTGGCGCTTTTTCGTTGATTGCGCTGTTGCTTGCAATTCATTTCAGCTTTCTGGAAGCTTTTCGCATTTTAATTAGAGATTCAGACAAGGGCGTGCAAAAATAGCAACAAGGCCATACTAAAAGCTGCTAATCGAATCAAAAGTTTTGGGGATATTTATCACGACGCACAACTCCAAGTCCTTTGTACAATTAACGCGTTGTCAAAATATATGCACATGCATTAGAATACTAATTTTTCAAGCTTAAATAATAGCTGTGACTGACTTAACGCTTAACGACTCATAAACTCGAACTTTCCCTATTGCCCATTCTTTCATTTTGTTTTGCGTAAAATGAAAATGTAAAATATAAAACAAAAAATAGAGAAAGGAAATTGCAGCTGACGCTGGCAAAGCGAATGGAATTTAAATGGAAAATTATTTATAACAAAACTGTGGAAATTTCTCTACTCGCCTCGCTGGCTCTCGTAACAAAATCGAGCACCTTGAAAACTTGTAAAAGAAAAATAAAATAAATAAATAAACAATACGAACAAAAATCTAGTTTAACTTTAAAACAATCCGTAATTTGCCCAACTGCAGTCCGTTTGCTATTTTAAATGGGTTGCTCGTTAACAGTCCAGACACTCGTATTACACTCATTCTCATTCTGTGTTCTCTATTGTTGTTGCTGCAATATTAAATGAAATATACGTATACACATCCAGTTGGTTCAGCCAGTCAGAGGTCCTGTTGCCGAGCAGGCGAATGAACTGAGTCAACAGTGAAAAAAGAAAGGAAAAAAACCAGAGACATGCCAAGTTGAGACGGCTTGACTAGGAAATACCCTGCACCTGGCGATGAGCTAATGTTCATTTTATATATACATTAAACAGAACTGTTCTGAATAACTTCTCTTCTCTCAATATTTATCATATTTTTATAGCGTCATATTGAAAATATATATAATATATAATATTTACTTTTCAAATTTGGGAAAAATAAATCAGGTATTAAAAATCCATATTCTACATCGAGCTGAGTCGTCAGCTTGATCAAGAATACATCTACGTTATATAATCTGCTATATCTTCTCCTAAACTAGTATACCCTGCAATCCCAATGGGCTTAGGGTAACAAAAAAAGGACCAAAAATTGCCTCGTTTGTTGGCACTGCGTTTGCCTTTCGTCTGGGTGCGTGGAACGAAATGATGCGACACGGTTTAACTCCTTTGACTTGTCACGCCCATAAAATCGATAAGTTGTATATACTAAGATCAGTTTTAAAATGAAGAACTCTAGGCAATTTCAAATATGAAACAAAATACATTATAAAAAGCAATATAACAAATCCAATAATGAACATATCAATTATATGTATATGTAAATAATAATTTGTATTTATTTATTTAAACTGAAATTGTTTTCATAAGATCATTGCTTTTCTGCTATGTTATAGATAATCTGGGTTTGGCTTTTCATATTGAAAAGTAAAACAGAAATACAATATTCATGAGAAATCGTTTCAGTTTAAATAAACAAATAACATGAAAACTACTTAAATATTTATTATTGAACTACATGCATATAAAATAATTATACTAACACTGAGAGAAATGTTTGCTTTATATTTTTCTTTCAACAAGTTTTTGGCCCATTCATTTAATATGAACTAACAATTTGTGATTATTTATTTAAACTGAAAACTTCTCATGTGAATATTGCTTTTCTGTTTCATTTTTAAGCAGAAATTTGCAGCAAAGGCAATTAAATAGTTTATCTAACTTTGCCTACTTTTCACGTCCTGCTATGTTTGCTGCTGGGCTATGTTTGGCTACGCTGATTACTCCCTTGGGTAATAGAAAAGCCATGTATGAGCTAGCCCTGAACCCTTGACCCGACTCGACAGCTCTCAAAATTTGTTTTCAATTAACAAAATTGTTTACTTTTAGAAAAAACAACAGTTATCAACATCAACGAAATCAATACATGTTAGAGCAACACCTGCGCCTACTAGGAATTCAGGCTCCATTCTCTCAATAGCGAAAAAATCAATAGATCGTTACACAAAGCCTACCCAAAAAGTTTTAATTAACTCTCAGCATTTGAATATTGAGAATTTGTTTAATATTGATTCCTTTGATGTGCGTTGGGCTAGCAAAAGAACTTTTAGGCCATACGAATTGTATCCAAATGTAAAATGTAACAAAAAACCACAATCGACACTGGACGATATTTAATATACCAATTCGAAACTATAATATACTACCCAAGTAATTTTAATAGCAGCGTAACTCAAATGCAATTTCAGTTTTTTTTTGTTTGCGAGAAAAAGTCATGTGAATCAATTGAATGTACATAGTCAGTCCAATAAAAACTTCTCAGTTCCCAGAGTTCATGACTCATCTCAGTTGGGAAAGGGCAGCGTGGAAAAAGAATGCCCAACGTACGTTACACACCGTAAAATAGAAATAGAAATAGCCAGACAGAAAGAGTTGGGTGTTTAGTGAATTGGCAAAAATTGCTAGCCATGGGGTCTTGGCCAACATGCAACACACACACACACGAGTATACACGCACACACGCACAGGCGTACAGCTGGCCAAAGACACGAGCAGAAAAAATAGAAGCAAACAAGAGAAAAGCTAAATACATACATAAATTGATTTCATGACTCGATGCGGGTTGCTGTGTATAGGGTAGGGCTTTGAAAGTAAGACACCGTGTTGCATTGCGGCAGTCATCAGACTCAAGACTGAAGTGGAAACGAAAAAACTAACGAACAAAATGTTTTATTAGACCTCAATTGAGTATGAGCACAAAAAATACCCTCTAAAAAGGCAATATATATATTATTTATTATATATATAATTATAAAATATTACACTTTATTCAATTTAAATGTTGGAATTATTCGTGTTGTATAACGAAAACACATTTGAATACTATTATTTTTATACACATTTAACCCTTTGACCCACAATTCAGCAAACGACTCTCCACTTGGACTAGAGCAAACAATGAATGACGAATGCCGAGCAAAGAGAGCGAGAACATTGACAAAAACAAAAAAAAAAAAAGATATATATATATATATGTATATATATAAGCACGAGCCGACACAGAGAACGGAAATGAGGAACAGTGTCAAAATTAAGAGCTTCACAGCTCAGTTGTGTAGGAAATAGTAGGGGGGAAAAACAATAAATAAGTTTTTCTTCATTTTTTCAACCATTCATTAAACTTTCAAGTTCAACGCGAATAATTGAAAATATAAAACAAAATTAGTTATATTATTTTTGTATGCCTCACAATCAGGCGAAAAAACTGCTTATCAGCAATTTTTTTTTGGTTTTTGCCTATCGCATGATTCACTCATTCATGTGGAGATTGTCATTTCATTTTTTTTTTTTATTTCAATAATAAGCCTTTAATAATTAATAAACAGAAAATGTAAATAGTTTTCTCTTTTACATGTATCGCTAGCAGCGTCAGTTTATGATGGGCAGCTCAAACGCGTGGATGACTCAACGATTCAATTTGAGGCACTCGTAAATGTGGGTGATGCATGTCTAAGGCACATTAGGGTCAGTCATGTTATTTAGGAAGAGGAAGTCTGGTGTAAATGATGCATGTTGAAGAACGAGCTTTGTAGATTAACGAAACGTAGCTTAAACGAGCCCATATAAAACAGTGAGCTGTGAAAGATGATTATGATGATGATGACTGTCAAAATGTTGAGCAAGATCTATAAATATGAAATGAACATTCAATGATACTCAAAACTCTAAAGAGAAATGACTCGATAACATGAGATCATCATCAGCAAAAAAAAAGTTTTCTACATATACGTACAGATGCGGTAATAATGTGCTAACTTTCGCGAATGTGGGTTGAAGTTATAATATTCTAAAATAAAGATTACTTGATGTTAGAGAGATCAGAAAGTTTAGTATTGCATTCCCAGCTAGTTTATGTAAATGAACATCGCTTCATGAATTTCACTTTTTGATATGCATTCATCTATGTGTATTATATTCTTATTTCAAGTTCCTCATTAATCTCATATTTGCTTTTATAAAAAATCATTGATAATTATAAGCACTTGCTATTGCAAATTATATACCATTTTTAATGACTCGTAAATTCCATTATATATGAATAGTTTCCCCAGCTAAATTGCTCAATTGAATTTATTTACAATCTAATCATTAAATTATCAACTCTCACGAACCATTATTTACTTAATAATATAGAGTATTATGATTTTGTTTGAATTTATGTAAAGGCTAAGGAAGTATTAAGTATATAATATATTCTGTTCTATCTAAAAAATCATTCTTCAATTTTTCGCTAGATATTTATCGATTATTATCAAGCCAAACTTCATCAGTTACTTGAGCTATCTATCGTGTATCTTTAATGCATTTTATAGATAGACTCTTGAAAAAATAACATTTTGGATTCTCTTATTTTAGGGTATTTTCTAGTCAACCAGCATGACTTGTTTATAGATAATTTGTTGCGCTGGAAGTGCGCATTAGACACATTATAAACTAGGCGTTACAGATAGTCGCGGATATTTCGAACGCAATATGCAGGCATTCATATACAGATATATGTACATATAATATGAATATATTCATATGCTCATATTTATTCGAACGCTGCAGTTGCGGGGGTGACGAGACTCTTCTCAACTGGCAAATCATATATTAGCTAAAAGCAACAACAAAATCAACACACAATTACTCACCTCTGTTGGGGAATGGCGATTTGAAGCTGCATGTGGGGAGAGGCGTTGGAGACGTTGGCGCTAAGGCTGGGATTCCCGCGTGGCAAAACACTTTGGGTTTCTACGTAATTTGACTTTTGTTTGAATTCTTTTATAAATTTTTTAAAATTATCGTTGTTTTAACTTTAAATTGTTTATTTTAAATTTTGGTTTTTGTTTTTGTGGCGAGGCTGGACGGCGGAGTCGCGTTTAATGCATTTTTTTTTTTTAATTTTGTTGTTTTAATTGGGCATGAGAAAACACATTGAATGCGGCAAAAAGCTGACGCAGCTTGATTGACTGCCATAATACGAAGTTATTGTTGTTGTTGTTGGTTGTCGGTGGTTGTTATTGTTGTTGTTGTTGGGTGACAGTTGTTGCAAATATACTCTCGCTTAAGGTGTTATCAAAGAAACGTGCAACGTGCTTGCAGTTGCATTCACAGTGGACTAGAACTTAGGTGTTAACTCTGGCTCATTCCGTTTGCTCGATTTCAGATTTTTTGTTTAGGGTGTTTCTTTGTTTCCATTAAATAGAAGTGCATTTTAGGTGCATTTCGTACTTGGGCGTAAGCATTACTCATTGTCAAACATTTCGGGTGTTTATTTGTTGTTTTTGTTTGATTTGAATGGTCTATACATGCTACTTGCTTGCTTTGATGCTATGAGCATGAATGTAGTTTACAGCGAATAAAAATATTTCAATACATATATTTTTAAATGTATATAAATAAAAGATAGCAAACGATTTGGCATGCAGTTGGGTTAAATAATACAATTTCCAATTGTTGTTTGTGGTTGGCGTTGTTAGTCATATGGTTTGAGTTTGAAAACAAAATATATAAACACAAAAAAAAAAAAGAAAGAAAGAGAAATAATCATATAAATAAGTGGGTTAATATTGCAAGGTGCAAAATGCATATTAGGTGTATCAGGTGCGTGGGTGTACATGTGTGTGTGTGTGTGTGTGTGTGCATGTATGTTACTGCGAGTGTGTGCGAGTTGATTGAATTGCGGTGACTAAAAACAAATTAATACACAAATGTTAATTAGAATCTTCTTCTTTTTTTGGGTTTCGAATTCTGCTAAAAGAGTTGAGTTGTGTTTTCTATGTGATATCCAGCAATTTATGTGATATTTTGCAATAGAGATAAAAATGCAGTTAAACGGAAATGATAGAAGCACAAAAACTAACGAAAAGAGAAAAAAGAAACCTGTTTTGATTGAGATAAATGTTGAACATTTATTTGCGCAACAAAATAAACAAAAACAAGTAGTGTTGATTTTACAGTTTGCCGATTCGTTTGACTCTATATATACATATTAATTCGTATATATACGAGTTGGGTCAATCTCTATATAATTTACGTAATCTGCATTCAATACACTTGAACACGATTGGTTATATAGCATAAGTAAATAGTCACTATATTTATTATATTATATTAATAATTGTTTAATAAATATTATTCAAGAAGTTAACTAGAGTTTAATATACATAGCATTTGCATGAGATTTGCGTACTGAGAGATTTTTGTGTGAGTTTCATTGAATTTTCTTTGCGTTTCATTTAGTTTTTTTTTTTAAGAGAATCTACAAATATGTATATATACATATATAAGCAATTGAGATTTTAGTAAGAACTTTTTTTTTAGAGCAAATAAAAAATTAAATGCATATCCTAAACGGAAACGATAAATTGTAAAAATAAATTAACAATGAAATAACAAGAGGCATTTGCTTTAAATGTTTTAAATGTATGCAAAGCATAAACTACTAAAGTGTTTATATATATATATATATATATGTATATATTATTATTAATAATAATATATATTTCTTCGGTTTTTGCAATTTTGAGTTTGCTTCGCATTATAACAATAATCAATAAAATTTCATGTTGCTTTTGCAATTACTTTTTTCTTTTTCTTTTTTACTGTATATACTTTAAATAGCAATTTTAATAATATATACGTCTGTATATGTCTCTATATATAATTTAGACTATATTTAATTGCTTTTAGTTTTGTTTGTTCGGTTCTGTTTTAATCGGCATCAATTTTCTGCTGGCTTATTAACGATTTGAAATGTTAGTATTAGGCCAGTTGTGGGTTTATCTATTTTTATGCGTGTGTGTGTGTGTATACGTATATATTCATCCTTTCATTTCTATGTATGTGTGTTGTGTGTGTGGGAGTTGAGCCATAGGATAAGCATATCCATAGCTCAAGCAGCCGTCTGCGTATTATAATTACAAATATTCGCACTTTGCCGCTAGACTCTCGAGGTTTCTAAACTAATCATACAAATTAGCTATATTATGCATATATGTATATATTTTTTATCTTTCCCTTTTTGTTAAATATAGAGCCTAAATTATCAAGTGTGTGTGTATGTGTGTATATATATGTGCTTCTATGTTAACTCACTGGCAAGGGCCGCTTAAATTGTTATATGTACTTCAATTATAACATATACTGAATCATATCGGGGTGGGTAATACAACATCCTAAACAGACATCGATAGTGTGTGTGTAAGTATGTGAGTATATATGTTGTGTGTTTGTATGTGAATGTGAATGTGTTGTGTGTATGTGTGTGTGTATGTTTGTATATATATAAGTTAAGTAATTGCATCAATTTACATGAAATAACTGCTAACATAGGCAGCCGCTAAGATACCCAACACAGTCAAGCATATCAGTATCATGATCTTCTTTCGTCGCGCTTTGCTTTGATATTTGAGCGCCTTTTTGGTATCCTGAGTTGCTGTCTGCACATAGTCCATAGCGTGCTCCACATGATACTCAATGCGATCGATCATCTCGCCCTGCGACTCCACCAGCATTGCCATGTCCATGAACATGTCGTGCAGCTCCTTGATGGATGTCTCCAGCTTCATGATGTCCGCGTGCCTAGCCTCGATATCGGCGAGGGTTTGCTTGGCCTGCTGCGTTTCCATGATGATGCCCTGGGTGAAGACAGCTGGATTCCCCTGCTCCAACATATCCTCGAGCTCCTCATTTGTGGTCGCACGTCCCGTTATCTCCAGCTGACGCTGTATTCTGCCCTTGCAGCGCTCTCGATAGTCGGTCTGAGTGCGATTGTATTCGGTCATGACCTCGACAAATTTTCGCGACAGCGTCGAGTGTTGCGTCTTGCGTATACGCAAATCGGCCGATGATTTATTCTGTTGCTCCTCCTGTTCAATGTTCTGTTCGATGCCCTTGAGTTTGCCACGCACACGATTCGCATTCTTCTTGATATCGGCCATCAGGTCCTCAAGCTCTTGCTTGGTTTTCTCATCCGATTGTGGTGCGGACAATATGGCCGAATGTTTCTTTTTCACCTCCTCCACATTGTCCTGGACCTTATCAATCATGCCCCGTATCTCCTCCACCTGGGCAAAGAAATCATCCATATACGAATCATGGCCATCCACATTGACGGCCACATCTTCCGACTCCTCGTCGTCCGACTGAGCGGCGTGCAAGGCAGCTAATCTGTCTTTCGTCATGGCCTTTTTGACAGAGCTTGAAGCGGGATACGAAACTGTTGATTATTTGTTTTTTTTTTTAATAGTATTTTTTTTCTGTTTACTTTTTTCAGTTTGTTTTACGGTCTAATTCGTTGATTTTTTTCTTTTTATGCTTTTTTCCTGTATTTTTTTCGTATATTTAGCTAATGGCAGGTTGAAAATTACGCTTGTAGTTGCAACTGAATTCACAGTGCACTTACGTTTTTACGTAAGTTATGTTATATTCGTATGTTCGTTTAGCAGTTAACTGTCAACTTTTGTAGCGTCGCTCGATTGTTGCTTAACTTGTTTGCACGCGTTTTGCTAATTCTATTTTTTCTGCTGCTTACAAAGTGACGAATATTGATTTTTCGTAGATTTTTGTGGCCGCTAAATGGTATTTCGCATGCCCTAAATAAATACGACTTCTTCTTCTTTGAACCTTTGCCCTTAGTTTGTTTGTTTGCTGTTTTCTGCTTTGTTATTTGTTGTTTGTTGCACGCACCTCTTTTTTTTTCTAAATAATATTAGCACACACATACATTTAGATAATTATATGTATGTATTTACGTATATATACATATATTTATATATATATGTATATTTTATATATCGCTTTCCTTCTCGCCTTTTTTCGTTAACGGAGCGGAGCGCGTGTTTAGAGAGGCCCGCAAAGAGAGAGACCAGCGACGACAGTGGCAGTAGCAGAGCAGAGCTAGCTAGCAGCACCTCAATGCCAGGCAGCCAAGTCAAGTGGGGAACAGCAACAAAAACGTTAAATTATGACTCACGACGATTGCTTAAGCGACAGCAACAAGAAATTACGTTTATGTATGTATAAATAAATATATATTTTAGCTGCTGGCTGCCTGTGTGCACAGATATATATTTTTTTTTTAACAATGCGTTGGATTTATGCCCGAAAAAATGTTTTTTAGCACACTTTTATTATTTGCTTTTCGTTTTATTCACCTTATTTTGTTGCTGTTTATTATTCACTTGTCGATAAACAGCTTGCGTTTGCCACCGATCGCCGTTGCTTTTGCGCACGCATTCACATTCACATTTACACAGGTCGCGAGGGTGGGTGGGGCAGCGTCAGCGTGAGTGCCGTTTTCGTTTTCGGCATCGGTTTTGCCGATCGATCGCGTTGCAGTTAACCTGTGTTCGGCTTTAACTATTCACACGAGTTCGCAATTGCAGTGCGTTTGCAGCGCTTAGGGCTCGTTTGCATACATTTGGACACAATGTGTCTGTGTTTTAAACGAATTATGGTTGAGGTTGACTTCGCAAGCGAAGCACGTACGAATATTGCCAAAAAAAAATCGATTTCTGCGCAGGGTTCCAACGGAGACTCGCTTCTTAGGCCGCTTGGGGGACTGTGACGTGATGGTTGCTTCTGGCTATGGTAACACAAGTTAGCAGAGAACGGAGGGGAAGGGCTACACGGTGGGCGTTTTTTCTCTTCACGTTCCGTTTTGTTGTGTTTCGCGTGCGAGAGTTGTTGGTCGATTGTGGTTGTGTGAGTGTGTATGTTAGTATGTGTGAGTGAGTTAGTCGGCGGGCACTTCTCACACTACGATACAGTTTGCTTGGCGCTACTGCTGTGGGTGGCAAATATCCATTTACTCTCTCTCTTTTAACGTCTATCTGTTCGCTGATGTTCGTAATTTTGCTGTAGCTATGTATGCCTTTGTCGCCTATTGTTTTGCGCGCACGTTGTTTGAAAGCATACTTGACGCGTTGCTGGCTATCGTCAATCTGAAATACGCGTCGCCTTCCGGTACAGGCCAGACCGAAGCGACAATTCGCTCTGCTCTTGTCTGTGGGATATGTGTTGAGTGCGATTGCGCAGTTGCTCCAAACACAATTGGGAGAATTCATCAGTTTTACTATTACGTTTGGTTGTAGTATTTCGCGTTTGTTGATAGTGTCGCTCTTTATAGAAATGATGCGGCAAAGTTTACATTACTATAATTTCTCTTTTGAGTTGTTTATTTCATACGTTCACTAAATTTTGTGCATATGTATGCGATCATTGGTTGCACAATTAGTAGATTGTGTTGTTTTTTCGACTTCTTTTGTTTATATTTTCGTGATTTCACTTTTGTTGCCACATGACGCCTAAAAAATACCAATATCGGCAAAAATGCACTAAAAAATACTCAATTATTCGCGTTACGTCATCGTGCAAATGCCACTACATAACACAACTGCTACTACTATGAACACGAGACCAGAATACCGGCTTGTTTGTGGAACTTAATTTGTGCACTGTTTACATTGCATGCTCAATCTGAGCTGACTGACGTGCGCAGTTTTATGAATGGATACCGGCATAAATAATGTAATTAAAGACTGCACCGGTAAGAGAAAGTTCACATTTCACGAAAACCGAAGCTCATCGTCACAACTACTACGTAAACAAATATAAACAAACGGCATCGCCAGTAAATAAAAGCACGAATATATGCATATATATATATATATCGATAACATATCGAATGTGGCATTACACAGCATTGCTAGTGCCAAATTAATCACGATTGAATGGCTCGATCACCTCTCATGGCTTTCAGGCTTTTATCGAAACACAATAAAGGGATAACAAAAATTGTGTACTTACCGGATACTTCGTTTGCAGTACAATGCCACAAATTTCATCGCCAACAAGAAATTGCTCACCTAGCATGGCCATACAGACATTCTCCCAAGCACGCTCAATTTTATTCTTTCGCAACCGTATGACCCATTGCCCGCCTTTACTGTTCGCTGGATCTTCCCACATTGGCTTGATGCCCTGTTTGAAGAGACTCAACTCCCGATAGGGCTTCAGCGCCGTTGGCCTTATGAGATGCGAGTAGAGTGACCACCATTGCTGCACACTGGCACACCGCCCGACCACATGCAGCGATTTGCTATAGTCTGTGGCCGCTCGCTGTGTCCCCTTGCGTGAGAACCACAGGCAATATGTGTGTTGCAGGCGATTCTCGTTGGGCCCCACCTCCAGTGGAGGCAATTTGTCAACGTCTATTTCGTTCTCCACATCGCTGTCATCGCTATCGACTAGGTCTGGCCAGTTTTTCCTGGAACGCATTGGAGATGACATATCATTTGATTAGAAAATCGTATGGGTCTGTTGTTAATTCCTTAATCTTTTTCAGCCAAAAATGAAAATTCGAACTCAACAACATCTAGCCAAGCATTCCACAATCCAAGTAGACAGTTTACATATAAAAAATATATATGTGTGCACATACATATATGTATTATTTTTAACGCAAAATGAAGCTCACCATTCGCACGCTTGACCAGAAATCAATCTCCCTGGAGCTGCAGGACAACAATCAGAATGTTCTGCAGCTAAAGCAACGGCTGGTGGAATTACCCGAGATATCACAGCCGGTTGATAGCTTACAGCTAATCTATAGCGGACGTATTATGCAGGACGATCACCCGATAGCTGAATACAACATTGAGGAGAATAGGTTTATAGTGCTAATGACGAAGAAGAGTGGCGTCAACGCAGTTGAGCCACCGAAAGAGAAGAGAGAGGCAGAAATTAAGGAACCACAGCAATCGAAGCCAGGAAACACTGATCCCGTGCGTTCCGTGGAACCACCGCGTCCCTCCACTGCGCCCGATGAGCAACGTGTGCGTGACCTGATGCTGATGGGCTATGAAGAACAGGATGTGCGTGCTGCTCTGCGCGCCAGCTTCAATCATCCAGAACGCGCCATAGAATACCTAATCACCGGCATACCCAGTAATGCGGTTGCAGAGCAACCTGCACCGGCAACCCCGGCGAACAACGCCAACGCAACCGATTCGAACTTGATTGGCGAGACAGCCGATCGTCTCAACTATTTGGCGACAGATCCGCATTTTGCGCATGTGCGCGATATGATTCGACAAAATCCGGAACTATTGCAATTGGTGCTAACGCATCTGCGGGATACTGATCCCGCTGCTTTTGAAGCTATACGCAACAACCAGGAAGAGTTCATCTCGATGCTGAACGCACCGACACCCCCCTCAGCCATGCTTAACGCCGAGGAGGAGGCGGCTGTGGAACGCTTAATGGCACTCGGCTTTGATAGGGATATCGTTGTTCCGGTATATCTGGCATGCGACAAGAACGAGGAGCTGGCTGCTGATATACTTTTCCGCCAGACTGACGAGGAGGATAACTAACTTTAGCTGTCAAATGGCTGTCAAATGTGTTTGGCTTTCTATTCTTGTTTCTATTCACATGTTTATTGAATAAATTAAAAGGATTGCCGGTGGAACCAGTTGATGCAGCTGAGAATATTATGAATCAACTTGTGTTCCAGTTGAATTGAAATAAAAATTTACTATATAAATGTGAATCGAACAAACAAACAACAGGTTTGTTTTAATTGTTGAAATTTGAAAAACGATTTAGAATTTTTTTTTTAAAGCACTTGAAATTGAGTTACAAATGTCTTGAAGCTTGGTTCAACATGATCAGAGAACCTTAAATTCACATCGTAAACCGAAATAGCAATTGTTTTTCTTTTGCTTCTGTAATTTTTGTGGGGTTTGCAGCCATGATTAGAACATAACCTAACAAACGCTAGCCAAGATGTGACCCCAATTTTGGTTTCTTCCACTTACGATTCGTATTGTTTGTTCGCGACCTTCTCCATTGCTAAGGCTGTGTCTCGACTGCGGCAGCTCCCTGGACGTCTGGTTGCTTATTGTTGTTATTGTTATTGTTATGCCTCTTGACTGTTGCTGCCACAATCTTTGTTGTTGCTGTTGTTGTTGGATTTACGGCTAACTGCTGCTTGCTGGGCTATTCGAACGGCTGCCTGGCCTTTGGCGCTGTTTGTGTAGAATTCTTATTGTACTCTTGTTGGCGGCGTGCACGTTGCACACTTTTTGTCCACTGTTGTTGTTGCTGCTTATGTTGAATTTGTCTAGTTGCCAAATCGAAATTTTTGTTGCTGCTGTTGTTGTAGTGTTTCAGAATTCAGCTCCTTTTGCTTCTTGCGTGGTCGTTGATACTGTGTGGGGGTGTGCGTGTGTTTATGTGTGCTATCCACAACACGAATTTGTCGCGTTTGGCAAATCGGCCGCCGTTTTGGAGCGGATGCTGTATGTTCTCGGTTGCGGTGCCAGTTGCTGTTGTTTAATGCATTCAGTTGGTAAACAGTTGACAAGATGTTTGGCTCTTTTTTGATTTTAATGGTTTTTATCGGCGTGCTACGTAAATTATTCAGTGCTGTAAAATGTGTTTCACTTTATGGCGTTACAAAACACCGATTCCAATTTCGTGGTGAATGGTTGAAACTCAAACTTATTGATTACATTCCATAAAGTTTATTTAAGCAAACCCTTTACTCTAATCTACAATTCAACATTTTATTTCAATGGTAATTGATTAAGTATAAGATTTCTATTATTTTTTTTTTTCAATTATCGATAGAAAATCAGCTGATCCATACAAAACTAGAACTAGATTCAAAAATGTTTCTTGAAGATTGAGATACTTATAAAATCGTGAGTTATTTATTTTAAAAAAATAAATAAATAAATGTCTTGTAATTCTGATTTTCATTTATAAAAGGCAAATTACTTTGTTGATAAATAAACAAAACAGCAACAGCTGTTTTGTCAGTAAACAGTAACTAGTGTTAACAACGCCTCGAGAAAAATGACAATTTGTTGCGAATTATGTTAAGCAGTGTGTCAATAAGGGTTGTCATTTCGTGTTGATATTTTCATTAAATTTGTAAACAATCTCACTGAATAAAATGGGTAAAAGTGAGAAGAAATCTAAGAAAAAGCACAAGAGCAAACGTAAAGAGGGCAAAGAGAAGCATAAAATCAAAGCAAAGAAATCAAAGCGCAATGATAAAATGAAGGTAAAGCAAGATAAGGAAAAAAATCCGCCTTTAAAAGATATTCCACCTCAAGTGACTGCGGCGGACAGTGGGGACGAGGTTGACTTCGCCATACCTATAGGTCGGTCAAAGCCATCATTAGGTTTTAAGCAACAGCTACTCAAATACATTTACATTTCTCTTCCATTTAAGCACTGATGAACAGCAAATCGCACGCGCCGGAAACGCCGGAGGAGTACCAGCGCCGTCAAAGCCAAATACGCCGTGAGGTGGACCCGGTGACTGGCCGCACACGCCTCATTAAGGGCGAAAGCGAAGTCCTGGAGGAAATTGTGAGTAAGCAGCGTCATTGTGATATTAACAAGAAGGCAACCAGCACTGATGGCGACTATTTCGAGTCGCAATCCTTTGCAGCAGCCAAACGCCGCAATGCAAAGTAGCTACATTTTGTCAATTACAATACAATAGGTATAAATTTAATAATGAATAACTGTTAAACTAAATAAACATTTGTGCAGCATTGCAAGTAATGCCAGTTTAAGCTATTTACACATAGATAGACAGACGAATAGGGAGATAATTAGATAAAAAGTTCAATTGATTTGCACTTAGTAGAGCTGATGGAAAAACGTTGTGGCGCCATCTTGCCAGGCAGGATCATCGCTGACCTTGGCCCGGCACATTGGACAGGTTTGCTCGCGCTTGAACCACGTCTGGACGCACTCATCACAGAATATATGTCCGCACTCAAGTATTATGGGCGAGTTGTAGACGTCATGGCAAATGGGACAGACAGACCCAGCGGCATCAAGTTCATCCTTTGTGGGAGGACGCTCCGAGTCCTGTTGCCAGAACATAACGAAACAAGTTAAATAATTAATTTTGCATTTATATTTCTATGACTTACAATATTTCGCCTAAATGTTGAAACGGATTTCTTCAGCGCTTTGCCGCGCTCCATTAACTCAAAGATTTTAGCCCCTATATACAGGGAGGAGAAGAGCCCACCCGAGATAACCTCCAGGCCCGAGTAGGACTCGTAGAGAAAGAAAAACCATTGTGTGATGGGAGCCAATGCGCGATAGAACTGCGATATGTATTCTACCAATACATAAAGACGGGCCTGCAAGAGAATTCGGCAGATATGAGTGGAAAGCGATAAATCTGGCGTTGCCTGCATTGACGATGAGTTGAGGTAAAGGTACTTATGATATGAGGTGAAGGTACTTGAAATTCCGATACAAACAATAAGCTGACTCTTTGCTTGTGGCTGCACCTGGGCTAGTAATGACTCAATAAATAATGACCAGATAAGAGAGTTCAGCATGAACTTTTACATTACTTACGCGCACTTTCAGTCGAATTACATGCATGGGCAGCATGGTTATGAGGATCTTGATGAGAATTGTGATTAGCTTCAGCAGCAGGTCACTGACGGCGACATAGTAGAGCAGCATGCCCAGCGGAATGACTTTCGATGCTGTTGTGCCGTCGGTCGAATTCTTTGGCGTCTCGGCACTCGATAGGAATGTGGTCGAGGGACTATCATTTTGTCCATTGCTGTGGATACCCTCAATTTTATAGCTTGTAGTGGAGATATCCAAATTCTGATAGATATGGGGCGGTGGCACCAGCAGGCCCAATGGATCCGGTGGCGCTGTGGCCAAGAATAGACGCAGTGCTACCACCACGATCAACATGCAGGCATCTCGCAGCAACACCGCATAGTTCTTTTGTGCCAGTCGAGCCACTTGGTTGCGCACCGACCGGTTAATGTTGTACATGATTGTCTGCAACAGGAGCAGATCGAGTATGCCCAGCAGGTGGTCGTGCACAAACTTGATCAGCAGAATGCAAATGATGGGCAAATAGCGAACGAAGTGGCTCAGTACCTGAACCACCATATCGGTGACAAGATGATCATCGTCTGCGTTATTCTCGTGTCCCGTATTGCCGTTACCATTTCCATTGGGGCTGACCGCACCGTCCGACGTCGCAGCATTGGATGCACCATCTGTGGCAGCGACCACATCGGAATGTGTAGCGTCATATGCAGGTGGATTAATGCTCGCCGTTGCCGGCGTTGTCAAGCCGATCACGCTGGCATTGTGTCGACCTGTTAGGCTATGACGCGCCTGACTCATTTCCCCCTCGCGTAGCGAAATGCTTCTGCCCATGGCGGCGTTGTTGTAGGCGCTCGTACGTGCCGGTACGGAAGCGCTGGTGCTAGCCTCCGGATCGTTCTGATTTGGTAGCTGATTCTGATTTAGTAAAATGTGCGTATTGTCTCCAGGAGCGGGAGCACTTGCTGGCGGCATTGCATTACCCGTTGTCGGTTGCGGATAGCGGAAATTGGAGTGTGCAATGAACGAACGCAACGCCTCAGTTGATGGCGCAGTAGACAGTGAGAACATTTCGTTGAAGTTAAGACGCCAGAAGCCCAGCTGACGTACATTCCCCGGCGATGCAGCGCCAGCCGCTGCTGTGGGCGGCTCCTCGATGCTACCGCTGTTGGCCCCTACGCTGCGCGACTGCTGCAAGCGGCGGTTCACCTGGTTGGTAACGCGCACAGGTGTGCTGCTGACGGGCGTAAAGGACCGCTGCCTTGCGAGAAGTGTGGACAGTATGTTGCTTCCACTGCCACGACTGCCACTGATGCTGCTGCTGCGCGCCGGCTGCTGATTGGCTTGCTCCAAATTAATAGTTGTACTTGCACTTGGACCCATCAACGGTTGGGCCGAGGTCACAAGCGACAAGGGCGGCGCAGGCAGCAGATAATCATGCTCAGCTGTGGTTGACTCATTGTCTTCGTTGTCGCTGTCAATGTTTATTGCCACGCCAGTGCCGCTCCTGTTCAGGTGTGCAGCACCACGGCCACGGTGCGAGGAAGCACCATCGTTCGCTCCGTTGCTCATTGCGTGGCAGAAACCGTATTTCAATTTATTTACTTTGCAAAAAGTCGAAGTTTTTTGTTTTGTACGTACGCGAGCCGATTGCTCTAGCAGTCGGCTGAAAACGTAGCCATTCGCGTGTGAACTTTCGATGGCATTCTCACGGATCAGAGCTGTCGTCAAAATAACCGTTGCAAATTATTTGAGTGTTAAATATGTATAATAAATATAAATATGCAAGCGCTTTGTTTTAAATTAAATATAAAATTTTAGCAATTAATCAAAATAAACTGTATTCCATTGAAATCGTTAATAAATTTATATATTCTGCGTAAAATATATATAATTTGCATATTGCTGTTGGCCTTGGTTCTGTTGGCAGTGCAGTATTAAACCCTTATATACACTGCTTGCTTGGGGGTTAGTCTGATAAGGATAATGGAAATGGCTCAGTTAGCTCCAGCTCTAACCGCAATTAAACTGACCTAAAGCCGTTACCAAGCAACCGGCATTCAAAACGTAAACGTAAACGAAAATGAAACTGAAACTTGGTAAAACGTGACCAAAACAACCACCGCCAATAAGGAATACAACAGCAGGATATCAGTTGTGGTCAGTTCGTTGACTGATTCAGTTTTCGTTTATTTTATTTAAAATGTGCTCTCTGAAAAATAAAAACATTATGGGTAATTCATATATAAATTATAGACTTTATTATATTGCAAAGTCAATAAACTAAAAGGCCTATGGGAGAATCTCTGTGTGTGTGTGTGTGCGTGATAGTGTTAGATCCAAGTGTTTCTGCACATAATCATATATATTATATGTATGTATGTATGTATGGGTACATAATGTACGCTATGCTCTAGCCTAATCTTCTTAGATAGATGTTGAACCCCATTGGATGTGTGCGCATCAAGTAAACAAAATAAAGTGTATATATGTATATGTATGTGTATGTATATAAACGTGTATATCTGTACGTATGTACACAGTATTTGCCTATATGTAAGTAAGTATGCTTGTATGCTTATGTATGTCTGTTTGTTAATGTATGTGCTACGAGTATGTACATCTTGTTGTTGCTGTTGTTGTTCAGTCTGTGCAATCTCTCTCGCTGTCGCTATTGCTATTGCTATTGCAATTGCCGTTGCTGTTGCTGTTGCTGTTGCTGTTGCTAGCCCTGTTTCTAGCTGCCTGGCTGCCGGCTAATGGTGGTGCACTGCGTCGTTCAATGAACCGGCGCCGTGATGCGTGGTGATAAACTTTTGGTCTCGCTGCGATACCGTCGCTGCAAAAAAAGCTTTACAGATTCCAGCGGCAGCTGAAAGTGATAGTAGGCACAATAGGGCAGCGGATCCCAATAGGCGAAAAGTGCTTCGCGTTTATCCAGCGGCACCGTTGACGTGTTGCGCTCCAGCGTCGACCAGCTCCAGCTGGCCGCATCATCCTCGGCCATGCCAGTCCGTCCATGTATGCACATGCACTTGATGGCCCGGCACAGCAGCTGGGCGTGCGAGCGATTGTGACAGATGTAGGGCAGAGCCACGCCCAGTCGCACCCCCAGCGGCACAAACTGGCCACCGTGGGTGGGCGACTTGACCAGGCGAAAGCTGACATGGCCATTGATGCAACGCTGGAAGCGTACCTTGGCAAAAAAACTGCGCAGCCAGAGCTCGATCTGTGTCTCATCATCCCGGCGCACCGGTATCAGATTCTTGGTATTGTGCTCCACCCGGCAGCTGACATTGGCCACGACGCGCGAGTCCTTGACCGTTGTGCACGTGACATAGTGATGATAGCCCGGCTGATCACGCACCACCAGCCAGGGCTGGCGATCGCTGATCTCGTGCTGATTGAACTTCAGCAATTCGACTCGTCGCGTTGGCAAGATGTACTTGTGTCGCTCCATGACTCCTTGCATGCCGCAGGCCATAAAGATGTTGCGATAGCCGGCCACAAAGCCGCCATCATACAGCTGGTGCAGTTGCTCCGGCGTCGTTATCACTGTATGCGCTGGCAGCGTTATTTGCTGCGCCTCGCAGCGCTGGAACAGTTGCAAACAGTCATCCAGCTGTTGGGTCTCCCGAGCGCCGGGCACAAAGCTGGCACAGCCCAACAGCTCCAAATGTGGCTTGGCCAACGAATCATAGTACGCCGGACTCGTGGCGCAGACGGGCACATATACCGTCGGTCGCTCCTTGCGCACGATGTGGCATAGCGCGGCTATATATTGTTCCGCTGTAGCCTTGCTTGGCCGCGGCACCACATAGAACTTGTCCACACAGCTCGAGAAGCGCGCCAATCCAAAGAGACCCTCAAACTCAAAGACCACAACTCTTGCACCGGATCCGTAAAAGTTTCGAGCCAAATGCAGAGTCTGAATGGTGCTGCCGCAGCTGAGGAGCACAGTGCGCTGGCGATGCCGCTGCCGCTGCGGAGTGCCCGGCTGCTCCTCGTCGCTGCTGAGCAGCCACTTGAACAGGCCAATGGGCACGCGCAGCAGCTTCCAGAAGATCCAGAGCACAGCGGACAGCCAAAAGCTGGGCGCCGCTATGGATAAGGGTACATAGAGCATATAGCGCAGCAGCATTAAGAATAGACGCATGAGAAGCTGCGGCACAAGCAGCAGCAAATTGCTTGAGGATTGCGTCCGCTTGGCACTAGACATTTGGACATGGCCACGCAGCAAACTGCCGTCCGCCGTGCGCTGGCGCCGTAGAGTTATAAAATGACGATGCTGCGTATGCTCCTCGTTCTCCGACTCATCCTGACTGGGATGCTCTGGGATGCGATCCAGTGAATTGAAACGACGAAATTTGGGCCGTGTGGCCAGGCGCAGCTGGCGAGCGTGCTCCTGCCGCTGCAGCAGATCATCCAGTGTCTGCGACATCTTAAATGTTCACTCACACACACACACACTCTCTCTCTCTCTCTCTCTCTCTCTGTCTCTGTCTCTGTCTCTCTCTTGTTGGTTCGCTCAGACACGCGCGTAAACACAGACTCAAATAGTTAATCGACTTTCGTTTTATTTATTTAGCTTTTTTTGTAATCTTTGCGTTCTCCCTGCCGTGCAATGCTGGCAAAATTCGAAATCTGACTAAAGTGCCGCTTAGACAGGAGCTCTACTTAAACCCTACGATTGCCATATGTATGTCTGGGCACTGCAAGCGACGGCCAGATTAACGGACGGACGTTCGGACGATTCACGTAGATAGCGCCTGAGACACATTAACAGATACGGCCGCACCTATAGTCATATAGGAGGTATCGCAGTCGACGCATTCGGATTTGTATTATTATTAATATTTGCTATTGTTGTTGTTGTTTTTGTTGTTGTCTGGCTCGCAGACTGTAAGATTTAGCATTGTATCTACACTGCAAGAAAAAGAGAAAGTTTAATTAATTAATATAGTTCAAATTAATAGTGCATAATTATGTCAATAGTCTCTTGCTTGGTATTTTTTCTGTTTATTTTTATTTTTTCTTAATTTCATTAATTAATTGCCTCATGATTTAAGCCAATAACTGCCATTTACTTTACTCTGCGCTCTACTCCACGCACTTTTCCAACGATTCCAACTCATCGCCAAACAGTATTCGCATCAGTATTAACAGTTAAAATAAAAAGAAAGTAAAACTGAATACATATATCTTAGATATTTCTCTACGCAAATTGGGCTTTATGTAGACCTGAAAGGTCATATAAAATTTATACGATTTTATGCTCATTATTTTCTTTATAATATTATATCTAATATATATTTTTTTATAAATATTCTTAGTAGATTTGCATCGATTAAATTTATTATTTTTTTATTACAATTTTTTATTTCTAAAAAAATAAAAATTATTTTATGAGTAAACTAGACAACAAATTTAATAAATAAAATAAAATATGTTGCACAAAAACTGTCATATTTCGAGTAAAAATAAATATAATAAATAAAATATCAGATTTCGAATAAAAATAAATATAATAAATAAAATAAAATATGTTGCACAAAAACCGCCAGATTTCGATTAAAAGCTAACAAATATCAATAATTAATATACAGTAAGATTTAACTAGTTTAATGTTATTTAGCTTTGTTGTCTCCTCTACCAAAAAAGGCAAACAATTTGACAAAAGTGAATTATTATTATTATTATAATTATTAACATAGCTCTTGACAGTGCATATCAGAAAATCAGTCTTGATATTAAATTGATTTAATATTGATATATTAAATTATAAATTTTAATATAAACATTAATAGAAAATATCAATTAATTATAAATTTCAAATATATTGAATTAAAAATATTAATATATAAATTAATTAAATTAATTATTAAATTATATTCAAATGCAAATATAGAAATCAATTATGATGAAATATTTCTTTCAGCGTACGAAAATTTGCCAATTGGCATAAATCATGCATGATTTTGTTGGTCTTTCATCTAAATACTAGGGGCATTGTTGCCAGCGGCATGCTGGACCCTCAAAATTTTGAAGAATAGGAAAAAAAAGAACTACGAAACTATTTGTTATGGAGTTTGTGCTTAGTGATATCAATTAGACATGAGAGAGATTTCAGCAAAAGTCTGTGAAGTCTGTCATTTGGTCACTTGCAGTTGTACTTTGACCCAGTCGCTGAAAATTAATCCGCTTGCACATGTATGTATATATCAGCTAATAGGTACTCGATTTCAATTCAATCAGCCTGTTGCGGCATTACCGACGGGTACCGACACGGACTGCGACTGAGACTGCGACTGCGACTGATAAGACGCTGACTATGAACCCAACACTCATTAAGCAAGCCAACAACAAAAGCAACAACAACTACAATTACTAAATATAATAGCAGAAGAAGAAACACATGCTCTATTGTGATTGATAGAGAATAATCACACACCTACTCTACCCATATATGTAGGTAGACTAAATATGATTGTTTCATAGACTATCTCATAATTATTTCGCACACACATTGAGATGAAATAAACGGAAAGTGAAAAAATACCTTAACCTTGCCAAATGGAGCGGACTTTAAACAGCCAATGCGCTTATGCAGTCGTTTGTTTATAGTTATATTCTCATATAATTAACAATTAAATCTGTTTGTTCCTGCAGGTGCACCTTGATATCTGCACAAGGTTCTCTGCAGGTTAAGAGTGCTGCAAAAATACAAAACACTCTTCAAAAATACCGTCGCGCATTGATAAGCCAAATATATATATATTTATATATATAGTACATGTATTTATTTATATTTATTTTTTTTTTATTGAAATATTTTTTTCCAATTTTATTTTTAATTTGTTTGCAAATTTGATTCGTTTCTGTTGCTGGTTGTTGGGCAACGTTTGGTAAATCCACACACACAGGCAAACACATCTACCTAGAGCAGCACCCACCTTTCAACGTGTTGTGTAACTGAGTGTATCGCAGTATATACATGTGTATGTGTGTGTGTGTGTGTGTGTGTTTGTGCAGCCTCTGGCAGGCATGCATTTAACCTTTGAGTCTTGATAACCTGCGCAGCTCGTGCCCAGCTCTGGCATTGCAAAATAATGTGTACTTATATGTACATATAAATATATAAATTTAAAATATATAATATACATACATGTACATATATATAAATGCCAGAAAACATTTTGACATTTAGGTTTGCCAAATTAATCTGAATTGAATATGCTTCAATCACGATCTATCCATAAATTTCTGTCAAAATAAATAAAGAATATGAAACACAAACGATTTTATTGTTTCAAAACTCTTGTATTTTGAATAAAATAGAATTTGACAACCATATTTAAATATCACGTTGCAAGTATGACTTGCAAACCTAGCTGGACTATTTGAAATTTATTATACAAATTATTATATATTTTTTAATTTTTGCTTTCCATAATAATAATTATATATAATCTTAAAAAAAATAGATAACTTATTTTAAAAAATTTCGTTGCTTAAATTATTATCTATATATAAATTTCTTATATATAAGGATCTTTAGATTCATCAGCCATGGCCCATCTAATGACTTCTCATTCCCCAAACTGACGAATAAGTATATAAATGATTAGCATAATGTGGTTTGGTGGTTACATTTTTAATGTAACGACAAAAGAAGAGAAACAGAAAGTGCAATTGTCGGCTATGACCGACTGTAATATACCCTCTCATCTAATAAAAGTCATTCGCAAAAGACTTTAATCATGTTTATTGAGCCGTGAAGGGTTGCGATAAAAATCTAAAATGTGCTTAAATAATCAACATCAAATGAGATCTGAGCTAGATATAAAATAAGAGAATGCTAATAGTATAGGATGTTTTTTTTAATAGGTAGCTCTTCGCTCTTTCGAGATGAATGAACTAGTTAGAAAGTCAGACGATGCTGATCAAGTGTAAATATAGTTAAAGAGGTCAGTGAAACCTTATTTTGAATGATACCAATATACCCTACCCAAGCTGGCACTGGGTATTATAAATAGGGTAAGAAAGGGGTAAACTCAATTGGCATAGCTCAAAATTTATTGCCCTGCACTGTTTGACTTATTAAACGCAGTTAGGCATGAATATTGTGACCAATATTGTGAGATGCTCTATCACACACACATACACACACACACACACACACACACACAGACACAGGCAGGTGGGTTAGCACATTGGAAATATGCTTTGAGCCACAATTTGCATTTGTTGCTCGCTCGCACGCCAAACATAATTGTGACTTCTTTTCTGGCCAGGGCAAAGGGCTTCGATGAGTCGCAAAGCCAATCAATTTTTCGGTTGCCAACGGCTACGTGGAATTTGTTAATTCAATGTTTATTTTACATCCACCTGACGCCCCCAGGAGCAAGCAAAACGCCAAGTAGCTGCCGATCATCGGGCGTGGACTGTCTGTCTGTCTGTCTGTGCCTAGTGGCGACTCCACTGGCTTTCTTATGTAAATGGGCGCGCACAGCGATTGGGGCTCAGTTGCTTCTGTTCCACGTACCTCGACAGTTCTAAGGACTTTCTAACCATTCCGATTAGTTGTGCTTTACGACCGAAACGAAGCGCATGTGATTTAGTTGCGTATTTCCGCATTTTTGCCAATTTGTGTCAATTGTTTGGAACTGTGAAGTGGAAGTGGAACTGCGAAGCGTGAAGTTGCATGTTGGAAGTGGGTGTGGCAGAAGCTATTCAAGGCGGGCGCACTTCGGTTGTCGCCCACTTCGAGTGTTTGGTGTATTCCTAAATAAAACTATACACACGCCAATTTGATGAGTATTCTATTGAGGCTCTATCAGTTAACAAGTCTATATTCACATTGTGTCCCTCAACTACGAATTTTGGCTAAATTAAACGAGAAGTGAGTGCAAATTATGTTCGCTACTGACAAGTACTATCTACTCAAGCTTCAAAAATTAAATTTATATTTAAAATTAAAAATAGTTTAGCCTTGTTTTTTTTTTGTGTGAAATTTCCAAAAGCTATGGTTTTTTATAATATACAAAAATAAATTGATAAATTTGTAATCTATAGCCAGGTTTGAATAAGTCTTTGGGGAAATATAATATAAAGTCCAAAATTTATTACTCATGCCCTAATGGATATTATCCATGAGTCTTGATATTTTCTTTAATTAATCTATATGTAGAAACCGTACAAAATTCTGGAATTTATCCAGCATAATTCCTTTATCGTCAATGCAGTAAATTTAATTTGCTCAACAATAAAAGTTCAACAAACATTTTTTTGTTAGTTTATTTCAAGAGTATTTGGATAAAAATGTGTTGAATAAAAATATCCTTCAATAAGTAACTAATTAGATAAATTAAAAAAAGACATAAAAAAGGATGTAAAAAGGATAACATTAAATAAATATGGATAGTTTTTAAATTTTAAATAACAAAAAGGAATCTCTCAAATAATTTTTTTAAAAATCCTTCAATAAGTAAAGAATTAGATAAGCTATAAAATGAAATAAAAAAGGATATGAAAAGGATATTCATTAAATAAATATGGATAGTTTTTAAATTTTAAACAAAAAAAGGAATCTCTCAAATAATTTAAAAAAAGAAAAATAGTTTTTTATAGGAATTTTCTAGCAGTGCACTGCAGGAGAAGAAAAATTAATCTTTGCATATGAAACCTGGAGTCGTACGTCACCGAATGTATAACAATACTAGGAACTATATTCTTATATATTGAATGTAGCTTAAGCATTTTATTTCAAGTAACTCAACAGGAAAGCTATATTCCCAGCTAGAAAACTATGATAGATATGATAGATATGTCAGATATGATAGATGTGATAGATATTATAGACATGTCAGATATGATACATATGATAGATATGATAGATATGCCAGATATGATAGATATGATACATATGATACATATGATAGATATAATAGATATGTCAGATATGATAGATATGAGAGATATGATAGATATGCCAGATATGATAGATATGATAGATATGATAGATATTATAGATATGTCAGATATGATAGATATGATAGATATGATACATATGATACATATGATAGATATAATAGATATGTCAGATATGATAGGTATGAGAGATATGATAGATATGCCAGATATAATAGATATGATAGATATGATAGATATTATAGATATGATAGATATGTCAGATATGATAGATATGTCAGATATGCCAGATATGATAGATATGATAGATATGATAGATATGATACATATGATACATATGATAGTTATAATAGATATGATAGCTATTATCGATAGACAGATGAAAAGATATATAATTTTTGAAGAGATAGCTTCATTTCTTTTCAGATATAGATAGATATGCCTTTTCTTGGTAAGATAAAAACAAATGCAGACCGCAAAACCTGCATCGGAGATGGTATAATGTGCATGGTTGCGAGTGTTTCTTAAAACTAATGTATAATCTAGTATAAACTATCATTAGTCTGATAAGATTGTAACTCATTAGCTACTGCCATTAATATTGGTACTATCGGTATTATTTTCATCATGACAAAATTATGTTTAATATCATAATATTTGTTGGCACGACTGCCGAGCGCAAGCAGTTCGGTAGCTTCATAAAATCCATATATACAGATTAATGACAGATTTATGATTATGTCTTTATGCCGACCTCGATCTGGGCGAAACACTCGCAACAGTCATGACCAAAATAGAGAAAGTACAATCGCACGAAAACAACTCAGATTGCATGCCAAGACATAGTCGCGACATCGTAGTCCTCCGTACATATAAAGAAATCTATTAAATTTTGTTGTTGTATCTATAAATGAAGTCCGCGGAGCATAAGGAGCTCAAAATTAGAAGACTAAAAAAGAAACAAGGCTTCATTCGTGTCGAGAGAAGTTTCAACAACGAGCTACGTAAAACGAAAAAAATGGAATCCAAAAGGAAAATCAACTATATTTGTTTATTAATATAAATACGTCGAGAACAAGGAAATCATAATGCATGTTGTTGCTGGGCATAAAGAAACATTGCAGTGGGGCAAAGGGGGTTGACTGCTAGCACACAAAGTTTGCTGTCCTGGTGACAAACGGTGTCAGCCCAGCTGTGGAGGGGCCGGAGGCCGAGAATCGTATTGTCAAGTGGGCGATGTTTCGCATACGAATATCATTCACTAGATGATAAAAAGGGGAGCTTGTTTATTTATGAGCGCTAAGCATAAACAAAAAAAAAAAAAAAAACAATTTTTTTTTGCTAGGCGCAGCTGTCATGGCGACCGGATATGGCAAAATTGTCGGCTCATAGAAGGCCGTCAGCCTGAGCGGAGTTAATAAATCAATTTGGACAAAGTTATCGAGCATTTAGGCGTAGGCGGCAAAGTTTTGCAAAAGTTTCCTCACACGCAAACCGCAAACAATTTCACGAGCCGACTTTCACATCCTCTTCCACTAACTCCCACTCTCTTGCTCTCTCTCTCTCTCTCTCTCTCTCTCTTTCTTTCTCTGTTCCCCTTTCAGATGCAAGCGTATCGCGATAACTTTAAGCAAACGCCTTGCCCATCGGCCGTCGACCTGCCAGCGCCGTCAGCGGCACCATCGACATCTACGCGTTTACCCTTCTCTCGCAATCGTGGGCGTGGCGAGCCAACGACGAGCAACATAATCAACAATAGCAACAACATCAGCCACGGCTCCGGTGCCATCACGCCCAGAATGATGAGCCCAGCCCCGGGCGGACCGTCAACGGCGGACTGTTCGACCAATGCGCTGCTGCGCCAGAATCAGGAGCTACGCCAGCGACTGGCAGACGAGTCGCACAGCTATCGCAAGCGCTTGGACACGTACAAGCAGGCCCAGCACAATCAGGCCAATCTCGTCAGCCGACTCCAGTCCAAGATACAGCAGTACAGGCAGCGCTGCAGCGATCTCGAGGAGCGCATGCACGACACCATCAAGCCGACGTCGACGACAATGCCCTGTCCGCCCAAGCTGACAACGGGACCAACTGCAAGCCAGGTGCCGGTAAGTAGCAATCCTATATACTACCTATATATTTCTAGATCTTAGATCGTAGAGAAAGGAACGAGTCCTTATATCCTTTAACTAACTAAGAAATATACCATCTATAGATGAATATATATCTGCATAGAGTTGCATATGGGTTAGGGTATGTATAGTCGGATAATCGTTGATTAAATCACTTTTAATTGTTTACATTTATTGTTGTGCATAATTTGGAATTTCGCTATTATCATTGCTAACAGTGCTCGACCTCGCTGACTCTGGGTCAGAGCAGCCTGCCGTGTAGCTCATCGTTAGACTCGCCACCGCCAAGTTGTGGACGTGATTACTTGCATGACGATGCCAGCAGCAGCGAGCTGTGCCGCAAGCTGGAGGAGGAGCACAATCGCTGCGAGCAGATTGTGGCCCAGAACAATGCATTGCGTCAGCAGCTGGAGGAGTCGAATCGCACCAACGAGGCGTTGACGAATGATTTGCAAAAGTTGACCAACGATTGGGGCAACATGCGCGATGAGCTGCTCATCAAGGAAGATGAGTTCAAGGAGGAGGAGCAGGCCTTCAAGGACTATTACAACAGTGAGCACAATCGCCTGCTGAAGATGTGGCGCGAAGTGGTTGCCGTCAAGCGAGCCTTCAAGGACATGCAGAGCGCCATGAAGGCCGAGGTGGCCAAGATGGGTCAAGAGATCAACGGCGTCAGCAAGGACATCAACTGCTCCAACTCCTCTGTGGCATTTACGCTGGAGCAGGCGAAGCGCGCCGCCGACGAGGAGCTGAAGCAGTCGCGTCGCAGCAACGATGAGCTGCAGGCACAGCTGGCCACGCTCAAGGTGCAGTTCGAGAGCGCACGGCACGAGATCATGGAAAGGGATCAGCGCTTGCTGGAGCTGATGAATCAGCTCAAAAAACTGGAAGATCGCTGCGCTCAGGCCGAATCGCAGGCGGCATTGGCTAATCGCTACAATGATGAAATCGAACGATTGAACAATTCTATGCGCGAGATCGCACAAGCTGTTGTACAAGATGCCGAGATCGCCGATCGCGAAGCAGACGCCGAGGTCAACAGTGCCATGCAGCACATGCATCTGACGCGTGACGCCGCCTCAGTAGCGGGTGGCGCTGCCAGCGCCGGCGGCGGCAGCGGCGGCGGTGGTGGTAAATCGCCACGACGCAATTCGACGCGCGCCTCCCAGGCCTTTGCCGAGGGCACCATTTCGGCTGTCCAGGCAGCGCTCCACAAATACCAGCTGGCCCTGCACGACATGCAGGTGAAGTTCCAGCAGAGCAGCGAAACGCTGCGCAGCACTCGCGCCCAGCTGGAGACCAGCGAGGGCACCAAACAGCTGCTTACCAGCAAAATGCAGCAGTTGACCGAGAAGCTGGATGCCAGCAACTCAAAGCTCTCCGAGCTGCTGCAGGAGCGCGAGAGCCTGCAAAAGTCCCTGGATGAAGTGAGAGTCCAAAAACAACAATCCGAAATGGGTCGTGCGGACTTGAACAATGCGGTGAGTGCGTGGGTGCCAGAGATGATAAGAGCTGTAGATAAGACTCGACTAGACGTGCTGAAGATAATACCCGACTAGACTTGATAGATTTAGAAACAGTGCACAGAGGTGATCTTAACCTTACTTCAAATTTTAGGACAGATATACTATATGGAAAAGAAGTCATGGATATATTTGAGGTTTATCTGCAAGCATCATACTGATCCAATATAATAATCCGCAGCAGAAAATGTATTTAATCGATAGATCCTTTTGGCATTCTTAAATTTTCTATTATTATTTTTTTTGAGGTTATGTAAGCAATGTTTGCTTTAAATAAATTTAAAATGCTTAATGCATCATTTTCTGAAATGCCAGGGACTTTTTTTCTTTTTGTATATGTAAATACTTTCCTTACTTTCAAACAGTTCTATATATATTAAGTACTAGATTTACGACTGATTATCTATATGCATTTGCCGGGTACAGCTGACTAGATTATTTATTTTGCCGTCTCGACAAAAATCAATTATATATATACTATATGCTCAATGCTGTGGATGGGTTTGTTAAATGAGCCGTGACTCTATGGCAACTGACGAACGACGAGAATCCGGGTTCGAGTCCCTAGAGCCTAGGCTAGACCAAGTAGTTAATAATGTCTGCTTTCTAGTGCTCTCTAGACATAGACTGATGTCTGTATAATATTAAGATAATGAGATAAATAAATAATACAGTTCATAATAATTATAATCCCATTTTAGTTTGAGAATTTGAGCGGAGATTTTGAGAAGCTGCAGCTGAACTATGGCAAGCTGCAGAAGCGTATCGATTCCATGGAGGAAGATAAGAAGGCAGTCGAACTGGAGATACAACGTATACTCAAGGACAAGAATATAACAGAGTTGAATTTGAGGTGAGTTTCCGCCATATATATCTAGACTAACGAGGCAGTTCAATATTTTCGTTACGTAGATCCGAGGAGGATCGCAGCAGTCGCTTGCGGGAGGAGACCATATCGTTGCGTGAGGAGCTGAATCGCGTTAGTCTTAATCGGGATCTGTTGGAGCAGCAGCGCATTGAATCGGACAATTTGATAAATTTGCTGGAAAAGCAGAAATGCGATCTGGAATACGATTTGGATAAGCTGCTGCTGGACAAATGCGATCTGCAGGAGAAGCATGAGAAATTGTCCAACAACAATTGCTCGACAAGCGACGAGCTAAAGTCCGTGCAGAACTGTCTAATGGAGGCCCAAGAGGAGCGCAAGAAGCTACGCGTGCAGGTTGCCGATCAGGCCAGCGAAATTGGTGAGCTGAAGAAGGAGCTGGCTGTGCTGGACAAGGCGCGGCTGGAACTGGAAACGGACAATCTCTCGTACAGCGAGAAGCTCAAGTGTTTGCAGCTCGAAAAGGAGAAGATCCTGCAGGACCTGGCCTGCATGACACGCGAGAAGTGCGATGTACACAACCAGCTGACAGCCATGTGCCGCAAGAAGGAGACGATCAACGAGGAGCTGATGCGCACGCGCCAGCGCCTGGAGCAAATGACGGAAACCAACAGTCGGCTGAATCGCAACATTGAGGACATGGTCAAGGATGTGGAGGAGAAGCAAGTGGTCATTGATTTGCATGAGAAGGACACGCATCGGCTCAATGAGCTGCTGGCCGCACTGCGCTCCGAGAAGGAATCCCTGGAAACTGTGCTGTTTGACACCAATACGACACTGGAGGCTGTCGAGGAGAAGCGCAGCCAACTAGAACGTGATCTGCAGGAGGCGTTGGTCCGAGAGGAATCCCTCAAGAATCACGTGGCACGCCTGCAGAAGGAGCTGGAGGTGTGCCAGCGCAAGGCCCAGGAGACGAAGACCCAATTGATGAATGCCGCTCGAGCAGCCGAAAGTGACTTCAACCAGAAGATTGCCAATCTGCAGGCAGCCGCCGAGGATGCAGCCAAGCGCCATGGAGACGAAGTTCTGCAGCTGCGCAATGCTCTAGAGAAACGCATGCAACAGGCACTGCAGGCACTGCAAACCGCCAAGGATGACGAGATCGAGAAGCTGCAGGAGCGCATCGCCGCCTTACAAGCGCACATCGAGAGCTTGGTGCAGCAGCACGAGGAGACACTGATACGTGCTGAGAACGAGAAACAGCAGGCGCTGCTCATGGCTCACCGGGACAAGCAGGCGGTGGCCGAACGTCTCGAAGCGGTCACACGGGATCTGAAGACCGAACAGGAGTCACTCGATCGCAGCAAACGCGAGGCCAATGCCCGCGACGAAAAGCAGCGTGCGGCCATAGCCCAGCTCAAGGATGAGATTGTGCACATGCGCACCAGAGAGGAGGAGCACAAGTAAAACCTTCCCACTCCTCTTGTCGCACAAATATATAAATAAACATTCGTATTCCCACAGAAACAAGCTGGAGGAGTGCATACGCAAGCAGGAGCTACAACTGAACAGCATTCGCGAAGAGCGCGACACGCTCTGTCGACTGAGCGAGGAGCTCAAAATGGATATACGACTGAGGGAGGACAAAATGGAGGCAACCAGCAATGAGCTGCAGGATGCGCTGCGCAAGACCAAAGAAGGTAGGATCTATCTGATAAATATACTAAATGTATTTCATTATAATTATAATATTTTTATTATTATATTATTTTCATTATAATAATTTTCTAGCTAAGAATAACTTAATGAAGATATTTGAGTATTTGAGTTCTAAATTGAATCAAAATCGGATAGAGTAGAGTATATTATAAACAATATACCTCGTTGTTCCTCTTCCATCTATCCACTTGCCATTTCCGTGCTATCTTTGGCCCCTTTGTCCATTCTCTTTTCCAGTTTCCTTCTTCCATAGTCCCTCTAAATCAGAGATTAGAATAGATCTCTTTGGGTCTCTGAACTTACAGGAGTTTGAGTCTTAGTATAGAATATCTGCTAAATCAATATGTGATACTTGCTCTTCCAGGTGAGGGCTACATTGAAAGCCTGCGCAAGGAGCTGACGGACAGCCGACGCCAGCTGGCGGATAGCAATATTGAACGCGACAAGTACTCGGCTAGCAACAAGGAGCTGCGCGATCATGTGAAGCGTGTGGAGAGCGCCAAGCGGGAGCAGGCACGTGCCATTGAGGAGGCGCTACAAAAGATTAACAATCTGGAGGAAACCAAGAACTCATTGGAAATAGAGCGCACACGTGTGAGCACCATACTGAAGGAGACGGAGAACAATTTCACAAAGACCACGCAGGAGTTGAATGCCACCAAGTCGGCGCTGCAAAAGACGCAAATGGAGTTCGCCCAGAAGGACGAGGGTGGCAAGGAGCTGCAAACAAAGCTGTCGGCTGAAATTGAGCTGAAGGAACGTGCCCAGCAGGAGTTGTGCCAGATCAAGAAGCAGCTGGCCGATCTGGAGGCAAATCTGTGCGCAACACGCCAGGAATTGGGTCGTGCACGCTGCCACAACAACCAGGAGGAGCACCGTTTCCATGCACGCGAACAGGAGCTGGCCACCCGCATGGAGGAGGCGCGTGGGCGCGAGAAGCGCTTGGAGGATCAGAAGCACAATCTAGAGGTGTGCCTGGCGGACGCCACGCAGCAGATACAGGAGCTGAAGGCGCGTCTGGGCGGCGCCGAGGGTCGCATCAGGGCATTGGATGAGCAGCTGGCTTGCGTGGAGCTGCATAAGCGCAGCACGGAGCAGAAACTGAGCTCCGTGGTGCACACGCTGCGCCGCATTGCTGGCATCCAAGTGGATGGCAGTGTCAATTTGTCGCATCGCCTGCTGAGTCCTTCCCGTCGGTTCAGTCCTTCGCGCAGCGTTGGCGAATACGACACACGCAGCACATCCCAGTGTCCCGATGCGCCCGTCGATGTTGATCCGGATCTGGTGCGAAAGGGCGTGCGCAATCTGATGCATCAGGTGGCGCAGCTGGAGCGCGAGAAGGATGACTACAAGTCCCAATTGGGTGCGGCCAAGAAGCAGCTGCAGGATGCCGGCGAACAGCAGCTGCGCTGCGACGCCAAGATGGGCAAGTTGCAGGCCATGCTGCGCAACCTGCAGGAGGAGAAGAGCAACCTGGAAACAGATCGCAAAATGAAAATCTCTGCAATAAATGCGCTCGAGGAGAAGCTAAAGCAGCGCACCGATGAGTGCCAAGTGCTGCGTGAGCGCATTGCCCAAACCGAGATGCAGCTGGCCGCAACATCCGAGGAGAATGCCCAGAACGAGGAACGTCTGGAAAAGAGCCGGCAGATGTGCGGCAAGCTGGAGAACGAGAAACGTGTGCTGCAGGAGGAGCTGGCCAAGGTGGAGGGACGCGCGAGTAAGCTAGACTTGCAGCGCGTCGCCATGGAGGGTGATCTGACGCGGCTGCAGATGGCACTGCAGGAGAAGGATTGCAACATAAGGCAAGTGTCCGAACGGCTGGATAACCAAAATCGTGCTATGGTCCAACTGGAGGATCGCTGCACCTCGCTGAAGTCCACCGTGGATCAGCTCAAGGAACGACTGCAAAAGAGCGCTGTCAGTGAGACCCAACTGCGCGGTGAGATCAAGACGCTGCAGAAGGAGCTCTCCGAGCAGGGCCATTGCTCGCAGGCCAACGAGGATAAGGTTAAGCTGCTCCAGAAAACATTGCAAACGACGGAGAACGAGAAACGAATATTAACGGAGCGACTGGATAGCGCTCAGACCAATCTGAATGAGCTACGACGCAGCCAGCAAGCGCAGCTCGATAGCAATCAGCGACTCCAGGAGCAGGTTACGGATCTCGAAGTGCAGCGATCGGCACTTGAGTCGCAGCTGCGCATTGCCAAGTGGAATCAGGAAAATGGCGATAAAGACGCAGGCAATGGCGGCGGCGGCGGCGGTGGCAGTCGCGAGGAGGAGGAACTAAGCCGCCAGCTGAAGTCATCGCAGCGAGAGAAATCCGAGCTACGCAGCAAGCTGCAAGCACTGCAGGACAAGGTGAAGCAGCTGGAGTGCGACAGAAAGAGCAAATTCGCTGGAGGCAATGCCTATGACCGGGCCGAGAAGTCGAGCTCCTATTATGGTGGCGGAGGCGGTGGTGATGCCGGAGAATATGATTCCAATCGTTATGATGCCGGCAACGCTGGTACCTATAGCTGTGGCCTGGATCACAGCGCCATTGAGCAGGAGACGCGCGACTTGCGCCTAAAAGTGCGTCGGCTGGAGACTCTGCTGGCGGAAAAAGAGTCCGAACTGGCGCGCTGCAAGGCACGCATGCTTGACAGCTCCAAGTGCATGGATGGTATGGATGCGGATCGCTATCGCAGTGCCCAAATGCATGCCGAGAAGCTGCTAGATGCTCGCGAACAATCGCACAAGCAGCAGGTACTGCGCCTCGAGAACCAGGTGAGCCTATGCCCAGATCCACGAGCACAGCAAATTTTCAACTGCCTTCTCTATTTTCCAATAGATCTCAATGCTGCGGGAGCAGCTGGCTCAAGAGGCCAAACGGCGACAGCAGTACATCCTGCGTAGCTCCAAAGCTAATCGAGAGATGCAACATCTACGGAGCACTCTAGGTGATTCCCTGCGCACTGTCTCCCAGCATCCGGTGGATGCCCATTTGTTGGAAAGCGAAAGCAGACGGTGAGTCTATAGAGTCCGATTGTTGCAATATCATATACAACCATACATATACCCCATATGATGATGAGATGAGAGCTAACCGAATTTATTTGCTTTTCCAGCTTGGACTCTGCAGTGTCCATGAGTCTGCCACCATCGACGTGCCGTGATTACGATCGCGATTAATGGATTGTGCAATCGCGTTGTCATCTGGTTACTTGATCCCGCCAAGACGTAACGTTAACTGCCAACGTTAGGCAAAATACGAGCATTTATTTTGAGGCAAACGCTTTAGATTACTAAAGACGTCGTAATTAAATAATATTTAGTTCACCTGCATCTGTATTCATTAATCGTGAAGTGCTTCAAGTACAATTCTAGCTGTTCATTGTCTGCCTCGTAGACGATTGAATATAGTGCGTTCCATTATCTCGCATCCTGAATTGGATATCCATTTATGTCACTCCAAAATCAAATCATATTTTACAATATTATACATTAAAGGGTCACAAGTTCCGCTTCTCCTCGACAGGCAGGAGAGCAAAGAACTGCAAATATATCATATATGAGCTATGAATCGATCACAAAACAATTTCAATAACATTGTATGCATTAATAGACGGCACAGCAACACATTCAACTTTTAACATACATACAAATATTTATGGATCAGTTTATGTTCAACAACTTACAGCATATTTTATAAACTATATACAACAAAATAAAATAAAAGTAACCACGTCCAGTAACACTTTAAAAGTGCATTTTGTTTTTATTTCTTTAGAAGTTTCTCCAAGCACTCAACCACGATTTTCATATTAGCCTTTTGCGCCGAGAGCTTTGCCACTTCTCCAACAATGGCATAGAGGGCTTTCGACTTTCCTTTTTGGTATTGCTGCACAGTTTTTGGCTGATTGGCAATCGCTTCACGGCAATAAGCCTCAATAGTGTTCAGATCTGAAATCTGTTCCAAATTGTGTTCTGCAATCAGCTGCAATGTGGAGTAAATCAATATATATTTCTTGCTTTGAATGATGTAACTTATTTGTTGCCTTACTTGGCTGACATTGGCCGCTGGATTCGTGTGTAAAAGGGGAATAAGTTGACGAGCTGCTTGTAGATTGATTTGTTCAGCATGTAACGCTTTTAAGAGATCCTTCAAGGCGTTGGCAGTGATGGCACTAAAATTGAAACATTTTGCATTAACTGAAAGCATAAATAAATATATTATTGCATACCAATCTACTATATCTAAACTAAGCTTGTTGCAGTACGAGAGCAAATCGTTAATCAGGAAATTTGTAACCACTTTGGTTGGAATATCAGGTAAACTCTTGGTAATGTTGACAAAATGTTCCAGCAGGATGGGCTCGTTCTAATAAAATAAATATGAATACAAACATTTGCTAAAAACACTTGTTACGCGATAGATCTTACTACTAAAATAATGGCCGTCTCTGCATTCACTTTGTAATGTTCCACAAGGCGTTGACGCGTATGTTCAGGCAATTCGGGTATTTCCTCACTCAGAGCTGCTACTGATATTAACTCTTCGGTTGACCTTGAGCCAGGTTTGAGATTGACATGTAACGGCGGTAAATTTGGTTCTGGCATAAAACGATAATCCTGCAGCACTTCTTTGTCACGCATTGCAATGGTGCGCCTTTTGTCTGCATCCCATGAACGGGTTTCATTTGTGACAACACCGCCCTCGGCAACAATCCCCAGCTGTCGATTAATTTCGTAAGTTATTGCCTGGGATATGCTGCGCACGGAGCCGATATTTTTAACCTCTGTGCGTACTCCTAAAGGATCGCCCTCCTGATGTATTGATATATTGGCATCTACACGCAGTGCGCCCTCTGCAAAGGCAATAAACATTAAAAGCTATTGGGTAGTTGCCTCAGGCACTTACCTTCCATTTTACAGCTACAGGTCTGAAGTCGTCTTAATATAAGCATTAGCTCTTTCACTAATGAGGCAGCCTCCTCGCCAGTTTCCAGATCAGGACCAAACACCAGTTCCATTAGCGGGAGACCAGCTCGATTGAGATCAACTAAACTTCTCTTCAGTTGCTCGTCGTGTAACGACTTTCCACTGTCCTGTTCCAATTGTAATTGCAACAAGTTGACAGATTTATAATAGATCTTTTTACCAGGCGTTAGGACTGGAAATGTCATTACACCATTATTTGCCAGCGCAGCACGTTGTTGTGTAATTTGGTATCCATTCTAAGGAAAGTGAAAGCGTTTACATTGCATAAGATGTGATAAATTCGAATGCTCACTGGTAGATCAGCATAGAAGTAGTGTTTGCGATCAAACATGGACACTTCGTTCACTTGACAGCCTAGCGCCAAGGCAGTTTTAATACCAGACTCCACGCATTTCCTGTTGAGAACCTTAAATAGATTATGTTGCTTATTAGGCTGCGAAAAGGAATATCAGCTAAAACTCACTGGCAAGGTGCCTGGTATAGAAGCATCAAAATAGGCTACTGCTGTGTTGAGTGGTGCTCCGAAGGCAGTGCCACTGCCGGAGAATAGTTTTGAATCGCTCGCAATCTGTGCGTGCACCTCCAACCCAACTACACTCTTCCATTTTCTACATAAAACAGAAACATATTGAAATGAGAGATGTACGAAACTCTAAGCAATTCAAATTATATATTTTACCTTTTTGCAGCATTAGCCAATTTGGGCTGCGTTGCAAGGCGACGCACAATAATATAACTCCCCATTAAAAGTTTTATTTTACCGGCTGAGATTTGATAATAGCAACAGCTGAGAGCCCAGGTGCGCTGGTTAACAAAACCAATAATAGGTATTCCCTCTAATCTATTGACTAAAAAATCGATATCTAATATGCAACAGATGTTTTCCTTCAGGGAATCGGATTTTAGCCTGAAAAAAATCTATCGCAACAGTCCTTTGCATCTGAATATATTTGTACCATTGCTTTTAAAATAATGCATTTTAAAGTTTTCTCTGAGTTTAATTTTGATAAAACAATGTTAGAATAAGTTCAAACACGTCCTCATCCTTATATCCTTTCTATATTTTGCCAATAGAAAGAACATCCTCAATAAGAAAACAGACTGTTAAGAACAGCTGACATTGGTTGGCGTGTCACGAATCAGCCGTTTAATTTCGATTATTCATAATTAGTTCCGATATTTATGGTACTCACGATAAATCGAAATATCACGAAGGCGAAGTTTGCTCACTGGAAGAATATGGAAAAGTTCAACATTAGTGCTAAACTAAGGTAGAAAAACACGCGATAACAATTTTAATAAAACATGTGAAAAAGATGAAACTAGAGGTAAGTTCAAATCTTGCTTTAGCCAACGCAACAGGCAGCTCAAATACACTTGTGAAAAATGTGATGCAAATTGTTGTATATCACAGTTGACAACAACGACGACGAAGAAGAGAGCAAAAAGCACACGCAGCGCAGCAAAAGCAAAAAACACGACCAAGAGACCACGACAACTTCGACGACAACGACGGCGACGACTACGGCTACAAAGTGCTTGGAGTGGTGACCACTACCAGGTCGCTACGCCAACGTGCAGCTATAGGTTAAAGAGAGAAAAACAAAGGCGACAGATGCAAACAAGGAGCTAATGCTGAAAAATCAATCAAATAAACAACACACCACATGCTGTCCGTTGTTGCCACTCCAAATAACTAAATCACCAAAATGGACTTCGAGAGGATTATTAGCGCCTTGGAGTCAAATCAAACACTTGAGAATGAGGAAGCAAAGAAGAAACTTGTTGAACTTTTTACCCAAAGTAAGTAACCGACTGCTTACCAATATCCTCCATTTACTATTCGATTTTCCCATCCAATATAATAGATAGGGAACAATGGCCAGTGCGTTACATGCTAGACTACTACATAAGCACTGGCTCAATGCGCATTATGGAAGTGCTGGTGAAGGCGCAACCGCCACACGATAGCTATATATTCGATCGTTTGGACGACTGGCTCAAGCAACAACAATATCGCGTGCAGGCGCTGAATGTGTTTTGTTTTATTGTGCGACGCCATCCCACCTGGCTGCACAAAATCGAGAAGCATCGCCTTATTAAGAGTATCTTCAAGCTGTTGACGGTAAGTGAATTCGACAAAATCGTTCATCTTTATGTACAACTGTTATGCCTGGTAATACTTGCAGCACGAAAAGGATATTGTGCCATTGATGAGCGCCCTTCTGTGCATAATTACGCTGCTACCCATAATCCCGAACTCGGTGCCGAATTTCTTGAACGATTTGTTTGAGGTTTTCGGGCACTTGGCTTCTTGGAAATTTCAGAACCTGAATAAATTACCAGACGATAAGGTCGTACACCTACAGTTGGGCTTGCAAATGCTGTTCCATCGACTATACGGCATGTATCCGTGTAATTTCCTTGTGTATCTGTCGGAGTTCATCAAGAAGGACAAGGGTAGTATTTTCCAGCATACGATCAAACCGTTACTGGACACAGTACGCGTACATCCAATGCTACTGACGGCTACCACTGAAACAGAGGTAAACAACCAGCGCTGGAAGGAAATGGAGCCACATGATGTGGTCATGGAATGTGCACACTTGTCGCTGCCTATCCTGCATCCCGACTCAACATATGAGGACATTACGTCCGCTTACCCATGCAGCACGCCCAGCTTTAGTCGCATGACCTCGACCACGTCTTACAGTGAACAGCACAACAATGTTATCAATCAGCCCAACAACCAGCACCTAACTGGCGTACCTGTTAGACGATTCGAGTCAAGTATGGGGGAGACTAACAATGCTGTAATCTGGAGCCCACATAACGAAATTGCTCCTGCTTCAGCCAGCTCGGCTATGCCGCTGACCCCCACACCGTTTATAGTGCCGCCCAACAGTGCTGCTCAGTTGCTTGTTGCGACAGGCTCGTCGCCGCCAGAGGCAGCAGTTGAGGCTACGCCGGAGACTACGCCGCTGAAAGACTTGCGCGACTTCAAGCAACACCAACAACAGCAGCAGCAGTTGCCCAACTCACATACGGTGCGCGCCATCTTTGCGATTAGTCAGCCATCCTCTCCCATGCGTAAGGATCACCAAAGCCAATTCCACTTTCCTGACTTAAGCAAAATGCAGCAAACGGCAGAACTTCCACAGCTAGCAGATCAAATGCTTACGGGAGGTCCAAATCCATCTGAGACCAAGGATCTAAATGTCAGTGTCTGTGGCGAATGCAACGAAACAGACCGTAATCTATGTAGTGATGGAGGCCTTCATATGCCAACCAATCGTAGCATTCAGCATCTGGCCAAGGGCGTTAAGCGAAGAAATCGAATGGCAAGTTGCAACGAGAGCAGCTTTACCAGCGGTTGGCACAGTAATTCGACATCAAAGTGGGCAACAATGTCGAGCTGGCAGACGGATAACCAAATACGTCGTACCAAATCGTGTTCGGCCTTGCCAAGTCTGCAGCAGCTGCAGCGCGATGATGATGACGAAGCCGATTGTCCGACTCTGCAACAGAATAATGGAAATGGAAATGGAGTGCATAATGATGTGCAAACACAAAAGACTGTGATGGTTGGCACTCGACTGCAACGTAGCGGTCGAATGCTGGCCATGGGAACACCCAAAATCGCGAGCAGCACTTCTTATAAGACGAAGGAGGTGCAGACGGTAGACATGGTGCCGTCCCACTATGAGGATTTGCTCTTTGAATTGTTGCGCGAGTGCAAGGAGCAGCGCAATAAGTACGAAAGGAATCAATTGTATCCGCAGGACATACTCGATCAGTACATTATACGCTCCGTACACGGTAAGGAGAGCGTCGATTCGCCAAACAATCTCTTAAAACTGCAGGAGCAATGGCAGCTAATGTGCCTACAATTGCTATACGAACGGTATCGTCGCAGCATTCATGCCGAGCGTAATCGCCGTTTGATGGGACGTAGCCGAGACAAGCGCAGTCTGGAAATGGAACGAGATCGTTTGCAGGAACAACTGAAAAACTTTGATGCAAAGAATCAAGCTCTTTCTGCTAAAATTGATTTAGGCATTCGGCAGTCTAATGAGCAGCTCAACAGCTACATCCAACAGCTGGCCGATCTGAAGTCCAAATACCAATACGAGCTGGACCAAAATAAATGTCTGCGTCAGGCGAATGATGATTTGCAGACTCGTCTTAATGCCGAGATGTTGCAACGGAAAGAGATGAACTACGAAGTAGAGTCGCTTCGCGGTCAAATCTTTACCATGACCACAGAATTGCAACATGCTCAACAGCAAGCGGATCTTGGCCAGCAATATAAGCAAGAGCTGGCGCGCCTGGAGGCAGAGTTTATTATCATGGGGGAGGTGCAGGTGCGTTGTCGTGATCGACTGGCTGAAATTGATAACTATCGCTCACGCGATGAGGAGCTAAAATTGCTTCAAGAGAGCTTTAATGCAGAACTAAAGGGTAAGCTTTAAATGTATAGAACATATATATCAAACTGATTATAAATTTCACAACAGATCTAAAGCATAATCTAGAGGAAAAGGCTTCTCTACTAGAAAGCACCAAGCACAAAATCAGCGAACAACAGATTCAATTGGGTAACAACGAGAAGGCTATTGCTGAGCAGAAGCGTTTGCTTCTTACGGTTAAGGATGAATATGAGGAAATGTTAAAGGTAAGCATCATAGCTCACAGTCTCTTGATATTAATACAACCTCTTCTCTTGAAGTCGGTGAATAAAAAATACGACATTCAGAAGAAGATCATCATACAAATGGAGGAAAAGCTTATGATGTCGCTGCAACATCCGCCGATTGCTGTCGGGCACACAACTTGCTCGCCGGATACTGACCGAACTGGTAGGTCTTTATAATGACGTAACCAATTTTATTTATTTGTTTTACATATATTATGATTCGATTCGCAGATATCGCCTCATCCATGGAACGAAATTCACCGCTTTCGACGTCGCTGGCATCTAGCGAAAGTCTGTCGGCAAGTCTGCGTTCCACGGAGCTAACAAATCTGCAACATCTGCTTGAAACGCCTTCGATAGCTGAAGTATCAAGTCTAAGGGGCGGCGGTACTGGCCCGGGCATAGGCACGGGCGTCTTATACGAAGACAATGCGCGCATGTCGGCAATTGACCTGGCCTCATCAGCGGGCACTGCTAGTGCCATAAACATAATGCAGACGACAACGACGGCAGCATTGTCGCAAGAATTGGACCTGCCAACGACATCTAATCACTCACACGCCCACCCACATTTACACTTGCAACAGCATCAAGAGAAGCAGCAGCAGTAGCCACCGCACAGTCAGCAGTATCAACTGCAGCAAACCATACGTTTGTAACAGAAAGTACACAGGCTGTCAATTATAAAACATTAAAAAAGAAAAGAGAAATGGTCGTCGGAAACACAAGCATCGACAACTACAATTAAACATGTAAAACATAAATAGCTGCAGATATCTCTCCTTTTTTGTCTCCACTACCAAAAATAGTTAACGTCAGATAATGAAACGAATTGTTCAGGGTTTTCGCATTCAGTTTTAAAAACTGTAACTAAAGATAAATAAATCGCAGACTCCGCGCAATAATTATAAACGTTTGAAATTTTAACTTGTTGGCACATTGCAATGTGTGTTTTGTCGTATAAAGTTGTATAAAAAAAAAGAATAAACGAAATTAGGTTTTGATATGATGAAACATTAAATGAACATAATTCATGAGCATATTAATTTGTCAATAGTTTAATTGTTATCGGGCCACAAGCCGGGAAAATTCTAAATCAAAACAATTTGTAGCAATGGCGGGCAATTGGAATCTTTGCATAAATCTGCATTGCGCCCACATATTTAAAAATTCGTATATATCTGGCAATGCTCTTACTAAATTTAAAAAATTATTATGGCGCACAAGTTGTGTAGCATTGCCAACAGTTAAACTGAAATCTGCGCATGTAGTTGGCAGCGCCAACAGCAGTAGCAATCAGCTGTTTTCTGATCTAAATGCAGCAAGAAGAAGAGCGCCGCAACAATCAGTAGAAAACGCCTCGAAAACGGTAAAATATGTTGTCCCAATATATGGAGGAATTCGAACAGGTGTGTATAGATTAATGGAATATGGAACACATACTTCAATGTGAAATTCCAGGAGCCCTTTGACGTGGGCGAATTCATTGAACGGCTGACTTGGCGCACCAACAATGAGTTGCAAAACAGCGAAGACTTCAATCCGGTAGCATTGCATGACACATTCATACAGACCATTAAGGATCTGAAAATACTGCAGGAGAAGCAGCAAAACAAGTGTGAGCGCTTGGAGGAGTCGCTGCGACAAGAGGAGGAGTCACATGCTAAGAAAATCTCGAAATTGCAAGAGCGACACCAAACGGCCATCGATTGGTTTGGCCAGCTGGATGAAAAGATCAACTCGGTGGCGGGCAAAATAATGCATCTGGGGGAGCAGCTGGAAAATGTGAATACACCGCGCAGTCGATCTGTAGAGGCACAAAAGCTACTTAGCTACATGTCCGAATTTCTGATGGCGGGGCCTGTGATAGTGAATGATATATTCAGTGATCCGTTACGCCTGAACGAAGCAGCCGATGTGATTCAGAAACTATACGCTATTTCACAGGACTTACCACCTGGCAGTTTTGCCGAGTCGAAGCGTAAAATTGAGAAGAAATACGATGAAGTGGAGCGCAGACTAATCGAAGAGTTCGCCACGGCACAAAAGAGCGAGGACATTGAACGTATGAAATCCCTGGCCCAAATTCTCTCGCAATTCAAGGGTTACACACAGTGTGTCGATGCCTACATCGAGCAAAGCCAAATGCAGCCGTACAGCGGCAAGGATATATTCATAGGCATTGTGCCCATGTGCAAGCATCACTATGAGATCATCCAGAAAGTTTTCGCCAATCCACAGCAGGTCATGTCCAAGTTTATACTAAACATTTATCAATTAAAACTCCACCAATACGCGATGACCAAGCTGGATGACAAGAAAGACGAGGAAAAGTATCTGCGTACGCTCTACGAGCTTTACTCACGGTTAGCTAATGAAGGATTAATAACTGTAATTATTTAACCAAGTGACAATTATATATTTGCAGCACTCTAAAACTGTCCAGTGATTTGCAAGTCTACATGTCTACTATCGATGATGATCTGCTTCAAAAGCTTACACAACAAATCTTCATGAAGAACCTTGCCGGCTATGCGGAAATTGAGCTGAGATGCTTGACGGCCAAGTGCTCAACGGAATTGGAGAAATTTTATGCCGCCAAAAAGCATCAAAAGACACAAACAACGAAGGGCTTTCGCCGCAATATGGAGGTGCTTATTGCAACGCGGGCCAACATAAATATAGCTGCCATTGAGGATTATGGTGGTGAGACGTTTCTGTCGGAAGAGTTAGCCATTAACATGCTGCAAGAGGCTAAGGCATCCCTTAAACGCTGCAGATTGTTGTCCAGCGAGGCTGAACTGCCTGGGAATGCCATCAAGTTAAATGATATCCTCCTACGCTTCCTTATGCATGAACATGTCGACTATGCGTTGGAGCTGGGCTTGCAGGCAGTGCCACTGGCTGAGGGAAAAGTATTTCCACAATTGTACTTCTTCGATGTGGTCCAAAAGACCAATATCATTGTGCATTTGCTGGACAAATTATGCAATTCGTCAGTTATACCCTGCGTCAGGTAACTAAGAAAGTTCATAAAATATGCGAGTATACTAAATATCATTTTCACTTGCAGCAACACACCGAAATACTCAGATTATGTATTTAAGAAGCGCATACTAATGGAACAAATTGAAACTAAGTTGGATCAGGGACTGGATCGGTCAATAAGCGCTGTAATTGGATGGGTTAAAGTCTATCTGCAGTACGAGCAGAAAAAGACGGACTACAAACCCGAAACAGACGTCGACACTATTTCATCGGCTGTAAGAAGATGGCTTTGAATTAATTCGCATACAAATATCTAATATCAGTTATCAACCAACTAGGCTTGCCTCCAAGTCGTGCAGAACCTGCAGCCTGTCATCGTACAAATAAAGAAGTGTGTGGATGGTGAGAATCTGCAAAATGTGCTGACTGAATTTGGAACACGCCTGCATCGCATCATCTACGACCATTTGCAAACGATGCAATTCAATACGGCTGGCGCCATGTGCGCCATTTGTGATGTGAACGAGTATCGGAAATGTATACGTGAGCTGGACAGTCCATTGGTGACGCAGCTTTTTGATATACTACACGCTCTATGCAATTTGTTATTGGTAAAACCACAAAACCTTCAAGAGGTTTGCACGGGCGATACTCTAGTATGTATACTGATATCTCTATATCGCTTTATGTCTAATTTCACACCTTCTATTCGAACAGAATTATCTAGACAAGTCTGTGGTGCGTCAATTCATACAACTTCGTACCGATTTTCGTATCATCAAGAACACCAATTATCTGAAGGGGATCATCGAGTAGCACTTTTGCTAGAGGCCAAGCCGTTGCTGAGTCACATTCCCAAATCTATCTCCTTCAATTTATTTTCTTTGTATTACTTTATATAAACGTAAACATACGATCAAAACAAACAATATATATACTTAATTATAAATGATATCTTTAGCGGTTCATTTTTCAATTAAACACAAGTGCTTCATTTTTTATCTGTAAACTATAATTTTTCATTACTTGAAGATTTCGTCGTTTCCTAAATACTGTGGGAACGTCCCAATAGTCAATCTATATTTATCAGTAGTCGTTGCCTTTTCACATTATCTTGCCGATGATGAATCGAGTATATGTTCTCGTTCACACCCAATAAATCAAAGTTTATTGCTTAAGTATACACAAATTATTTATTTCTGTTTGCATTTATTGTCGATCCCCTAATTGCAGATAAAAAAAATGCTACCGATTGCTACCAGTTAACGGTTAGCTGTCGGTTAATAGTTAAGTCAGTCACCTGCTAGCCGTGTAGCCATACGTATCACACTTGGGGTATACAAAGCGTTGCCTGTCGCGTGTCTGATTAAAATACCGCAACATTATCGTGTGCCTTTGTTATTGTCTTAATCAATTTGCGAGCCCAGTTAAGTCAGTGTGCTAGATATTCTAATCACAACGATCTTGTACCACAATCGATTAAGCCATGCGCAGCTATTTTGTTTACTACTTGAAAATACTCTGGGCTTTTTGTGTTATAAACGAATCGATCGCCAGTGTCATAAAGATCAGCCGCGACGATGCATACAAGAAGTTGCTATCGTTGCGTTCGCTGCCATTCGAGGATTGCGGTAAGTTATTCGATGATCTTCAGTAGCATGTATTCGATCGGTGCCATCGGGTATCTATTATATGTCAATATAATAGAATCTATTCTATATTCTATTCTATTTCTATATGTTCAACTGTATTACTTTGATCATGCTGAAAACTAAGCATGCAAACAAGCCGACAATTTATAATTAATTAATTAATGTTTAATAATTTATATATTTTAATATTAAATTATATAAATTTTACCTTTATCTTAACAATAATTTTAATTTCACTGATACAAATTTATATTATATATACATACATATTTTAATATTTTAAATGTATGTTGAACGACTTGACAGTAACAGAATAAACTATTAAAAAATGTTTTAAACAGTTTCAGTAATTATTGAGTAGAATTCGAGCTTTAGACATGTGTATTTATATCAAATATTGAGTACTTTTCTAAGCGTTTTTAAAAGTGAAATAATCTGCATATATAACATACCACATAATTTGTATATCTAATCCCAACATAACATAATATACATACTACTCATCTAATTCTAGCTTAATTATACGAAACATTTCGAAATTGATAAATGTAGTCAATCAGCTAATGAGATCTTTGATAATAAATTTCTGCTTTGTTTGCCGATTTTCCGGTCACTAAATACCCTATCAACGTATACATATGTACATATTTATATTCATTTACACTAACATACAAAAATTATGACATTAATCAGTGTCAAATTTTTTATTAGAAAAGTTTCCCATTCACAAAATAAAAGAAAAGAAACGAACTAATCTGAACCGGTTTAGCTCCAATGTTTTTTTTTTTATTTTAATCGAAAATTCTTACTAAACTAATCAATTTGTTGTGGTAGATAAAGTAAAAAAAAGTCATCATTATCATTATATCACAGTTTTATTTAGCCTGAGAATAATGACAAACTTATTAAGAAGAAACTTAATTATCTATTATAATACATTCTTATATTCGCTGAAAAAGTGAAAGTCATATTTATGATTTGTCCTATATCCGCCTTACCTACAGTTCGTCAAAACATACGCATATTCAAGTACATACTCTGCAAAACGGGAATAACTATATCTTTTAAATGTAAAATGAAGGGACAACAATCTATATTTTTATATATATTTGTTCACTCTAAGGGATCAACATTCATTTATTGTTTTATATTTGGCATCTGATATCATGTTAATCAGCTAATTCATGATTACATATTACATATATTATATGGTAAATTAGGGCTTTTCAAGTCAATACACATTTTTACCACTCACTAAATTGATTTGGACTATGAACAAGTGCTATGCACTTGGCTGCGTTCGAATGCAACCTCTTACCTGGCTTATTTATTGATTGCGAGCAAAGCCAGTCAAATAAGTTCCCAAGATAACTGGTATTAAAATACCTAGTTTGTACATATTTAAGTGCAAAAACTAATATAGGTATGTAATTGAAATAGATGAGTAAACAATCAAATTATTCCTAATACTAACTTAAAACAGACACTAAGTACGATGAACCCATCGAAAATGTGTAATCTGATCTGTATTTTGATAGTAAAGGAGGCGAATATATAATCATGAGCAATAGCCGATTTAGTCATGTCCTTTTCATCTGTATTTCTCGAAATCTATAAATGAATATTAGTTTAGAGCAGTCTTAGTCGATTGAGTCCGCATGGCATAACTATATATTATATTATATGTACTTAATAATATATTTAATCTGATGGTATTTCAGGCTCTCTGTATAATGTGAACTACCTGAACATCGAAAGCTGCTCGAAGGTGCCCTGTTCTATGACTCGCGATTCCACTGTTAAGGTTACGGTGCTCTTCGATGATAATGGTAAATATACATACGCTGATAAGCGGGGATCATGCATTTAAATTCTCCAATGCGTTCTCTCTAAGCGCGAAGTAGTCGGAAACAGAGCTAGCTAGGCGAGGGTGTCGACGGTGCGTATGTATTATAAACACATACATTCGGAAGAGTGGGGGGAAAACTCAGTCGATGATGAATGAGGGGATGTTGATCGTGTGAATTGCTGAAGAAGAAGAAGTCTGTCGTAGCCGGCGATAATGTGCCATAAAAATAATTGATCAAATGGGTGTGTAAATCAAAATAATACCCAGTAATTTTGCATTATACGAAATCATTTATGGCATATACGTAGTACTACTACTTGTACGTACGAATGTGAATGTATTGGAAAGATAAGTAATACCCTACTTATAGAGAATATACATACTGACAGACCCACTCGAGTAGCATTTAGTTAGGAATCGGCGTTGGCAATATTATAGAATTTGATTGTATAAATAGACCCAATGGACCTTAACTGTGTTTTGATTATTCAGCACAAACATACTTCTGCTTTTATCTCGCGAATTAATTGCACACTGGCCCAATGAAGTCTTTTCGCTTCTATTGCGATCTACATATATTTGAAATCTGAAGTGTCAAGTCAATTTATATTTGCGTAAAACACTGGGTATTGTGTTAGCATCAGCAATATTTCATCAAAAATATAAATCAATTGAAGTGTGAAGCTAATTAAAAAACTATATAAAATTGATATCAAGGATCAGAGCTAATTAACTATATAATTATAGTATATAATTTGTATTTTATTAAATTGGAATCTAATCGTGCTTCGATTGCAGGCAATGGCGTTTCGTTTCTGAAGCACGAGGTGCGTTGGGTTTTCACCTACCTCAAGACCGAGGCGGCCATATCTCCAGATCCTTGCGATGGTGATCACAACTGCATATTGAATGTAAATGAGAGCAAAAGCTATTGGGCCAACATCTATGTGAATCCAACCTTACCCGTGGTATGTGTATCACAATTAAGAACTATGATTCGATTTTAATCCAAGAAACTTGATTGACTCTATTCGGTTTTTGGATTTGCTTACAGATGAGAGGCAGTATGCTATGGGAGGCCAAAGATGAAAACAATAAAAATCTCATTTGCTTTGAGGTGCCCGTTGTGATTACAGTATAACAACATACACTCTCACACGCTGACACACATATACACATAGATAATGCGTATATCTGTGTGAGTGTGCTATGCAGATGTACATACATATTGTATGATACTTGTGTAAAATATAATAAAATAATTGGTGCATGCAAAAACAATAGCAATCATTAGTGGGGCAACAAGAACGACTACAGCACACACATACATGCACACGCACACATAAGTCCTTTGCATGAATGCAGGAAGAAGAAGGAGCAGAGCAAAAGCATAAATAATGCGATCTTTTGTTTTTGGCGCTGCGCTGCCAGCGGGCAAACGAAGAAGCGACGACCCAATTGGAGCATGAGCGAGCGCCGAGAGAGCCGACAGCAACGAACGAGCAGCAACGAACACGAACGAACTGCTGCTCAGCCGAACTGCCGAACTCATACGAAGTATGTTCGGTCGTTCAGCATCCAGATGCAATGCAATTGGCTGTTCGTTCAGTGTGTCAGTCAGTCTTTGTGGGTGCAACGTGACGGTCGCGCGAGCTCGAAAATTCTAATTAGGAAGCTGCCTCGCGTTCGCAGATGCAGTCGCAGCAACAACAAATCGAACAGATTAAATCGAAACTTCATTAGCTAATACCGCACGAGCGAAGATCCATCGATCACAGGCGAAAAAGCCCTGCGCATAGTGTTGTTCGGGCTGTTGCCAGATTGTTGTCGTTTTGGGTGGTGGTGTTGGAGCAAATGCCAACTTCGGTGTTCAGCGCGTGGTTTGTGGTGGTTGCCAGAATCATTTCGCATATTGTGCGTCAAGTGTAAGTACGAAAACAAAAGCAAATACGCTGCTCTGATGTGCTCAGCTCCACTCTCTCTCTCTCTCTCTCTCACTGCTCTGCTCGTTTGCTTGCCATTTGCGCAATTTGGTTGGCGTAAAATGAGATTGCCTTCGTGCTAATTGCGACAATCGGTGGGGGTAAAAGTGTAAGTGGATCGGACCGGGGTTGCGGGTAGCTGTCGTAGCTAAAGATGGGGATGTCATGGTGACATACAATGGCCATGGCAGGCAACACTTACTTACTGAGCACTTACTTACCAAGTCCATCAGCTCTATATAGTTTACCGTATATGGTAAGTTCTACGCCGGCATACCCTTTGCAACGGAAGTAATGCGGCACCCATTGTCATATCCCATTGTATACAATGCCTCGAACCTGAACTTTGTGAGCAACTGCAAAATTAGCGACTAGAATTTGAAACCCCGTGGCTCCATCCATTCAGGGCTTGCCTGTGCACATGCTCAGCTGAGTGTTAAAGACCCATAAATGGCAAATGGATCCCTCTGAGTGAGTGTCCAATAACAAATTGTCGCATGTTGAAAAATAAAACAAAAAATCAACAGCTTAAACTGATCCCATTTTAATTACTGTGTAAAGCGTACAAGAGTCGGAATTTAGTAGAAATTTAGAAATAATAAAATGATAAAATTGTAAATAAATAAATAATTAAATATTCAATTGTATGATTTTATAATTGCATTCCAAATAAACACATTTATGTGTTTATATTTTTATAGAGCAGAATATTATTTTTAATAGTAGTAACACATAAAGAAAGAGACATAAGGAACTTTATAAAACTACTTATTAAATATAGCATAATTAAAATATTTTAAGGCTTTAAAGATAGAGATTTTAGAAAATGTTCAATTTAGTATAAAAGTGAGCAACTCAGATTATTGTTGGTATAAATAATTAATATTATTATTAGGTATGTATATCTTAAAATTTATAAATATTGATTCATACATTTTATAATTGTTTTTTTTTATATGATTATCATTTTTTTTTTTTAATTTCTAAATATTTATTGTTTTTTATATTATCATTTTTCTTTTTTTGAATTTCTAAATTTTATTCATACATTTGTATGAATAAATGAAGTTTTATTTTTCACTTTTATTTTTATACATTTAGTATCAATTTAAGTTAGAAATATATTTTGATTTGCAGAGTATCAGTTTGTCATGATGAGCCATAAATTTGAGCCCAGCTTCCCCGCTTGACTTTGCCTTTCTTGCGTTTACTTAAACGTAAACACTTTTTATGTGCGGCTGCCGCTGCACTTGAGCCGCAGCAACAATGCAATGTTGTTGCTGTTGTTGTTGTTGCTGCTGCTGTTGTTGGTCAAAGTGTTAAACGATTTGCATCATATTACACACTGTTGTTGATGCTTCGCTGGCTGGGCATTGTCGCCAGTGGCAGTGCTCTCAGTCGCTGTTGCAGTTGCAGCCTCTGGCTCAGCTATTGTGCTAAGCTCTGGAGAGGGCAGACGCAGAGACCGGGGACACATAACAAAAGCTACAACAGAGCCAACTACCACCAACGATTTATCATAGCAGCAGCAGCAGCAGCAGCAGCAACGTCAACGAAATCGATCCGGATCTTTTAGATCGCTGCTATATACATACATAAACACACATGTGTGCGTGTGTGTCTGCTCTGATATGTGCATGTACGTATGCCTGTGTGTGTGCAGCATAAAAAGATAATTTTGAGTTTTTGAATCGTTAAAAGCAATTAATTGCCACTACGCCTCAGCAGCAGCAGCAGCAGAAGCAGAGCAGACCAGGCAGCCAGTCATCCAAGCAAGTCAGCCATCCTGGCTGGGAACATCGACTAGCCTCATCAGTGCAGTCCATTCCATATGACAGAATTGCTTTAGCCCGCTTTACTGCCCAATTTTGTTGCAAAATTTTGCGTTCCGCGGAACTTGGTGCATTTCATCTTGTTGTCATCAGCAATGTGGTGGTTGTTGTTGTTGTTGTTGCTTTTGTTTTTGTTTTTGGTGCCGCCGATCGTCGCACATTCATTTGTCGCTTAATGTCCCTCAATAGCGTCTGTGTTCTCGCCCCGTTCAGCCCGCCCTCTCTCTCCATCACTCTCTGCTGCTCTTCCTTCCCCCATAGTTTATTGCTGTCCACACTCCCCGCATCCGTTTAGCTGCCACTGATGCTGCTCCCAGAGTGTCTGTATCTGTATCGTCTTGGCATGTGCGGCATCTGCTGGCTGACTGGCTGGCTGGCAGGCTGGTTGGCTGGCTGGGCTTCTGTGATGAGATCTCCGCCTGGCTATATACATGTGTGTGTGTGTGTGAATGTGAGTCTGCTTGCGAATCTGGTGACATCCACTTGCATGCGCACATTCATCGTAGCCGCAGTTTTCATGGTTTTATTTTGCTGTGCTGCACATTCACACGCAACAGCACACACGGATGCACCAAGATGGGGCACCATAAAACATTAGTTTCCCATTTGCGTGCTAAATACCCTATGTGGATCGCAGTCTGCATGCCAATCGAAAAAAGGTTGTCTAAGCTGCCAATTCCGAGCAATTTGCAGATCGCTTAGGAATGTCGTTTAGACGGACCAATGATCCCTCAAGTAGCTTTTGTAGTAGTTAAGTAATATCTAAAGACGTCACTGAAAAGTAAGTTCCTTATATGAACTTGATATGCAAGTAAACAAACAAATACATATATATATATATATATAAAGTGGAAGTAATGCTCAACTGAAATATTTCAATTTGGAGATTCTCTTCTCTTCTCATGAATATACATATATTGTTGTACTGTACTTGTTATACTTGACTTGACATTCAATATTGAGCAATCTTATTCTAAATACTTGCGAAGACAAATACAATATTCACCTTACTTACCTGCCGATGAGTTCATATAATGATTCATATTATAAATTGGGTCAGTTTTTGCTAGGGTATCATTGCAGTCAGTAGTGGGAAATACTGAAAATATCTCGCAGTTTGTCTATCTGTCCGATGCGTTCATGGCACGCACCGTGATGCGCGCTTTGAAGTCCTGTCAAGAGCTTGAGATACATTTATGTATTTTTGCATTTTCATTGCTTCCACCTTGGACGGAGTTGGGTCGATGGCTAGCGGGGCACAAATGCAAAGAATGATTAGTTAGTTGGTCAGGCAAAATGGAAGAAACCGGTTACACCGATCCTTCAGCATAATCAACACACATAAATGCTGTTAATTATGAATGCACGGAATGCGTTAAGTTTAAGCGAGAAATATGAAAAGAGCGAAAGAGAGAGAGAGAGAGAGAGCGATTGTGTGTGATCGGTGGGAGAGAAAGAGAGAGAGAGAGAGAGATAGACAGATATGATCATGAGTCAAACATTTATTATAGATTGGAATCAAGCGTTCAAGCCACCCTAAAGAGCAAGATGCTGATCATGTTGGCCCTGGCGCTGGCATTGCTGGGCGGCCATGCCTCGAATGCAACAATATCCATGTATCAGCGCCAACATCGCGACAGCACCGACATCAAGCAGAAGATCATGGAGCTGCAGTGCCTGGCCCGCTGCGAGAACAGCACTAAATCGCAACGATGTCTTGATGACTGCAAATTGGAGCTGTTGGGTGCACCCCGAGTTGGCAGCTGCCCCAGCAGTTCGTTGCTCGCGCGGCAGGCGCGTCTCTTATGTTTGGATAATTGTGCCTACGACAGTGACTGCATCGAGGTCCACAAGTGCTGTCAGTCCGCTTGCGGCTCCATCTGCGCAGAGCCAGTGGGCGTGCGCAATGCCAGCCAGCTGCCGCCTATACCGAAGATCGTGCATTACAAGCTGCCACGCAGCCACAAGGTGGAGCTGACCATTGAGTCGTCGCTGCTACCTTATTACTTCCAAGTGGAGGTCCGATCGCACATCGGACGCATCTTTACGCCACGCAAAATGGGCATGTGGCAGTCGCAGCAGGTCGAAAAGATACTGGAGACAACGGACGGACGCAGCAAATTGTAGGTACTCAGTCCATGATCATATCGATGCCACATAAACACATTGCCAATCCTCATAGCACGGATATCTTTTTCAATATACGACCCGGTCGTTGGTATCAGGTGCGTGTGGCAGCGGTAAATGGATTCGGATTTCGCGGCTACTCCCAGCCCTCACATGCCTTCACCCCGCGCAGTAGTAAGTTCTGTTCGGAAAACGAAACGCAATTGCGTTAAGATATTCACATTGCAGATCCTAAGCCGCCCAAGCCACCCGCCGATATGAAGATCACTTCCCAGCAGTACGATGGACGACGCTATATGAGCGTCAAGCTCGTTTGGTGCCCGTCCAAGTCGAATCTGCCCGTGGAAAAGTATAAAATTATCTGGTCCCTATACGTAAGCAGCAAGGAGGGCTCACTCATAACCCACGAGGCCTATGCCAAGGACGTAAGTCTCTTGCTAAGATTAGAAATAAGATTGATATATCTGATTCGTACACTTGTAATCCAATTGACTTGTAGACACATCAGTTCGAGATTAAGAAACTGCAGCCCAACTCCTCCTACTATATACAAGTGAAGGCGATGTCCATAAGCGGATCGCAGCGTCTAAAATCGGAGAAAAAGTCGTTGCTCTACAACACGACGCTGCCCATTCGTGAATTGGAGTATGCTGCACCACTTGACTGCAGCACACACCACAGCAGACACAAGTACCATCCCAGCCACAGTCATAGTCATAGCCACAGCCATAGCCACAGCCACAACCTCAGTCATAGCCCCACGCTAGAGACCAGCTCCATGCCAGCGATAAACATGAACGAAAGCAACACCTCCTATGAAGTACGTTTCCGTTTGAACCGGAAATTTGGCATGATTGTGCAAATTTTGGGATTTCAGCCATACAAGGAAAAGTAAGTGTCAGAGACCCCCTGTGACTCCAGCTCTTTCTTACACATGTTATTCATGTTATTTTGATTGTTTATAAACAATTTGCTGAAATATGTATATTATTTGATTTCAGGGTATACGAGCTGTGCCCCCAAGAAACGAACTGTGAGCAGCGAGAGTTCAGCGCGATCCGCGTCAAAGTAAGTGCAGGGGGCAGGCGGAGTCTATGCCACGAGCTAGGTTCGTGCCGGTCCAATCATTGCAAAACACATACAAATCATTTGTCATTTTTGGTCAATTGGGTTTCTGTTGGCGTTGTGGTTTTAGTTTCATTGCCGTTTGACACGTGAAACACGTTTTCGAACAGGGCGCCACGTACGTGGTTCGATTGCTTTACCAAACCAATTAGAATTTAATGAAAGTGAGAGAACTTTACCAAGAAATTTTCCAATTGAAAATGTTTCACATTGAAAATTTCACAAAATTTGTAGTTTCTTTAAACATGTTTCTAAACAGAAAATTGATATTTATAAATATATGGGAATTTATTTATGTATATATGCAGAATTCACATCCATTTAGCATTAGACATATTGTTATTGCCAGTCGGGCTCACTTTCTTCTACTGCCTTCAATATTAGTTAAATCAGTTACAGACGGAAATCTATCAAGAGCAATCAATTGCAAACTCTCTAAATAATATATGAACACACATTCATCATTCATTTCATTTCATTTCATCAAAAATTCAAATCTGATTTCTTATAAAGATTCGTAGTCATTCCAATGATATACATATAAATCAAATCCAACTCCCATAGTTTATAGACAAAGAAATTAACTAAAAGTCTCTAAATGTTTGCATCATTGTAGAAGGATTCCCAGGAGTTTAGCAAATTGAAATTCAATACAACATACGTGCTGAAAGTGTTACGACCCAATCCGAATTCCGTGCTCGAGGACAATGGGCATCCATTTACATTCACCACGCCCAAGTGCGAAAGCTTTCGTAATCGCTTTCCCAAAATGCAAATCAAATGCGGCGACTAAGAAACGTGGTGGGTTGTGCAACCTGGATCTGGATGGGTTTGTGACATCTTACAGAACTTGAGATTAAACTAGCTTGTAAATATTTGTATGTACCGACTTAACTTCTTTTTAATTATTGTTAACGCTAAGTATGCAAAATAACATTGAATGTTTCAAGTGGAAGAATCATATTTATTTAAAAAGATCTTTGAACTCTTGTATGTCGCGCTGATGTTGGTCCATTGCTTCCATGCTGGGCCCCAAATGGAGGGCGCCTGGCAATTTATTCGCATCCAAGTTGATGCCCAGCTCAATGAGTGCCGCTATAAGCCTTGTGGTGTACATCACTGGACCGCCAACTATATGTAAGAAGTCATAGTGCTTGTCTCGACGCGTGTTGAAGAGAATTCGCTTGGATACATAGTCTCCATAGTTGCTGATCCGTCCGACGCAAACGTAACGCTTGAGGGATGGCGCATACACCTCTATGCTGGCTCTCAAACTCTCGGATGGCGTTAGACTAGCTGCTCCAACGTACACAATGCGAAAGGGCACGTCGAGTGCTTTGTAAAAATTAATGGCCAGGTTGAGCACCTGTTCCAGCTCTGCATCAGCCTTGTCTGCCGTTTGGGTGGCCACGAAACTCTGCACCGCATTCGTTTGTGTGGCTGTGTACAAGCTTGGTGTTGGTCCATTTACCAGACCTTCCTCGCGGTTATAACTACGCCCAAGGGCGACATATCGCAGTGGCAACACTGAGGGATAGACGCTCAGCTTGGTCATGGTGCCAAGAAAACTTTCGAATGCGCCACCGCCTGTTAGATAAGCTGTATTTAGTTTGTTTAACAAATGTTCCTCACGAACCATGTGGTATTGACTCAAGGGTGTTGCATTGGCCTCCAGCAGCACACAACGCACAAAGTCCGGATTGCAGGTCTGTATGAACTCGCCGTGACTTACAAAGTAGCGTGTCATCGCTTGCGTGGCGTCTACATCGAAATGGGCCGCCTGCTCCATCATGTAATAGCGATTGTTATCTACAAAATGTATAAGGTCCTTGCGATCCAAGTGCATTGCCACCGGCACCGAGGTCGAGGGTGGTTTGTGCCTATAAATGAGCTTCTCCACATCTGTTTGCGGGCAATGCGCATGCAAGACATTGGGTAGATGCAAGAAGTCATGGATAAAATCATCTTCAATCGGATAAAGTTTTTGCTTTAGCGATTTCACCTCGTTGCGCAACTCTTTGCCACGCGCTCGTAGTTTGTCCAGCAACTCCGCTGAGCCGCCAGATTTCGTATGTGATTTTAGCTCCTTGGTAATAGCTTCACGTTCATCCTCCAGTCGCTGTAATTGTTCATGTTCTGTCTGATATGCTGCATATTTGGTAAGTACCGATTCCAGATTGATGTTCAAGCCACGGCTAGTAATGCTCTGCTGTAGACTCACTTTGTCGCGAAATGTGCCGGTAAAATCCAAAAATGGCTGCAAGGTTACATAGTTTTCGTTGGCCTTATCGCCGGTTATGTAAAGTGCTGAAATATGTCGCTTCAGAAAGAAGCAGTGCCTCACACAATTATGTAGTTTTAACATATAAACTTTATTTGTTATTAAGATATAGAAACAAATTGTTATTGCACTCAGCTGTTATTTAGATGTTTCGCGCAGCTGTTTCCCTATAATAACATTCTGTTAAGTGTATAATATAATAACATGATGCTAAAGCGCTGCTAATCGAAAATATTTTATCATTCTAACAGTTTAGCGGTCAGTCTTATACGTTTGTAGCTGTGCTACATTCACTTTTAAATAATAAATACGATGCAGAATTGCATATGTATTAAAATGTGAGTAATAAATATGCAATGCAGAAATGATCTTTCTGCATCACATTTATTATTTTAAAGTGAATGTAGCACATCTACGTTTCGAAATGCGGCGCGATCTAGCGGACATTTTTGGAAGCACAACATTTAAATTTATAGAAAGCAACTAAAATGTAAAACTTTATCCATATGTCGTTACCAATACAATAAAATTAAAACACTTAGATTTTAAGGTATAAAATTACCTTCAGAATATAAAAACACAACATTTAATAAACATATTTTGTAAGTAATAACAATGGGTAAAAATACAACACAGAAACCTATTTAACTAATTCAATGAATCACATATTAGTAAATGACATAAGGCAATTGGTAAAATTCTTTTCTGAAGCTTAAAGTACATTAAAGCAGCGCATGTTTGCGGCTAATACTTTGCAGTTTGTGCTACGCGTTCAGATATCATTTATTAATATCCAGATTTGCTGCAAATGATGCCGGAGGCTTAAAGTTCACAACTTCCTTGTAAACAAGCTCTTTCCATTTTTCCAATGAAAAATCCTTTTCTTCAAAGCTTTGATCGTACAAAGGTGAAGTCTGTTCATCACTTGGTTCTGCATACTTCTGCAAGTATGGATGAGCAAGTGCCTGTTCGGCTGTAATACGTTTATCCGCATCCAATTCCAACATCTTCTCGAGCAAATCAATAGCCAACGGATTGGCATTCTTGAAAACAATCTTAAAGTCCTTTCGTTTCGTTTTCGGCAGCGAGTTGATATAGTTTCGCGCATTGTCAGATGAGATCTTCTGCATAAAATCGTCGGGAGGTGTGCCCAACATTTCCATGATCAAATTGAGCTGATGTATGTGATCTGTGCCTGGGAAAAGCGTGCGCCGTGTGATCAGCTCAGCCATGATACATCCAACTGACCAGATATCGACAGTCTGACTATAATGCATCCAGTTGAGCATAATTTCAGGAGCACGATACCAACGCGTGGCCACATAACCCGTCATTTCGAACTCAGTTGGTCTCGCCAACCCAAAATCCAGGATACGCAGCTCGCAGTCTTCGTTAACCGCAATGTTGCACGGCTTCAGATCTCGATGAATAACGCCAGCGCTATGTATGTACTTAAGGCCACGCAGTATTTGATATACCAAGAACTGGACATGATCATCAGACAGGTTCTGCATCTTTATAATGTTGTTCAGATCCGCACCCATTAGATGAGTTACGAGGTAAACGTGCTGAAATTCTTCTAAAGTCGCATCCGGCGGATGCGGATGAAAAATGTCCAACAAGCCTATAACATTTTCGTGATCCATATGCTTCAAGAGCATTAGTTCCCGATATGCTCGTTTGGCATGCACCGTTGATTGGAAGGGACGAGATAACTTCTTTATGGCAACATATATGTTGGTGCCACGAATTCTGGCCTTGCACACTTGCCCGTATGCACCAGAACCCACTGGATGTAGTTCTTGATATATGTCTGGAACTTCCCATTCCGTACGATTTATATCCACCTTGTAAAACTTTTGCGCTTTACTGGCACTCATTTTAACAATGGCTGTAACGAAATACTTGTGGAATTGACAGCTCACTACACGAATATTAAATTGATTAGGCTTATCTTGGCTTTTCAGTCAGCAGTGGCGAAAAATCACCTCTAACAGCAAACTTCCAAGTACTGAATGGATATTGTTACCGATTTATGGGCGGCGGTACACTCATCAGCGCGCATTGAAAATCTGTGCCGAATTCGCAATACGCTACAGTTGCTTGCAGACTGAGGTATTTGAGATAAATAAACGTAATTAAAGTTTAGATTGCAAGTTATCCAAGTTAGTAAATACATATTGCATTATAGATATTAGTACTGCGTAGCGTAAACACATAACAAGACGATAACTAAACACAATGTAGCGGTCAGGAAGTCCGTTGTTGTCTCGTTCATTTTTAATTTAAGAAAACAATAGCAATTAAGGCAATCGATATATCGATAAATAAATTTCAGCGTTGCCAAAACACATCAAATGAAAACAGCTGACCTAAGTGTAAACATAATTAATATATTAAATGAAACGGCTCTCACCTCGCTCTTTCTCTCAAATATAATATTTGTTGACAATGTTAGTCTATGGCACAAATATTTATATGTATGTCCATATATAATTAAATGCAAAATAAGAGCTAAGTAACCTAAAGCGCCTGCGCGTGTTACCTTACACTTATCAAAAGCAAAAATCTAATCTCGGCATAAAAGCTGAATTATTAGGACCGTGCTTTTTGCCTCAAGAACAGTTGGATTCAGACGCCGCACTGCAACGGACTGTGCCAATTCTCTCTTCAAATAGTAACTAAAAAAATCTGTGAAGTAAGTAGATAAATAGAATTTATTTATATATTGCATATTTGAAATGCAATCTATTAAACAAATAATCGTTTGTGAAAGCGAAACTTTGTGTTATTCAAAACACTTCTCAGAGGGCAAACGTTGACCTTTGGAGCGACTTTAATCTGAAATATTAATGCACAGTGCTTCTCAAAGATAGCAAAGTTTACAAATCTATAAACTTATACAAATTTTTTTTTTTTTTGTAACTTTCAATCTTCGATAAGATTAACCAAGCTCAAAGTGTGTTATATGAAAAAAAAAAAAAAAAAAGGAAAATATAATTTAAACGAAAGTCAAAGTCTTGGTAATAATAAAAAAATAAAAAAAAACAACCCTTACCTTGTTTACTTTTTTGCTTTTGCAGCTCATAATGACTTCAACATTGTTGCCCGGTAATATCGTTTATGGGGGCCCAATACCCGTGCGGGTGGCCCAGGATTATCGCTCCTTGGGGCAATTAATTATGGATAAATACAAAAGTTTTGGCGATCAAACGGTTATGATTGATGCCGTCACCGGCACTGAATATACCGGAAAGTTTATGTACGACTCTATTGTAAGATTGGCTCAAATCCTCCAGAAACTCGGCATAAAGCATAACGATGTTGTTGGTCTGTCCAGCGAGAACAGTGCGAACTTTGCCATAGCTATGTTTGCTGGTTTCGCTGTGGGTGCGACTGTGGCTCCGCTAAATGTCACCTACTCTGATCGTGAGGTCGACCATGCTATCAATTTATCGCATCCCAAAATCATATTTGCCTCAAAGATCACCGTTGACCGCATTGCCAAGGTGGCCAGCCAGAACAAGTTTGTCAAGGCTGTCATTGCGCTGAGCGGCTCTTCCACAAATCATCCCAAAGTATATTCCTTCATGGATTTAATGGACAACGACAAGTATAAGACAAAACCAGATTTCAACTCTCCTGTGGCGAACAAAACCGAGGATGTGGCTCTAATTGTGTGCTCCTCCGGCACCACTGGTTTGCCTAAGGGCGTTCAGCTGACACAGTTTAATCTATTGGCCACGATCGACTCGCAAATGTAAGTTTATTGATGTCTTAAATTTATTTTTTATTTAAACGTATATTTATTGATTTTATTGGCTTTGTCTACAGCCAGCCAACTATGATACCATTCAACGAGATCACGCTGCTTACTGTCATTCCATGGTTCCATGCTTTTGGTTGCCTGACACTGATCACAACGGCAACCATGGGCACGCGACTAGTATATTTGCCCAAATTCGAAGAAACTCTTTTTCTTTCTGCTATTGAGGTATTTATGCAACTGTTAGCGTTAAAAGAAACAAATATAATCCAGCATTAACCTTGCAGAAATACCGCGTTATGATGGCCTTTATGGTGCCACCACTAATGGTCTTCTTAGCCAAGCACCCCATTGTAGATAAATATGATCTGTCTTCGCTAATGATTTTACTTTGTGGTGCTGCGCCCCTCAGTCGAGAAACCGAAGATCAGATCAAGGAGCGGATTGGAGTACCATTCATACGTCAGGGTTACGGTCTTAGCGAGTCGACGCTAAGTCTTCTGGTACAGACCGATGAGTTTTGCAAGCCAGGCAGCGTTGGCGTACTCAAGGTCGGCATCTATGCCAAGGTCGTTGATCCGGACACTGGCAAAATTCTTGGACCGAACGAACGTGGCGAGCTTTGCTTTAAGGGAGATGGCATTATGAAAGGTTATATTGGCGACAGAAAGTCCACAGATTCCGCCATTAAGGACGGCTGGTTACATACTGGTGATATTGGATATTATGACGATTCACTCGAGTTCTTCATTGTGGATCGTATTAAAGAGCTTATCAAATATAAGGGCTTCCAGGTACCGCCAGCTGAAATAGAGGCGTTGTTGCTAACCAATGAAAAAATTAAAGATGCTGCCGTTATTGGCAAACCGGATGAAGCTGCTGGCGAACTGCCAATGGCATTTGTGGTCAAACAGTCAAATGCCCAGCTCACCGAGCAAGATGTCATCAATTTTGTGAACGAACGCGCCTCGCCAGCCAAACGCCTACGCGGTGGTGTAGTGTTTGTGGACGAGATACCCAAAAATCCCAGTGGCAAAATATTGCGTCGTATCCTACGCGATATGCTTAAGAAGCAAAAATCCAAATTGTAAGCCTCACAATCCATATGATTATACTCAGGAAGATCGTTGAGGCTAGGAAAATAATTTTGTACAGTGAAGGAATTTTCCATACATATGCTTTACTATATTAATTCTAATTCTTATTGGATTGTGTTTTAAATATATATATTTATACTTGTCTGTATTTGGCTTTTTTAAAGTTTTGTATTTTATTTAAATCTAAATAAAAACTATTTCCATACATACACACATATTCGGAATCGTGTTACTACCTACTAATTAGTCGGTAATATACATACATTTATCGGTTTGTTATAATGGCAACATGCAATTAATGAAATTCAACTATATAGCCACACATTAATTACATTTGAAGTCTGTCTGAGCTATCAATAACAAGTTACTTATATAAACAACTACATACATATATACTATATCATCATTACATATGTAAGTACGATCAACTCTTATAACAAACATTCGTATAATTTCTCTTCTTTTTTGTTTTCAATTGGTTTCATATTGTTTCGGGTTCCGTCTCCATCTGTCGTAACTTGTGTATAAATGTATTATCCATTATATATGTATATGTATGTATATATTTTTAAATATTTAACTACATGTTCTGACTTGTAAATAGTTTTCCTAATTAACAATCTAGGAAAGAGTTTTCCTTGTTTTTTTTTTTTGTTTTTTTTTTATATTCTTCTATCTCTTTCATTGGTTTTTGAGGCGCAGATTTATATTGTGTTTGGTAAATATATAGAGCTATATATGCTTGTCTGAGTTCTCTAGCATTAGTTCACTAATTATTGTGTATGAAACCTTAAATGTAAGAGAAATGCCTTGGTTTCTATAACGGAATTATCGTAAGTATCGTATTTTGTGTAAAAGATCTAACGCTTCTCTGTGCCACGTTCCTAACGTAGTTGTTTGTTTGTTGTAATGTTAATCGACTTGGTGCTTGACTTACAATTAAACCTAGTTCGCGAAATTAGTCAAATAAATTCAGTTGTTCATTTCGTTAGTTAGTACTTAAATATATGAAAGAAATGGTGCTGTTTAAAATTAGCTATAACTGCTTCGCTTTTCTTCTTCCTCATTTTGGCACAATTTTGACATCGAATTTGTGAGACTGATTGTCAGTTGTGAGCAAAATTATATTATATTTTAGAGTGTGTATATATGTGGTATGTTGTTTTGACTGTGTATAAATATTGCTAAAATTGTTTTTTTTTTTTTTTTTGGTCCCTGGGACCAAGTCATGAGACCTAAAACGTACATGAAGGTTGTTTGAAAATAAGTAATTTGTTTATAACTTGGGTTCCTAACTGACCGGAACTTATGTTCATGCCAAAGATTTCATCATCGCCAATTGAGTTCCTAACCGACCGGAACTTCTAATCATGCCAAAGGTTTCATCATCACACAATGATTTCCATACGATTTGCCTTGCGCGTAACTTTTGGCGGCCCTTGTGCCATATCGGATAAGCCGCCGTATTTGAATGAGAAGATAACCGTTTGTTGACCAAAATTTGCTTCGAATCTGTAATCAAGCAAAATGGTTATTAAATTGAAGGTATAATTATTATATAGAGTACGTACTCAGTGCTAATGTGTATCTCTGGAGGCTTTCCCGTCGCATTTTGTATGACCAGAAACATTTTGGTAACTATTTCAATAACATGAGCCGTTTGGAACACAAAATCACCTTTCTTCCGGCCAAACTCAGACTGCAGAATAAAGGAATTTCATTAGGCTAATTAAAAATCGAATCTCATTTAAATCTACCGCTTTCACATGAAACACAGCAATATCATCCAGATAGGGACTTAAAGACATGCGATAAATCTCCGAAGCAGGTACTCTGTACTTGATTTGCAGAGTTCGTTGGTCAAGCAAGAGTAGCGATGACGTGGACAGCACCAGCAATATCGGCACAAACTGAAAACGGATATGGTATTATTTATATCTGAATAAATAATAAAGAAACCCCTATCTGCTCCACCGTTTAAGATAATATAACTTAGATGTACCTTGATCACTCATATTCATTGAGTTTAAATTTACAAACGTACCTTTCCACTGGAGCGCGCTATCTTGTTTATGATATCGGCAAACACCACATACTGATCATTGGTTTCGGCACATATCTTTTTCCACTGCTGATTGTGCCGCAGTCGCACATAGTCGCCCACAAATGAATGTCCCACACTAAAGCCGAAGATATAGTTAGTTATACACTTTTTTACAATTTCGTGAGCTGCATTAGGCAGACCTGCGCGCATAGGAAGCCTTGCGATCCTTAAATATAATGCTAGCTGTAACCTTTTCTCTCATGCGATTGCGTGCCGTTTGATCGAACGAATTGCGATATATGTAACATTTCCAACGATGATAGATCGATCGCAATAGACGGGATGTGTCCGACAGAAAGCCTGGAGCCGTTGGCCACTCTGATGAGAGCGGACTCAATGTATTTGGTGGCAGGCGCACTGGAATAGTAAGTAAATATTGGCGTATCTTCCACTGGTGATAATTCCGCCCAATGACATCGACGGCCCATTTAACTTGGCGCTTGTACTTCAAAGTGCGATACTCCTCACGTGCCTGTCAGAATTAAGCAATAAGACAATAAATATTCGTGTAGCATAAATATGAGGCTTGGTATTGGGTATGAGAGTGGGAATAAGAACATGCAATGCTTACAACACGATATAAACTCCACAAATGCCTACGGCCCGTGAAGGGAATGCCGAAACGGCACTCCTATGTACATATAATAAAAAAAATATATTTTTAAATATTTATGTATTTACAAAAATTATAATAATTAGGCATGCAAATGATGTAGGGCAGCCAATACTTACACGCCACGTGCGCCAGGCACTCGATATAACCATTTGGCTGTGTCGCATGCGCCTATAAATCTTTCTAGCATGATACATACGAAACATCTTCTGGATGAGCACTGCCAGCTCGGAAATCCGGAGACGACGAAACTGTTCCAGCTCGTAGACAGTGCGCGGACTGCGCACGAACACATTTTTGGTTCCAAGCGTAAACTCGGCCGAGGGTAAAGGAAGATTTCTTATGATCAGAGCAATACCTTCTACTTGGCTGCCACCGTGAAAGTGCGGCCAAGTCAAACTATTGAGCAGCTTATAGCGTTGAAAGAACTTGACATGCGGCAAGTGGTAGCAGTGTCCAGTGCGGCACAAGTGCACGAGCGGCATTAGTGACATGTACCGTACTTGATGCTGCACTAGGGCCATATCAAAATAATGGGACTGCTTGCACTCGTTTGGCTTAATGCAAAACACATAATGAGCACGACGATGCTTCACAATGGCCAACAGCGTTTGGAGCTGCGTGCGTATATTGGTGCTGAGTGTCGTTGGCTTTTTAGTAGCCTGTCGACGAGGGTTGCCCTCCGGGAAAAGACTTTGAACTAGCGCTAGTTGACTCTGATAAAAGCCAGCGCTTATGTACTTGGGCAGCATATCGGAGTTCTTCTCCAAAAATCGATGAATGGAATAGTTAACAACATTGGCAAAGTGACGAATTCTGTAAATAAACCAAATAAATACATTTTAATTAGGCTCTATTATTTCATAAACAGACTCACTGAAAGCACATGGAATTGCTGCCACTCGTCATAAAATTAGGATGCCCTGCGCAACATTGCTGTATACGCAACAGCAGCGCCTCGTTGTTATTTAGATGCGATTCGTTGATTAGACTAAGGATGCCATAGCTAGGCTTATCAATTAGCTCACATATGGACTCGTTGTCAAAGTAATCGATGCGTGACCATTCCAAGCCCTCACGTAAATACAGCTCCTGCTCTGAGCGCAGCACGTTCAAAACAAAGTTCTAATAAAGATGAAAAATAGTTAATAAAATTATATCAATCCTATGTGTTTATGTGGTCTTACCTGATGTATTTTCTCGGCACTGTAGTTAATAGCAAATTGTTCAAAAGAATTATGATCCAAAACCTCAAAGCCATAAAAATCCAAAAGAGCGAGATTCTTTTCCCGTTGCGTAGACTTCATCGTTTCATTAATCTTATTCACCAGCCACGTAAATAGACGACTGTAGAGCGTGCGACAAAGTATGTTGCGATTGCTGGCTGCCTGCCTGGCGTCCATTTCACACCCCACATCCTCCTGTGTACTGCTCGTACTGTTCGCTCTCGTCAGACAATTGATTAAAATTTGAGCTTCCAAATTGAGCAGCTGCGCTGTCTCTTGAACTTCTACAGAGGTCAATGTTATTAAATAATATTAAATATTTTGTTTCTATCATCTAGAAATAGCATACCATAGATATTGGAAACCTGACAACCTTCAGTCCCATCAATATTGGTTACTGGCACAAAAATAAAGTTGCCCAACTTTAAGACAACAGCAATAACTCGGAAAATTGAGTTGATCTCATCACAGCTCAAACCAAGCACATCCAGAGAGCGCTGTAAGCCACAATTTGGTTGCCATTAGTAATTTCATACAAATACTTGACTTCAACTGACCTTGGTGTAATGAAAATTGGCACGATCCTCTTCCATGGCACTGGTATTACGGAGCAACTCATATTTTTCCACATTACGAAAGAGCTTTAGAGATTCTTTAAGACAAATTATTATTAATTGATTAACAAATTTAGGTGTGTTTCTATAGATCAACTTACTTAGCAATTGAAGATCAGCACCTAATAGCAATTGATAGAAAATGTGAAAATTGCGCTCGCCAATCGTAGTATCCGTTATGCGTGTCTGTTTAAAGAAAGAAGTCAAATATTAATAAAACAATAGATTATTTAATAATTGATATTTCAAGTGATTCAAACCTTTTCCAACATATCTTTTTTAGTTAGACATAGAATCAATTGAATAATAAATATATAAAATATAGCGAATGCAAGGAAACGCAATCCAATTTAATAAAACAATCATAGGGCAAGTCTACCCATAGTTACTTACAGTGTGTTATGTGAACGCCCATGGGATCACCCTTGAAGTCGATTTCAATGTCAAATAGTTTACCCTTAAAGCATGCAATAACCAGATATAAGCATCGACTATAAAAAAGGGAATGTGCGCAACTCACATATCTACTAGAGTTGTTATTCTTTAGTGTGCAGGCATTACCCATGGCCTCAAGGAAGACATCCGCGCAGGTGACGCACTCACGCAGTCGCTGGTTAGGAGACTTGTGGCGTCGATGCAACGAGGAGCTTGCAGAGGGTGTGGGTGAGACAGTATTGCTGCCGAGAACTTTACTTAGCTTGTGAGCATCGTACAGCGAAATACGTTGCGTGGAGCCAATGGACCCCTGTCGATCCGATTGGCTTTCGGTTGAATGCTGTCGTACCAGATTTGAGCAGCTACCACGCTGTGGTTGCTGCAATTGGTGGGCTGTGGAAAGGCGATTATTGCTGCCCCGCAGCAGTATAAGAGCGGCTTCACGTTCATCTTTTTCCAAGCTCTGAGCGCGTGTGCATTTGCTGTGGCCACACTGACGACATCCACCATGCAAATACTTAGATGATGTGCTGGATGAACCTGTTTTCGAAGGCGTTGCGGCCATGGGCCCATAAGTGGCAGTGCAGGTGCTTACTTGAGTTTGTTGGTGCTTAAAGCATGATTTCGTTGGATGCAAATGGGCATGTGCAGCGGCTGATTCCATCAGCGTGCTTATATTTTCGGAGCTCTTGTGATGCGAAAAATCAAAATCAACTATTTTTTCACGTATATTGCGCCTTGCTTGACGCTCGATGCTCTCCGCACGCGTACGCGATCGCTGTGATGAACCTGGTTCCGGACCCGGTGATGGCGACTGACGTCGGGAATTGCATGCGCTGCCTTGACTTGGAGCTGAAACTGAAGCTGCGCTGTTTTTACAAATGATAAAATTGGCGGTACCAGAACAACTGCTGGAGGCCCGCCTATGAGCATGCATAACCATGCCGCTCGTTGAGCTAGTCGATGATTGTTTACGTAGTGCATTAGGAGTTCCAGAGCACAACCCTCGGTCCTGTATGTGTGTTAGAAAATTGACAATCATTTTAAAGGTCTCCGTTTTGCCAGCGCCTCCTTCACCAGTGAGCAATACGCACTGGTCCTCGCTCTGATCTTTAAGAGACTGATAAGCCAAATTGGTGAGCCCATATCTGCAAAATATTATGTTTATAAAAAAGAACAGTATAAACACAAAACCACTCACATGTGTGGCGGCAGCTGAAAAATGCCTTTATTGCCATAGTTGCGTATATTTTCCAAAGAATTCTCAGATATGTGATGATATGGATTCAAAGCCACAACAGAAGTTCCAATGTAGGTCTGCAAAACAAGCAACAATAATAACAACTTAGTAATTGATTGAATTACTTACATATATATGATCGCGCTTGTAACGCTGATGTATGTTGCTTATGAAGCTGTCCTCGGACAGGTTTTCTAGCAGAACGGAGTCCCAGGTTCCAATCTCCTGTTCCATTTTGCCCTGTCCAAGCCCTGACAACGTGTACGGCAGTAACAACAACAGCAACAACAACAAATGCAAATGCAAAGCAAAACATTTGAATTTATCAACTGGAACTGCAATGGCAAAGAGAATAGAGAAACATTACAAATGTGACATATTTGCATAAATTATCGTAAGCGCAGGGTATGCATTTGGCCAAATTCGTGTTTTGATTTTCTGATTGAATTATTGATTTTAATTTTCAGCCTCAGCGAAGGCAGCAACAGTGTGTAATACATTAACATAGGCTTTTAGTTTGATTAACTTATGTCTTCATCAAAGTAAGTATTTCGTATGTTGTTTGGCTAAAATTCACCACATTAAAATACTTTTATTTCGAAAACTTATCACTTCATTAACATTGTTTACCTTTTCACACAATATTTGGGCATTTTGTAGCGAAATGCAATGCACAACGGTACTTACGTACCTACGTAATGACAAAGTCAGGAACGTAACGCAAAGCATCGCGTAACGGTAATGAAATAAAAGAACTGTGAACGCAATATGAGTTAACATAACATATGATAAAACAAACATCGATTAGCTCTGTCAGTTACAATTACAGTAACAATTAGGACATAGCAATAGTTAAATAATATTTTTGAATAATTAAACAAAAAATAAAAATATATAAATACAAAGTAATTGTATATGTGTCTCACATTAAATATCTAAAGTATTTTGCTTCATTGTTTTAGCGCCCATCAGAACTGCGGACAAAAGTGGGACCAGAGTATATTGGTGCAATGTTACTATTTTTTGTACTTCCATACCTTTGAGAGCAATTTTCAGTTGTTGCTGCAATATCAACTTTTGTTGTATCAATCCAAATAAATAAGCTTAAAGTAATAACTTCTTCCGTAATACATAAACCAAATATGACTACAGATGAACGCAATTTTAGATCTAGTTATTATGAGAAAGTTGGCTGTTTTAGTGTTGAAGAGAAAAAGTCACTCAATAAACTGCTACAGGATGATATTCGCAATCCCTCAAAGTTAAAGCACTTCGTATATACTTTTACGGTACCAGCACAGCAGCGGAGTCTACTTTGGAGTCTGATAATGGGAATAATGCCACTTCATAAAAGCAACACTGAATTTGTTCGAGAGCAACGCCGCCAAGTGTATGAGGACTTGCTACGCGCCGTGACTGTAATGCGTTTTGTAGAGTTGGATAAACCTAGACATTTGGTTCTATACAAAATGTGGCTACTGGAGAACAATCGACTAATGCATAGCAATGTAAGAACTGGAGGTCAGGCAGACGACAATCATTTTGTTGAAATTGCACGCAGCCTACTGGAAATATTCGACGATGAAATGGAAACATACTGGATAGCCAAGGGTTTTTACCAGTACACACGTGAACTGAAGAAGGAATGCGGAAAACTAAAAGAACTGACTCAAATTCTTCTAAAGCGCGAAGACATCGAATTATTTTGGTATGTATTGTATACGAGAATTACTATCATCATAATTAATTTGTATTGCAGTGGTTTGGAAAAGCTGGAACTGTTTGATGTCAATTCAAAACTCTTAGAGAATTGGTACACAACATGCTTTGCCGGTGTAATATGCGAAACGGCTTTAGTCAAAATATGGGATAAGATATGTGGAGGTGCTAAAAAGATAGTCGTATTCCTCTTCCTAGAGCTGATGAAAGACATTAGGTCTTTGATATTCAATCTGCGATCTCAGGATGAACTAAAAGCGTTGGTTGAAATGGTATGATATGTACTTCTCAATATTTGCATGTATGTAACGACTTGTATCTTTTAGATTAAAGATCAGGATGGTGTCATTGTAAACAAAGCCATTAAATCTTGGCATAGTAATAACAGTGAAGTTGAATACGTTCATTGAATAAGACTGCAAAATGTATGTACTAGTACTATAATGTATTGGCGTAACAAGTAAAAAGGCATTTGAACTAAATGTATTTAAAGACCACATCCTTTTTATCGGCCACCGTCTGAAACTCGAGAGTCACAGGGCATTGCATCCAATAAGACAGCAGCTCCTCTGTATAACCAATGAGGAAGTACATCTTGCGTGGGTTAATCGCTTGTCGTATTATAGCAGCAATGCGTATCATATTGTGTTGTCGCTTAATAATAATTTCCGAACATACAAGGGCATGCCATGTTCCAGTTATAAATTTACGAATGAACACATCCTCAATGGCTGTTTGTGATGGACGCAAGGCATCCTTTAGGGTAGCTAAAAATTTTTATATGGACATTTTGTAAAATTGAATAAACGGAAATGCAGTAACCTACATGTGTTCCAAGAATTCCATGACTTTCGGTGTCCAATATGATGTGGTGGATTGGCCATTTCATATGTTAGCGGTCTGTCCCGCTTTACGGTTATGCGGTAACGTCCAGACTGCACGCGACAGCAAACCGCGCTAGTGTGAAGTGCTGAACTACTGCCAAGACTGAGATGGGCTTCAGCCATTGGCAGCACCTGTGTTGTTACCTAAGAGTTTTATACATTTGTATAGTAAATATATTTCATAATTATTTAATTTACCTTTTTTAAAAAATTCATAATTTTTACGGCAAACTCTTCGTCGGTACCAGCTGTGCAGACTCAGCTGTTACGCGTGACGTAATAGGAGCTAACTAGTGATGGTATTTAATAAAAATACTAAAGTATTTTGTAAAGTGGTCAAAAATTTTGTTTTTATTATCTACGTTCTTATACTACATTTTTACTACAAACAAATATAAAACCCATAACTGTAGGAAAAAGTAAATTAAAAAAAACCAATTCTCTTTGGATTGTACTGTTATCGATTACTTGTTGCTATTCAAAGCCGATAAGTCATAACAGCAACTTCCAAACAAAGGCAGCTGCTTCTGCGCTGTAGATAGGTTGATTTTCCGATGCCATAATGAAATACTAAGGATCTCAGCTCAGATCGCCTACCTGCAAGCTATTTGTGCTTCATATGTAGGCATGTAATTTATAGTTCCTGGAATACACTTAAGTACGACGCGTAACATCGAGTTTTAAAGTTAGGCCCGGCAAAATCAATAAAGTGGAAACCATTTGTAAACATGGCGTTGAACGAGAGCGACGCTCACAAGCAACTGGAGCTGACGCGAAACTTCTTGGAGCTTTCTAGAAATACGGACACCTGTTCAGCATTACGTAGCTCCGACTGCATCCAACTGTTAGTAAAAATTCTACATGACCATGATGACGGTGCCGGCACGGGTGGAGCAGCACGAAGGAATGCCAGCCAAGCCCTTCATAATATTGTTCAAGGAAATCAACGTGAGATGAAGATTCTGCGCCTTCTAGATCAAATACACGACTATAGTTGCAACTTCTTACGTACACAATTACAAAGCGGTGGTGAATCAATTGCCGATGATGAAGAACGTCATCCATTGGCAGCCATGAAGCTGCTGATGAAGGCTAGCTTTGATGAGGAGCATCGACATACTATGTGCGAATTGGGTGCATTAAAAGCAATCCCAAATCTCGTTCATCTCGATCATGCCGTTCATGGACCGGCAGCTGGACGCGAACAATGCAATTTACTTCGACGCTATGCGCTTATGACGCTCACAAATCTTACCTGTGGTGATGAGAACAACAAGTCACTGCTCTGTGGGCAAAAGCAATTCATGGAGGCGCTGGTTGCGCAGCTGGATTCAAATACTGCCGATGTCGATGATCTGTTGCAGGCGACTGCTAGCGTTTTGCGCAATCTATCTTGGCGCGCGGACAAGCACCTGAAGACTATATTCAATGAACTCGGCACAGTGACAGCTCTTGCATTCGCTGCTATGAACAACAAGAGCGAGAACACGCTGAAAGCCATTCTGTCGGCCCTCTGGAATCTTTCCGCACACTGCAGCACCAACAAGGCTGAATTTTGTGCCGTTGATGGTGCATTGGGATTTCTGGTCCAAATGCTCAGCTACGAAGGTCCAAGCAAGACGCTTAAGATTGTCGAGAATGCTGGCGGCATCTTACGCAACGTTTCCAGCCACATAGCTGTTTGTGAATCATATCGTCAGATCTTAAGGGAGCACAACTGCTTGGCTATTCTGTTGCAGCAGCTCAAGACAGATAACCAGACGGTGGTCAGCAACTCCTGTGGCACGCTCTGGAACTTGTCTGCACGTTGCCCTGAGGATCAGCAGTTTCTCATCGATCACAATGCTATTCCTCTATTACGTTCGTTAACAAGCTCCAAAAATTCCATGATAGCTGAGGGAAGCGCCTCAGCGCTCAAGAACTTGGTGAATTATCGCAACGCTCTTGAGCTGTCCACCAACAACGAATTGCCTTCCAAGGAGTTAGCTAACGGACACGCAGGCACACTGCCGCGACGTTACAGCTCAATGCGCCTAAGCAGCAATCCTACAGGCTCGCTTAAAAAGGTGCGTAACGGAACAGGAAGCACCAGCAGCAACGGCTGCAGTGCATTGCCTCGGAAATGTGAAAGCCGCGAGTCAATCTATTCCGGCAAATCTGATTCCGATTCAACCAAATTCTCAACTAAGTCCGACAGTGCATTCGAGCAACGAAAAGTGAACACAAGTACTGCGCATTACAGGACACCCACGGAGGAGCAACCCATTGATTATTCGATGAAGTACAGCTACAGCGACCACAAGCCGGCTAAGGCCAGCTTTGACAATTCCATAGATTTGGATCAGCTCACGGATTTTAGTGCGCGCTATAAGGAAAGGCGGTCTGCGCAAGCCGTGCAGCCACAGCCAACTACGTGTGAAGAAAGACAAGAGGGTAGCGAAATATTACTCATATTAGATGAAAGTAGAAGCCCTGCTCCTCCTACTCTGGCCAAATCCGCTTCGGCTTGTGATTTGAGCAGCGATCAGGTGGAACGCCCCAAAACACTTAACCTGCGCAGCAATGCTTTGGAAAATTTAGCAGTAGATAAGACAGACGGCTGTTTGCACACGCCCGAACTGGAGCCAGGCGAGCGTCCGATTAACTATTGTGAAGAGGGGACACCTGGCTGTTTCAGTCGCTTCGATTCGCTCACTAGCCTCACGGATGTAGGGCATGGAAAAAATGACAAGCAGCCAGCTGCTCCGAAAGTGATCAACACCCAACAATCAGTTGCCGAAGCGCCAGAACCAGCCATTAATAGCAACACTAATAATGGTGCCGCTTGCCAGGCTATTGATTCCGCCCTGGAGACGCCGCTAATGTTCTCTAGACGTAGTTCCATGGATTCGTTGGTGAATGATGAGACCATTGGATGTGACGATAATGGTTCTGTAATTAGTGAATACAGTCGCATGCAAAGCGGTGTCATCTCACCCTCCGAGCTGCCAGATTCACCCACACAGAGCATGCCTCAGTCGCCCCAACGTGATCGCAAAGTCAAGCCATCGCTTCCGCCTCAAAATGATAACTGCAGATCCAATGGACACGATCTCAATGGCAACGATGCGCCGCGTAACTACTGCACAGAGGATACACCAGCTTTGATGTCAAAAGCAGGCAGCAATAGCAATCTCTCGGTGCTTTCGATAGCCTCCACTACCAACGAACACAATGACAATGGAGAAATAACACGTCCAATGCCGCCAGTCCAAGATATGCAGATGAACATTTCTGAGGATGCCATTTCGAAGATGCGTTGCGGTGGCAGCGCTCTGCCTAGCTATTTGCCAGTAACCGATGAGATGAATAAGTACTACGTAGAAGACAGCCCCTGCAATTTCTCCGTGATTTCTGGACTCTCTAGCTTAACAGTTGGTTCTGCGCAAGTGGGACCAGTCCGTGCACTGAAACCACCACAACTTCTGCCGAGGAATGCAGAATCCGCTCCAAAGTTGCCGCCACGTCGAAGTGCTGTTCTTGTCGAGCCAGAGCTGCCCAAACGTAGCGATTCGCTCAGTTCACTGTCAATGGATTCAGACGATGACTCCAATCTGCTGAGCCAAGTAAGTAGTGCTGAAATACGCTGTACTAAGTGGCTTCTAATATTTGCTCTTTCTTTACAGGCTATTGCCGCTGGTAGCTGCAGACCTCCACCAAGTGGCGCCAGCACAAGCTCAAGTCACACGAACACGCTGCCCAAGCCAAGCAACAACCACAGGCGACAGACAATTGCTGGTGCCAAGACTGACTATAGCTCCGATGATTCACTGGACGAAGGCCAGTCGACTTCATTGTTTGAGCAGTGTATTTTGAGCGGCATGCATAAATCGAATGATAATTTGGAAAGCGATCGCAATGAGCCCTCCAATGAACGCTTCGTTAGCAACCAGGTACGTCAGATCGAGTCCATGTTGGCCACCACGATTAGACCACCGCCGCCGCGCTCAGCATCCGGTAGCCGTCAGCGACAGCATCATCACTGGGTGTAACTAAATAAGAAATTTTTAGTTTTGTAGTTTGCAGTTGGTTGGTCTTTTCTTTTAAATATTTTCTAATGTAATGTACACACTGCAATAATATTCTTACATTCTCAATTCTTCTATAGCTCAGATTAAAAATGTTCACTTAAATTTAACAATTGCCCATTATGTATTGACCGTTGCGTCGTTGTTTTACCTATTCCACAATTTCAAAACGAACATCTAACAAATCCCGGGACATCTAGATAACTTATGAACAAATATCGTAATGGGTACATTCAATATAAATTAACCTTAAAAGGACTTTAAACTTGTCAGCTGTTGCTTGTAACATGATGTTTTGGTCGACTATACCTAAGATTGGTTGTCTGTTGTCGCAGTTGGAACTGTCGATTTCAGTAAAAACGTTTTCGCGCATTGCGATCCTTGAAATACGAAATGGCAAATATAGCCACCCCAGCTGTCACCACGACTACGAAGAGCAGTATGAAAAATATTTTTGCATTTGACATTCCTGGTTTTGGGTCGTCTTTGTGTTCCCGCGGCGCTTCAAATGTTTTGGCATTTGGAATAATGTTGCTACGGCGCATAATTTCATCGTGCTGCTTGGAAATAATTTGTAAATATCATTAATATACTGACTTAGAAGTGAACTATACATTAAACTTACACTGATCGTCGTGTCTATGTCAAAGAACTTGAAGCTATGAATGTCATGGTTATCGGACAAATCACCCGTTGTTGCCGACAAGCCAAAGTAATATCCCGTGGGTAGTTCCACATTGTTAACCACAAAACAGTTTTTCCATTCGTTTCGATTCTCGAGATCCGTCGAAACGGACAATACATCGTTCTCATATCGTATGCTAATAAACGTTTCGTAATCCACATTACGGAAACGCACTTCACAGCCAGCCAGCTGTGTGTGCGTACCATCTCTATCGTGATCGTAGCTCCAGGAGCCGTTGTTAACCATCGCACTCAAATATGGATGTTGATGCTGAATGCAAAAAATAATAATAATAACATGAAGTGTAATAGTTGTTTCAATATTAATGGTGAAGGCACCTACATTATGTGGCCCATTGTGATTGCTGTATGTATCGAGTATGATTGCCAGTCCAGAGAAATGATCTTTGCTTCCAAATACCGGTCCTGTTTGCATGCGATCTTTTGTATACCAAATGGCAAATCCATCACCAAAAAGCTCATTGCCCTTGCCATGTACTTTGAACCCAACGTGAACTTCCCAATTGCGTCCCATAACGGGCTGTGGCGTACAACCATATTAGCATAAATTATTTAATATCGAAAATATTATGCCCGCATACCGAGTAGTTCCATAGCGCTCCGCTTTTTGATTGCAAATCCGGGGTCAGTCTTATATAGTTACTGGTAACCATTGTGTTTCCCAGAAAATCCCAGTGTGGTAGTATAACGCCAACGCCTTATGTTGATAACGAAACAAACCATGTTAATACCATACATTTGGCATATTTGACGTATGCATCATAGAAGCTTATCTTACCTTGAAATGGACGCACCAGGCTGTGTTCCCGCTTCATGTACTCATTGTTTTCCGAGCTTTTTACTAGCTCCAAAACTACAAGAGCGCCAAAGACTGCCAGAATCCAATTTGTGTTTATGTGTGTCATTTTAACATGCGTTGGCGTCTACTCTACAAAAATTTGGTTGAAGCTTGGGCGAATATTTCTCGCTTTTTCTATTCTGATGCCGGTTTGATGAGTGGTTGATTTTTGTTGGCTAGCTGCTGGTACTATCGATAGTCGCAGCTATCACATACTAACGATAAATACTAAGAAACAAGAAAATGGTTTAACACCTATCGATAGCTAAATATTATTGCGATTTATTGCAACACATTATTTTTGTGTATTCCAACACTATGACTTATATGTAGCATTGCCAGCCAAATTTAAATAGTTACCGCCAAATATTTGCATATAAGTGTAGAAAGGCCATTCAATACTGTGAGCATGTGAATTGCCACTGTTGACAAGTAAATAAATTATAAACTCTTCCCTATCGAAAGTGGTTAAACGGCAACATACTTTACCAGGCATCTGCAACCTCCTGACAACTCGTTTCAATTATATTTTTGACTATAACACCGACATGCTGTCACTTTGTCAAAATTACGTTATGCGTGGCTGTTGTTGTTGGCATTGCAACGGCTTATTGCGTACGCATATTCACGCCTTCATTGAAGCCAAACGGAAAACTGAAAACGAGTTCCAGTAACAAGAGTTTTCTTCCTTGCAAGCCGCTGGAGTGTGCGTCAAGTTAACACACTCAAACAAACACAGAACCGATGTATTTTACGTTGTGCATTGCCAAGGTCGATGTCGTGAGAATAAAAGCTAAACGGCATATACACATGCAGGTGCTGATGCATGTGTGCATGGCATGTTTGTGTAATGCAAATCGAATTGAAATTGGACCGAAAATTTGGAATGCTAAACATTTGCACTTGCGCTCGCTTTTCATAATTCTTTATGCATATTTGGGCACAATTAGCTAATTGGCAATTTCAGTTGCAATAACTGTAATATATAAATGTATCGTTCAGTGTCTAAAGCAGCATCACACGCTTCCTCGACACGTTGCTAATTGGAATATAACGTATCTAATTATATCAGAAACTAAGTGCGACATCGTCATACACTTAATTATTAACTCCGGGAAGGTCAATGAATCACATTGACAACTTTGGGAGTTAAGTGAATGCCAAAACGAAAATATATTAAATGCAATCCGAATTTTTAAAATCAAATATAAATGATATAATAAATAAAAATCAACTTGCATTTTGATTTCAATAAATAATAAACACTCAATAATCACGCTCATTTCTATGCTATGGAAAACAGACATGGGTTGATTCATAAATATTGTTATCATTTGGTCATCTCCTAACGCCGAATAGAGAGTGTGCGTAAGTCGTTGTTCAAGTAGGAATCATATTAATCCAGTTCCATAATAAAATATTGGGCATGTTATTGCTCTTCTTGAGGTTTTGAACTCACTTGCAGTTCCGAGTCTTCCTTAACAACAAGTGTAATGGAGAGGTTCATATTAATATAATTTATTTTTTACCTTTGAATGAAATGCTTATGAGCCGATTCGATCACTTGGACTTTATAATTAGCTGCGCGTGTAGCCATAGGTGATTAATGAGCTTGTAATTCTCAGTGATTGGAGCATAGGTGCCGACAACAGGATAAGTCAACACAGATTAGCTTGTAAATACTTGGACTATCATATCAGCGACTATTTTTAGCGCGTTTAAAAATCCATTAATTTAAGTCGGCTGCTCATTTGCAGACAAGTTTGAGCCCCAAAACAGTGTTCAATTCCTCAAAGTGGCATTAACCTCAGGCCGGCCAAGCAAAACTGAGGCCAAAAATTTACTCCAATGATTGATAACTACTGTCAGACGTTTAACTATTTCAATTAACGAAACAAAACAAAAGCAAAGCATATGGCAACAGCAACAAAAAGAAAGCGAAAGAAGGCAAAGGCAAAAGGCAAAGTACGCGCAAGGCAATTTGTTAATTGTTTAGTCGATCAACGATAAATCAATGGCAAACGACAATTAAGCGCGCTAATTGTTGCACAGCTTACAACAATTGCGCTGGCCAATTGGCCAACTGAACTTGACCCCAACGCCAACTGAAGACAATACAAAATATGATTATACAATTCAATGCAATTCAATTACTGCGGTTTTCTGCCACTTGTGGCATCAACAAAAAGATAGAGTTTTTGCGGCTGCCACTCTCAAGCACCTGATGGTTGAACTTGAACTTGGTTTTAATATCGATAATAATATCGATTGGCATAGATCGCCTCTCCTATCCACTACTTTCCTCTCTATCGTAGCCTTCCATTAAGTGCGTCGAAGTGGCGGAAAAAAACAAAACTAAATCTAACGCATTGCTTGCATTGCTACGACAAGTGTGCAATTTGTATTTAATTGGACGCATTAATGACGAGGGTCGTTAATTAAGTCAGAAATGATTTATAACAGTGCTTACTCTATTCAGCTCACAAAATCTTTATCGTGAAGACTTTCAGACAGGCAAACCTTTTTAACTTATTAATACTTAATGCTTTTTCCAGAGATCTTGCAACACCTAAATATAGACTTTGCAATAATGCCAATTGATTTAATTTAAGTAAATTTTAAGCTCGCAAATACAAGCTAAATTGGCGGCAACAACTTTAGAACTGCCCTCGTAGGCTGTTAAATGATTTCCAGTTTAAGGGTCGTAAATGTCAAACGTATTATGTTGCACACTTAAAAGCAATCTCAATTGTAACAAAAGATCGTTATTCACAATATACAGAAATAACTTGGCGGCTTGTGGTTTAAGCCTTCTGTTTACTGCTTCCGGCAGGCAATTCGTGCGTTATGATTATGATATGCATATTGCGATTTTAAATCAGACATTCATACAAATATCACGTAAATTGTCATTTAAATCAAGACGGCGACGTTCCTCAAAAACGGCCAGATAGCTAAGCAATAGTTGCAGCACTAGCAGCAGCAGCAACAACAGCAGTAATCAATAAAGACCAGCAGGCCAACAATCACACGAAATTTTCACGGTCAAAAAGCGACAGAGGCGGAAGAAATTGCCAAAGCTAACGTTGCTGACAACACAGCAGCATTGTTGTTACTATTGTTGTTGCTGTTACTACTGCCGATGCCGCTGTTGTTGTTGTTGTTGTTGATGCAATTTTAATTTTTTTTTTTGCTGTTTTCACCTGCAATCAAGTCAAGGTGCTCGCCAGCTTTCCTATCACATTTGCATTAGATTTGCATAAGCGTCTATCGAGACTGATTGACCCGAATGAAGTGCAATTCAAGCTTAAACTGAAACTGGTTACCGGAAAGCAGCAACAGCAACAGTCGCCGCAGCAGCAGCAGCCATCGAAACCAAATGCTAGAAAGTTGCCTTTTATTTGCCACTATCCGCCCAAGAACAACGGCCATCACGTGTCGCACGTAGGCCAGCAACAACAACTCGCTCAAAGGCTCGCACGCTCAATGCTCGAGTGAGACAAAAAAAACTCACTCAAAACGCAACAAACAAAGCAACGACGGCCACGTCGACGTCGACAACGGCGCACGCTTGCCATGCTTTATATAAAATCAACTGAGCATTTCTGTTGGAATTCATTAAACGTTTTACCGCACAGCTCGACGTACAAGCTTACGATCCGTCGAGTCCGATTCCGATACCGATTCCGAGTCCCCGAGTCCGAGTTCGAGACAGAGTCCGAGTCCGAGTCAAAGCCAAAGCCAAAGCCGAGCAACAAAGGCAGCACACACAATTTTTAAATACAGCGCAGCGCAGATTCGTGTAAGCCAATACCCAGTTAACAGCCAAACAGCATCCAGCTAACAGTTCCCAGCTCATTGTTAAAGCGACCGAACGCGCTCGAATTTGACTCTTTTACTTCACTTGACTCGGGTGCGAACGTTTACCATAATACAAAATAATAATAATAATTTAAAAGAAAGAAAAAGATAAATAAAGCAAAAAAAATTACAAATTCAAAGTTAGAAATACCTACAAAATCATTATAAAAAATATATAAAAAATTTAACAAGTCCGTGATTCGTGCTGTAATGAAAAGTGTAGTGCCTAATAAATCAGTAAATTAATTTTCAAAATATTTGTTAACTAATTGCAGCGCAGCTCAGCTCAATTACTGTCTACAATTAAATACGAAAAAAACCACTTCAACTAAATCAACATGAAATTCGTAAGTACATCAATTCGAATGAAAGCAAAAGTGAAGAAAGAAAGAAATCAAAAATTGCATTTTGAATTTTGCGTATACGCAATATGCAGCAAGTTCGTTGCCTAAGTCTTTTGTTAGACCTTAGCCATTGCCAAGCGACAATTTTCACAGCATTTCACGCCACTGCGAATATGCGAGAGTCGTGAGCCAACACACTTTGCTCACCATTCACCACAAATTGACCCAAGACAGACCAAACTCTGAGGCTATTGTGGTATTCAGAATTTTTATTGGGCACTTGAATTTATGGCCAGCCGCCGCCAGTGGACTGTTGCCCGTTGTCGTGTGTCAATTGTTAGCGGCAAGCATTTTGTCGGCATTAAAGACTTGACAAAGCTCGCCGCTAGCATATGTATATAAATGAACATATCTATCGCAATCGTATTTGAATAGATGCAGATAGTGAGAGAGAGAGAGAAACAATATGTAACTGGCTATTAAGTTGTTAAGTCACAGACAATGAACTTGTGCTACAGCATCCAGCCCATAAATTGTATACGATTTGCATAGCATATGAACTACAATTATGCAGCTAAACACGCATTTTCAATGTTTCCGCCTAACCAATTCTACGCACGCACACACACACACACAGCGACGCATGCCCACTGTGCAGAACGGGCAGCAATTAGATCTTATAAACCATAACAAAATGGGGTAAAGAGAGAAGTTCAAGTTCATGGTGAAGGCCGTTGCTGAACCAGACAACCAGCAGACACTTGTTTACAGATCCAGCTAAATGCCAACAACAACAACAACCAACGCAATGGCAAAACGGCAAAACGTGCTTGGGCATGCGTTTTGTAAGTTAATTGAAAAGTGCGATACACACGCGCCAATATCTCCAAAGCCAAAGCCAAAGCTACAGCCTGAGTCACAGTCAAGTGACCAAACTGGCGCTGACGCTGACCAACTTCTTGGCCATTGCGTGTCCGTCACGTCGCGGCGTCTCGCCAGCTCTCGGCATCACGGTATTCAACTCCAAATGTGCGCATGTGCGTGTGTGCGATGGCCATAAATTAAACAACTATGAAAAGACCGCGTTCAATTCATTAGAGTCTCCAAGTTATGCAATGGCAACTGCAACAGCAACGGCAACAGCAACAACAACAACAACAGCCACTGCAACAGCAACTACAATTCAGCTGACTGCAGTCGGCTGTCGCCATTCGGCAATTGCCGTTTCATCCCAAGCACTCAGCAGGCAGTTGGGCACCCTGGGAACCGCAATCAACCGTCTGGCAAATCGCTCTCGATTAGGATTGGGTCATGCGTGCCATGCCATGCACTACTCACACATTCACACACAGTGTTCACGAAAAAAAGAAAAAGATTTATTAATTGCTCGACAATCGCTTTAATTCATTGGTTAATCGCTGCCATCGCCAGCTACAACTTGTCCTCGTCGACATGTTGTTGCATTTTACACGCTTTGCGTGTAGAAATTCAAATTAATTGCTATAAATAAACAAGTAAGAAGGCTCTAGTCGAGACGGCTCGACTACGAGATCCCCTGAACCCTGCAAAAAAGTGATACTCTTCTTCTTTACGATCGCATGAGCGCGAGCTCTGCTAACCGCGCAGTTGCTGTCGTGGCTTGGGGGTGGGTTGGGCTATACTTTGAACGCTTATAACTCCATTTCTAGATGCATGATCTTGATGAAATTTTCAGAGTAGATTAAGAATATCTTAATGTATCTATGTGCCGAATTTCAAGTCTCTAGTATTTGAAATGCGTTTTTTGCAAATTGTGGGCGAAGGGGGCGTGGCATCCAAAATCCAAAAATTACATAATCTGCGTATTCATAATATCTATCTAAAAATACAAATTCGAAGTCTTTAGCTAAAACGGTGTAGAAGCTATGCTCAAAAAACCAAAAAAATTGAAACGAATTTTCGATTTTTTATCGATAATTTGGAAATGGGATGAGTTATCGAAAAAACAAAATAAACTCGTACTGCGTAGCTAACATATGAGTGTTCATGTGAAATTTCAGCTCTCTAGCTCTTGTAGTTTCCGAAATCTCGACGTTCATACGGACGGACGGACGGACGGACGGACGGACGGACGGACGGACGGACGGACGGACGGACGGACGGACGGACGGACGGACGGACGGACGGACAGACGGACAGGGCTCATTCAACTTATTTTTTTATGCTGATCAAGAATATATATACTTTATGGGGTCTGCGACGTCTCCTTCTGCCTGTTACATACATTTTCACAAAACCATTATACCCTGAATTCCCATTTTCAATGGGTTCAGGGTATAAAAACTGCCTTGCGTTGCGCTTGGCTTGCTTTTGGCCTGGCCAGACCAGGCTAATGAAGATGCCGCAGCGACGACAAACACACATATATTTGCGAAACACACACACACACACATGTACACGTGTGTAATTGTCATGCATAATTGTAGCTTGTCTAGGCCAGGCTTAACGCACAGCGAAGGCGTAGCTGTATAGTTTCAGTTAAAGCTGTTCTAACTGAAACTAGGCTAAGACTGAGTTAAATTCTTGTTGAAGTTCGGATCACTTTTTTGACAGTAAGAGTCGGAGAATTAAATGTAAATATACTAGTTCATGATTCAACAGCTTCAGTTCAGGAATCCTTTGGACAGCTAAGTCGCTCCTCTCAATTCGGCGCAATGAAACTAATGCTCAGTGCCTTTGGCATTATATGCTGTGCGATGTCATTTGATATCGTTCATCGCATTAGACGCTGTTTTCAGTTTTTGTTTCGGTTTGTTTTGGCCATTTTTATTACAATTCGCTTAGTGCGACACGATTAGCGTTTGCTGCAAATGCGCAGCTGTCGCAATCAGAGCTGGAGCCATGTCTTGGTCTGCGAGTTAGTCAAGTCAGTCAGTCGGACAGTCAGTCAATGCGCATGGCAAGTGCCTGGCATACACATGTTCCACATGTCCAGCTACAGTTGGACATTAGCTTGAAGCTCGGAGAGCGTGTGGTGCTGCCCACATGCGAACGTTGCGAATGGTGCGAGCGCGAGCGCGTTTTGGCTTGCAAAATAGTTATGTTAGATTTATCGTCGGAATGGACACGGGACCGGGGCCAGGCCATTACCATATTTATAAGCTATGGCCAGGCAGGTTGGCAGGCAGGCAGTTAGGCTGGCTGGCGACATGTGCGTTGTGTTTGGCATTTTGTCATGCCTTAAATGCTACAAATTTCTGCTGCTGCAGCATGAACTTGAACTAATTTGCTTAGCCGCCTTGCCGTTGCTGCTGCTGCTGCTGCTGTTGTTGTATTTCATTTGGGGGCCGCATTAGCAGGAAAAGGAAAAGTGTCTCAATTCTCACGCTGCCAAGCGGCAATTGGCACTTCCTAGCCAACTATGCCAAATTGATGCCTAATAATCGCTTGGGCAACAAGTAATAGCCAAACCAATCAACGAGCAGTCTCCAACTGGCCTGTCATGGCCTAGCCTGGCCTGGCATCATTTCCAGCTATTAAACACAATTCAAAGTAATTTCAGCAGCGACCGTGTTGCAGCAGTTGTTGATCTTGTTGCACCTACTAAACACAGTCGACGGTCGGGCTCAATTTTCGGACTTTAGCTCTGGAAAACGCAAATGCATCCAGACGGGAGCCAAAAGTCTAGAGCCGTGATTCGAGCAGCGGCAGCGAGAGGCGAGCAGCGAGAGTTTGGATTTAGCAGCATGCTTCCGTGTTGAAAGTCAATGAACAGTTGCCCAATCGAGCGTTAACCTGGACAGTTTTAGTATCTGAGAGCGCTGTTGTCTGGCTGCTGCTGCTGCTGCTGCTGCTGTAGGCGTTACAATCATTAACAACCGATAACAATATCAATTTTTTGTTTTCTTTCATTTGTTGGCCGCGTAAACTTGAGCGCCACTTCAATTGTTCAACATTCACTTTTGCAATGCTCACATCAAAATTCGTTATGCTCGCTAGCTAAATGACAAACCATTTAAATAAGATTAATTAATGCTTCAGCTGTAGCCAGCAGGCCTCATTTTTCCTCGTTTTCTGCCACGTGACTCATTGACTTCAAACCTGCGGGAACAACTAATTGAAAGTTAATTCTCAGTTTATTTTATGCAAAAATAAATATAAATATATAAAATACAAACACAAATGCCAAGCGCTCTGGTTACCTGTTTGAATGGATTTGTCCAAGTTTGATTTCCTTTTTCTCCTTTTCTTTTTGTCTGTTAAGTAATAAAAAAATAATTTATTTACTGCACATTTGAGCCAATCAAAATCTAAATGCCAATAAATGCCAGCACAAAAATGAAAATTCTGATTGAAAAATAACTAAAACTGGTGCAAATACATCGAAGCAAACAGTTGAGATACCCTGCAATGCAGAGAATGAACTTATTTAAACATTTAAATATTAAAATAAAAATATATTTTATTAAATTGTTTTCTTAATGTGTAATTGCAAGTTTATTGAAGTACGTTCAAATTGCTTAACTGCTGCATGCCCTTTCAAAGGTTTCTACAGGGTATTCCGACTTGTTGCTAACAAGCCAATGTTGTTGTATTTTTTCCTTTTGTTTGCTTCGCAGTTGTCCAGCTTTTTTTGTTGTAATTTTTATTTTTATTTTTATTTAGTTTTTTTTTGCGCTGGCACAGGCACGCTCACATGTTGCTGCACTTAATCATTGTTGTGGGTGGGTGGGTTTTCGCATGAGCCGCCGTTAGCCAACTCGACTGCTGCTGCTGTTTGCTGCCATGTCGGCCTGACATAGCAGCAGCAGCAGCAGCAGCTAGCGCCGCCCAATTACGAAATCATATCTAAGGTCATTTGTTCAACTAATTTGTGGCAGTCTCGATAAGAGGGGGCCGCGGGGCGCGCCACAAAGAGGAATGATTGCAATTTCAATACAAACTATTTTGTTCTCATGTCTCAGAGTCATTACATTACGCTTACATTAGCGTGCGCTGCACGGCTTCACGTTAGCCAGTGTAAATTCTTATGCAGATTCCTTGCGGTTAGCCGCAAACCTCAACAGAAAAACAAATTTAAAAAAAAATTATTCAACTGGAGCTGCGCTTAATTTATTTTAATTAGCTTAAACGATAACTTTCAAAGCCGTTGTCTGAGGTTTCAGCTCGCTGTCCGCAGCAATGCGTAGAATGGCCAAATGCAAATCTATGGAAACCAGCAAAAAACAGAGTATAAAAAACATGCCTCAGGCCACAGCTGACGACATTTTGACGGTTTACATGTGTAGCATGCCGCAGTGGGCAGCAAATACACTGCAAGAAATGTTGCTTACTTTAAATGAAACTGAAATCCAGGCATTAAGAATTTAAGCCAATACAAAATAGAACTGAATCTTAAAGATAGTATAAATAAAAGACAAGTCAATTAGAAATTAATTCGAAAAAATTCCATTCAGAAAGATATTTAAAAATCAAGTTTGTCAGACCAGTAGATTGCCTAAATAACGAAATTGTAATTTTACCTAAAAGATCTAGATCTCAGTCAATTTGTTAGCAATAGGCTAACCAATTCAGCAAAATAGTCAATTATTTCTCTCAGTGCACTAATAGGTGTTAGTTTTGTTCAAATTGCTTTAAATTATTGTTTCCTTTTTTGGCTTTTATAACTCGCTTAGATTCTTTTTTATGATGGATCAAAACAGTTTTTGCCGGCTTCCCATGACAACTGTTGCGCCTCAATTTACCTGGCTTCTGGCCGGGCATCTGTACAGCTGATCGAGAACCGCCCACAGCAGACTCTGTGCGCTGAATCAGCTTCTCATTTATTGCACATATGAGAGATTGCCATCTGCAACACATGTGTTTCATCTGCTCTGGAGAACTGTTTTGCATGTTTTGTTTTGATATGCTGAGCAGAGCCAATAGCTTGTGCTCCTCTAGTGTGGCAACAGACGCTGTGTCTGAGCTGTGCAACAACAGCAACAGCAACAACGAGCATAAATTAATTAAAAGCATTTTCACAAGTTTGCGAGACGCTAGAGTCTAGACAAGAGTCGCAGTTGCTTGTTGGCAACTGGTCGCCTTGTTTGCATATATATATAAATTTTATTTTATTTTATTTTATTTATTTTTTTTTTTTTTGATTATTTAGTCTCAAGACAATTTGTGCTCTTGTTATTGTTCTTATATGCATATTTTGGCTTATAGCAATTAGCGTTGTTGTTGCTACTCGTGTGTGTATTTTGTTTTACTTTTGTTTTATACATATTTGTAGGGTGCTCGTAAACACTTTGCTGCATATTAAGTCAATTGCAGTAGCAGCGAAAAATCAACAAAATGCTTGTAAAATTAACATGCATTCGGCCAAATATTGCGCATACGCCCTGCAGTGCAATGCGGATTGCAGGCGCGGCCCATTAGGCAATTAATGAAGCAAAAACCTTTCAAAGCCACAATACTGAAAATGAAATTAGCAAAAAGCCAGCAACAATAACATGAATGTGGGCGCGAGGTGTGATTACTGGCCATAAAACCTCATATGGACTTGCATTTAATTTGCTGGTCTATCATATGGGGCAGCTTGGATTTCGAACTGCAATATATTAAGCCTTTGCAGCCCTATGATTAGTGTCTGCCCAGTTGCGTCTGTTGCAATTGCGTGACGGTCTTAAATAAGACATTGGATGCAGCAACAACACCCGCAACACTTGCGGCCCAGTTGCCAATTGCAGCTGCCAATCGCAGCGCCAGCCTGTCGAGCATTCAATGGGAAATCAATAAATTCAAGCGCCTAGCCGACAGCCAGCACTTTGTATACACATATACATATATATACTTATAACCACAAAGCCAATTTGCACAGCATGCTGCATGTGGGCCATTGATGCATGCCGCCACAGCTTCCACAAAGCTTGACCACAAGCGCAGCTCTCTTGGCTCCTTAACGAGCCAAAAGCTGAATGCTTATCACAACATTAGATTCGATGCATTTGGCGCTGCTGCTGCTGCCTCTGAATTGGGTCAGCTTTCGTGATCAGTTGTGAGAGAGTTGAAAATATTTCAAGCCACTCTTGCAGCAATTGTCGTAAATATTTTTGTCTGCAATTGCCGCTAATTATGCGTTCAAAATGCTCTGCATATGAAATATTACCCAACCGAATAAAAGAGGAATGAGGAGAGTGAGATCGAGAGAGAGAGAGAGAGAGAGGGAGGGTACGGGGTATACAGTGTTAAGAACTGAATACAGAGTATTGGCACTTGGCTCGTGCTCGACTCAAGTACACCTGAATGGCGTTCTACTGTGGTACCAGCCACAGCAGACTTAATTGTTTTTCATATGCTTAGCTACGCTGGCATTGACACAGATTGCAATTGTTTAATCGCTTCGACCGTACTTACCAAGCGTATTACCAACTGTATTAACAGCACGTAACGATATCTATATTTCCATTCCGTTTGCAGTTAGTCACCATTGCTGCTTTGTGCCTGTGTCTGGCCTTTGCTGCCGGCCAGCAGTACTTTTTAGGACAATTCCCCAGCCGTTCCCGCTTCGCATTCGATACACTATCCTTGGCACAGCCCTCAGCTGCGCAGGTGCGCGATCCACGCCAGAATCGAGGTAAAGTCTTTACAAAAATGATTGAAGCTCCATGCATTGGCTATATATATGTTCCAATTTGTTTCTATTTATATTTTCTACTCTGCAGGACCCGTTGTGTTCCCACCCTCGCCCCCAGATGCGATTGAAGAGTCAAGCGGTGTCGTTGTCGGCGCCTCTGGTTTCGGTTTTGTTCCGCCACAGCAAAGTAATTCACTCAGACGTACGGTCTAAAACAATAGTAGAGCCTAGGCCATTGTCACTCACAGCTGCACACACATACACACAGCTACATTCACACACACACACACACTCACACGCTCACACACTTAAAGCTTTATTAGTGCAATTGAAGTAGTGTTTAAATATTATTTCTTTTTATTGTTAAATAATTGTCCTCCAACCCACGTCCAATTCACAGGCACAATCTTTGGTTAACTGCACACACACACACACACACACACACACACACGTATACGCATACAGCCATAAGCACACACGCACACAAGCACACTCTCAGTTACAGCACAGACAATGCCAAACAGCGGAAACGGAAATACGCGTCACAGTTAATCACAATTTGAGCGCTCGCGCTCGCAGCACTTAATCAACTTCAAGCTAAGCACCATAGTTGGCCACCAAAATAAAAACAGCAATCCTAACCCATCCCGCACCCACACACACACACGTGCACATAATAACAACAACTAAAATATGTAAAAGATAATATTGTTTCTTAGCGATTATTTAGTTTAATTATTGTTATTTAGTTGCGAACACAATAATTTTATTTGTTTCATTTTGCTTTTTATGTTTTTTATTTTGTTTTGGCAACTCTCTGAATATATATTTATGTTTTCCTTTGCATATTACAAAGTTTTATTTTCTTTAATTTTTAATTTAATAATTATTGTTTTTAGTTAAAAAAATAAACAACTAAATTATAAATAAACAAAATATATTTAAAAAAGATTTTTTTTGTTTATATTTAAATAATTTTATTTTGTTTCGGCCCACAACCCAAATTTCAGCAAACACTTTTATAATATTATTTTTATTTTCAATTTTAAATTTTTTCTTTGTTTTGTTTGTTTCTTTCGATAATTATTTCGTAGTGCTTTGAGTTGCACATTCACAAATGCAGCACTTTGGCTTTTTGATATTATCGCTCAAGTATGCTTATGATTTCTTGTAGCAATTATTGTAAGTGCGCACCAAAACAAGCGTCTAATTAACAAAAGCCACCTTTGAAGTGCAGCGACACAAATCGAACAGCGACGGCCTGTGCCACGGCCAAGCCGACGTTAAAGCCAACAACTGTAACGATGCGACGTGGGCTACCTGCTCTCCTCTTCTCTTCCTCTCTCTATCTGTCTCTTTGCATCTCTGTCAATAGCTTCACATTAGAGTGGGCTCAAAATATTGACATGCTTTCCCGCTGACAAAATGTTGTGACACTGAAGCACTCACTTGACTCAATCGAAATTGAGCGTGAAACCATTGCTGAAGATTAAGCATAGCAAAACTAAATCTTCTATTACATTATATTATATCATTCAAAGTCGAATCGTAGCAGCTAAGACCCAAACTTATGACAACTAAAGCTCGGCTTACTTTAATCCTCCATATTATGATTATCAGGATACAAAAAATTGCATTTAGTCCATTTTGAAATATAATTTAATACCATTTATTTGTTACCTGTTGTGCAACTCAGAAATGCACTAGATTAATTATATAATCTTTTTAAACTGCCTTAAAATTGATCATTTAATTTTATTTAGAAAAGGATTCGTTTCGTTAATTCAATAAATATTAAATGGTAGGCTGAGGCAAGACTTTTGCTGATTCATTGCCTGTTCTCTGATTGCCAATATAGCTCTCCACATGTCAATTCTATTATCCCCGTGGCATGCAGCCTGTGATGCATTAAGTACTCCACACTGCCAGAAAAAATATGAACATTTTTAACGACAAGCAGCAAATGTGCTGAGCCCCAAGCAAAGCCGAAAACAACTGCAGCAACAGCAACAGCCGCAGCAGCAGCAGCAACAGGTGCTGCTATAGCAATCAAGACTTAAGCCGCATAAGGCAATGTGTCTGGCTGTCTATAAAGTCAATGAGCGTATGCACTGATATTTGCATATGAGGGAGACAGAGAGAGAGAGAAAAGGAGAGAAAGGGGATGCAATAGAGGTAGAAGTAGAGAGGAAGAGAGAGAGAGAGAAATACTCAATGATATGCGCGTCTTATGCTGTGCAAAAAATTTTTTAGTTGGTTGCAGTTTTAAACTTATTTCAATACCCTATAACTATTAAAAGTCATTTAAAAGGTATGACAAAATGGGCTGACATCAAACTGCTCTAAATTCTGTAATATACATGTTAGTTGGTTTGTAGTCCATAGAGATCTATAATCTGCCAACAACAGGCAACTATTTAGCTCTCATTGAGAGTATCTATAAGTCAGCTTATCTGGAGCAGCTTTTTATTTAATAGTTTTTGCTCTTTGTTTTTTTTTTTTTGCATATCGTTTGAGAGCCAAGAAATGCAAAGAAAAACGAAATGGAGCAGTTTTTTTTCAATAGGTTGGTCTAGTATGCCACTAGGCCATTGCAAGCTCAGGCAGGCAATCGGGTAGCCAGAGGACTTGGACTTACTTAGTACACGAATGCAATGGAAACACACATTTCACAATGAACGGAGCGAACAAACGAATAAACGAACAAACGAACGACACTAAGTTGAGATAATTTTTACAATTTGACAATTTATGCACGATTGGCCCAACTGGTAGCCAAATGACCGATATCGATTGGCCGGCAAGCCAGCCAGCTAGCCAGCCAGGCAAATGGCCATTGTGTAATTAATTTTGCAAGCCAAAAAGTTCTCTGAGTCAAATACAAAAAACGGTTACGCAGCTCATGCTTCCTGGATGAGGACTGCCTGTGGCTAGGCAGCTTGTGGCTGTGGCAACAATTGCCGCAATGCAATAAAATGACGCAAATGCTGCAGCACAGTTGCTCTTGTTGTGGTTGCAGCCGACAATTGACAGCCACCCACAATAAAATATGTTTTCGATGGTCGGCTAATGTGGCCAATCATTGAACGAGGCATTCTAAAATACGAAGCCAACGCCCCGAAGGCAACAGCAACAGCAACAACAACTACAATGACAATAATAATTGCAGCTGGACACTTGCCCAATAACACTTGACGACATGATTGACGAAGCGCCTAACCTTGAGCAAGTTTTGTCAGTTGCCGACGCCCACAGTTGGAATTTCGTTACGAGTTGGCAGCAAAAATCTCACCTACTAATCCCAAGTGCACACGCCCAAGCCTAACCATAATACTATTTGTAATTGTATTTGTAGTAATCCAAAAATCCGAATGGCCGCCAAATCAATTGACGTCTCTATTTTGTTTATTTTGTTTGTTTGTGCCTCCTCTTTACTGTCCAATTCGCAGCGGTGGCAGCAGTGGCAGCGGCAGCTGGCGGCGTGGATCCCACATATTTCAGCACCACATTTCAGACGCCCGACACATCGTATGCAACATTCAACTATTATAGCAGTCCATACAACACGCGGTACACATACATCTAAGACGGCGGGGATGCCGGCCCAACAGTCTCGGAAGAGAGTTAGATAGAGCGAGAGAGAGTTGGGAGTCGAGTCATGTGTAAGAAGTAGTCAGTTAATGAGGCGCCTAGGCAAAATATATCTAACGATGTTGTAAATAAATGTGTAAAATATGCAATTTGTGTTTAACTGTTGTGCGTCATGTTGTCGTGCAGTCGACTGTGCAGCAATATATTTTGTTTTTTGTTTTTTTTTTCTTGGCTGCTTTGCAGTTGTTAATGCATGCACAAAATGAAAGACTCAGGAAACGAACTTGAGAGCGAGCAAGCGTTAAGCGAACAAATCAACATTTGTTATCACCGCTGTAATATTTGTTATTGTTGCCTTATTGCATAAGTACATTCATGTTATATCATACATATACGAAGATATAAACATACATTTACCAGAGATGCAAGCCCAAGCGATGCCTATCGATCGGCAACGCCCACGCAAACAGTAGCCAAAATCGTAGCGGTAGCCGACATTAAAGTGTGAACTGAATACGCGTCATCGTCATCTGGCATGGAATGGAATGTTTATTCGCTTGTTACTGTTTGATTGCAAAAAATCTGTGCTAGCGTTTGCCTTTGCGCTTGCCTTTGCCTTTGCATTTTACAACAGCATTTCATGCCGCCGTAGACTATTGCATGTTGCCATTATATTGTTGCCGTTGCAGTTGCAGTTGCTGTTGCTTTTGCTGTTGTCGTCGGCGCTTGCCATTGTATGTTAAATTACGTAGACGCCTAGAATAGACCAAGCTGGTGCCTGCGGTGTTAATTTCCATTGACACTGGGGCACATTTCCAACAACGGCAAAAATAAAGCCCCCAATTTTTGTATTTCTTTATTTATTTGTAAATCTGAAGTCTGAGTGTGTACCGCAGTTGTCAGAAGTTGCAGAGCAGCGACGAAATGTGGAAAAAAAAAAGTCTACAATTCTCTAGCGATTGAGCAACAATGAAAACCAACAGCAACAACAGCAACAGCACCCCAAACAGATCATTAATTGTGACGGGTGCATGATTCACTGCCCAAAACTGGAATGGTCAAAGTGTGAGTGCAGACGAGCCCCACGACACGACACGGGCGCCCGGGCCTGTCATAATTTGTATTAAATGCAACCAGAACGACAAAGGCCAATCGCAATCGAGCTCTGCCAATTGGCAGTCATCGCAACGTTGATAACCTTGTTGACCACAAGAATTTTCAATGAAATGACAATTTGCTGACTGCAAGCAATATTTATGTCTTGTCGCCTTAGGCCATAAATGAAACTATGAGCGTGTCCAACGTACCTGCCAGTATGTGCATATGTATATGCAAACGAATAAAAAAAATATTGTTTGAAATAAAGTCTGAGCCTCCAAGCAAAGAACGACTGGAGTTTGGTTACCATTCCTGTTTTTAATTAGCTCTGCTACGTGACTCACAATTTGTCAGCACACACCTTTTTGAGTGTTTCGTCTAGCAAATCCTGTACATTAATCACGGTAACAAAAAAAAAAAAAAGAAGAAAAACTGAACTGACCTTCAGTACATTTGCATTAATTGATTTGTATTTTAATTCCGGTTTCGACACATACCAAAAAGTTTAAAGACCCTTTCGAAACGAGCCCGGCACTTGGTTATATAATTAACATGATTTGCATTGTCTGATTGTTTTAATTGTTTTCGTACCGCTGATGCCTTTCTAAACATTCATATCGTGTGACTTCCTAATACCGGTTTGTTTGTTCTAAGTGAGGAAATAACAAACAGCAAAAAAAAGAAGCCAAAATCAAAAAACCGTTTCCATGACCTGTAAACGTTTTTCAACACTTACAGATTGCACAATGATTGTTTTACCTCAACACAAATTGGCAGCTTCAGTGTGTATCTATCGACATGCCGCCACAACTTTTCTTATTTAGCGAAGATTCTAGACCCAAAGCAAGGAGAAATAGTTATAAAATATAAAAAATAAATATGGAACAATGCTATAATAGAGGTTGTGGCCAGCAGTATGATCCGGCCACCAATTCTGATGGTAAGTGTCATACTTTCATAAAAAATAAATAAAATGATCAACACGTTGTGTTTTACAGAATCTTGCCGGCATCATCCGGGTGCTCCATTTTTTCATGATGCCTACAAAGGATGGTCATGCTGTAATAAAAAGTCCGTAGATTTCACAGAATTCCTCAACATCAAAGGCTGCACATTAGGCAAACATTCAAACATTAAGCCACCTGAACCGGAAAAACCGGCCAAGGATAACAAAGATGAGGAGAAGGCTGTGGAAGTTGAAATGCGTGCTCCCATTAAAGAATCACTGCCAAGACCACCGATTGAGACGCCTTTTACTGTCCTAAAACCAACTGTGGCTCCAGCATTGAAGGACACCATCGATTCATTAAAACTCAGCGGTTGCGCTGCACCAGTTGCAGCGGCAGAGAGCGATGGGTAACCAAAATTATATCTTTATATTGTTTTGTACTATGTTTACATATATATATATTTTAGAGCTATTACTGTGGGAACAAGCTGCAAGAATAATGGCTGCACCTACTCCTATACGAACACAAGCAGCGACTTTGGCGAGTGCACCTATCATCCTGGAGTTCCCATATTCCATGAGGGCATGAAGTTCTGGTCATGCTGTCAAAAGCGTACCTCTGATTTCGCTCAGTTCATGGCACAGAAAGGCTGTGTGTACGGCCAACATAAATTTGTTAAAGATGTAAGTAATTCAATAACCAGAATCTAAAATTTTCGTCTAATCTATTTGGTGTTTCGCAGAATGACGACAAAAAAGTAGTTCAATGCCGATATGATTGGCATCAGACAGCTACAAATGTAGTTGTCGCAGTCTATGCCAAAAAATATCACTACGCGGAAAGTGTGGTTGAAATAAACCCTATTCGCTTGCATGTTACGCTGGTCTTCCCAGAGCAGGAGAATGCCAAGTTCGACTTGGACTTGGAACTGCGCGGCGTAAGAATCTAACATTATAAATATTCCATCAAGATAAATATCTTATTCACTTAATTTTTTCTTAGATTATCAATGTACAAAAAGCTACCGTACAAATGTTAGGTAGTAAGGTTGAGATAAATTTACCGAAATTGGAGCCAGGATCATGGCCAAAACTTAATTTTCCGCGCGACGTGCTTCCAGCTGTAAAGAAGGATACTGAGCAGATCAACCGAAAAGCCGATGATAGCGAAGAGGAATTCTTCGACTTAGACGACATACAACCTGTTCAAAAATACGGACTTAAATTGTCCGAAATCAGTTCGGAAAATCCCAACGCCCTAGATTGATAACACACTAGCATTTATTTGTTAAACTAAATAGAGCCATCATTGAAAGTTAAGCTGTTTTGTTTACAATACACGAGTATGCCTTACTTGAGTTTTATTTTAATATCGCAGGATGGGCTAATCATCATCATCATCGGCCCCGGGTACCCAATCCTCATCATCGTCATCATCCAGATCCAGTTCGCCAATATCTTGGAACAATGTCTCATCAATTTTAACATTCTCGAGACTTTCGCCGGCCTCCAACAGAAATTTGATGTCTGAGTCGTTCAATGTGTTGTCGCACATGAATAGCTCTCGGCCTGTTAGTTTCTTGCTATCATTGTTCTTCTCTCGCTTGGCAGCAATGCCGGTGCTTTCCTCAAACTCTAATTTCCATTTCATAAATGTCTCGACTGTCACGCGTGTACCCTCAAATTTCTTTCTCTCTGCTTCTTCGACTTCTTGGACCTTGCGCGCTCGCTCATCCTCCTGGTTCTTCTTGTGCTCGTCCCACTGAACATTCAACCATTCCTGTGCACTACTCACTAACGAAAATATCATCTCCATGCCAATATTTTCCTCAATTGTCTTCCGCAAGTGTTCCAGCAGCTGTGCTTCGAACCCGTCTTCAAAATTTTCAGCTTCCTCTATTTCCACCAGCGGCGCTTCATCTGGATATATTGCTGTGTACGTAAAGACAAGTTTGCAAGCTAAACCCTTTTCACTATCTTCCGCTGCATCAGCATTGTACTCCTCAGTGGCAATAGGAATTTGAAATTTGTGAAAAGGCTCTGTTTGTAGAACTGCAATAGAGACGATCATATTTTTGTTATTATTATTTTGTAGGAAGTGAATTCTAGTTACCTTCCATTTCGCCACAATATATGGAATCGAGGGCTTCGACCTCATTCATCTGATCTTCTTTATAGTTGCGGCTCATATTTACTATTTATAATTAAATGTAATTAGTAAATAAAATAAGAATGTCCGAGATGCAGTTTGTTTTCGGTCTAGCTTTTAGGTTATTGATGAAATAGTCTGGCAACGCTCAAACAGTATGATGCCACATGTCAACAGATCGGAATGAAGTTAAATTCTAATAGATAAATATTTCAAATTTCCATAAATTAAATAGAATTTAAAAAGTATGTATTACATACAAAAAAAAATTAAAATATTTAAGAAACTAAATGTTTTATTTACAATTTACAATACAAATGTTATTTAATATGTCATGAAGCTTGAACGTGACATGCGTCTAAATACGCGCTGCCACACTAGTCCACCCAGAGATGCCACATCGACTTTTTTTGAATGTCCTAAAATTCACTAAGAAGCTGTTTAAATGAGAACTTAACATTTATTAATTAATAATATGAAGTATAAATTCTATAAACTTAATAAATAATATATGATAACGATTGTTTTTGTCTATTTATAAGAGTAGTCGTCCAGCAACCGAAACATAAGCACTAAATTACCGATCAGGTCTTTCCAATCTGAAGTAAAATGGTAAATAAGGCATTATTTTTGAGTAATAAGGTAAAATAAAATATAAGTAAAAGTCAACGTACTTGTGTACTGTAATCAGAGGGTTTGCATCGACTTTCGTATCTTGTGGCGTCAAAAAACAATACTGTCTGTTGGGGAAGTCCATTCCCTCTTGAATAAGCAATTTTGTAATAAAAGTTCTGTTCACTTCATCCTACAAAACAATTTTAATAAATGAAATGAAAAAACAGTTTGATTAGAATACCCTTGATACTTACAGTAAACACATCGTATTCGTCGAGAAAATAAAATGGATGAGACGAAGTACTCCATAGTCCTTTCAGTAAAGACACCGTGGTAAAGGACCTTTCGCCACCAGATAAGCTTCTCATATTTGAAGTCCTATTCCCACTCGGGGGGTAAACACTGATTTGCAATGTCTTATCTTTATGATTGGGTTCCAGATTGCCTTCAAATTGGCGACAAATCAGTGCTTGCTGCAATTCAATAAAATCAAATTAAAAATCAAGCCGTATTTAAAATAAAAATATTTACCTTAAAGTGAAACTCCACCATGGTAAAGAAATGATAACGTGAACGCTGAAACCGCTGTGCTCGAGAATGATATTCTATGCGCAGTTTTTCTACGACACATAAAATATTTTCCAAAATATCAGATTCTGTTTTTAGAAGATCGCGCAATTTGGATAGCTTTTGCTCGACTTCTTCACTATTCAGTTTCATCGATTCGAAATGTTTTATCTTTACTTTATATTGACTAATTTTATCACGAATTTTCTCTTCCGATTTATTTGCTTCAATAAAGTCACCGACTTTCTGCGCTTCCTGACGCACCGCTTCTAGTTCAGCTTCTTTATCTCTTTTATCCTTTTGCGTTGTTTTAAGTAGCTCATTAGTTTGTTTTAAGCGTCTTTGGTTTTCCTCAAAATGACGATCCAAGTCTAAGCCCCTTCTTTGTAATTCCTGCGACTTTACATCAATTTCGCTAATCTTCTTGTTGATACTATCGAGAATAATTTGTTCTTTTTTAGTTACGTCGTTGGCTTGAATATTACGCTCGGTTATTTCCCGAAGTTGGTTTTCCAAAATATTACGCTCCTCGGTAAATTTTTCTATTTTCTCACGGCTGGTCGTCAAATGAGTTTCCTGAATTGATTAAGACAAACATTAAAGTCGATTTCGATTAAAAGCACTTTTGGAAATACTTACTAGAACGTCAAAAGCGGGAAATTCTCGATATTCAAAGTTCTCTATATCCATAATTTGTTTCATCATTTTTGTGTTTTCAGTATGATGTCTATTAATTAGATCACTTTTAGCGCTTATTTCCCGTGCATCGCTTTCCAGCTTTTGCTTTGCTTTAGCATACTGTGGCTGTAGACTCGCAACACGCTCCTGCAGACTACTCTGCTCTGTCTTCAGTTGCCGAATGCGATCATCGACATTTACCTGAATGAACCTCGCTGGTGTTATATGAATGGAGTACATACTATAATTGGGTGATGGGCAATATTCAAGCCCCAAGCTTGGAACTAGTATGCGAGTCAAATTAGGTGGCACGTTTTCTACACTCGATGTCAGCGATTCGGCAATCTCTTTAGAATCAGTAAGCAAAACCGTCTCTATACGCAATGTATCAATAAGATAGTTCATTACAACAGGATCTTCACATCTGAAAAGAAAACAAACATGTGAGTATAATTGTAAGTATTCTGATTAATTCAATAACAAAAACATAGAAGGTACCTAATCTCATCCATTAGCACAGTCACATTTGCAGATCTACACTGCACTCGGTACTTTGAGACATTATAGACACGGTTTGTGAACGCACTGGTAATAATGGTGGGCATATTGCCACCTGCATACGATTTTTGCAGCAGAGCTCTAAGCGACATTCTCTCCTTGTCAGTGCTAACTATGTACGAACGCAGGCAATGGGATAATTGATTCTCTATTAGATCTCTATACTTTGGATTTGGTACAGTTATGTACATTCCAATAGGTCCACGCGGCATTTGGCTCGCATTGCTGCCACTGTATTGAGCACGTAGTGCATTGGCCACTTCCATCGCGTGCTCACCATAAACTGACATTTTGTTTGATTTGTTCCGTAATAGGGACTCCATTTCGAACTGCAGGCTTTCTAAAATTGATATACAAATGAATTTAGGTCTTGCTTCAGTTAGGCATATTTTACGTACGCTCCATTTTATGTAATTTAGCAACTTCATTTTTGGTAGACTCCAAGTTTTCTCTTGCTGCAGTCAAGCGATTTCTCAATTCGCTTTGCTCATCCCTGAGCCTAGCAATTAGTTCATTATTCTGCGCAACTTGCTCCTTAAGGGTAGCAAGCGTGGCAGCATTCTGTTCCCGAAGCCTTTTCACTTCCGAATAGTCTGAATGGTAGTTATTCATATGCTTTTGACAGCCCTCGTAGTTAGTTTGCTCCTCCCTCAAACGTTTCTCTACATTCTTAATGCTTGCCTTAAATGAACTGGCTTTAAGAAGACATTCTTGAGCAGTTCGTTTAGCAACCCTCAGCGCTGCCTCTTGCGCCTGATAAGTTTCCATAACTCGCTGCTTGGTTTCTTGAAGTTCTCTATAAGTTAAACAATAAAGAAAGTGTATACAAAATTAAGAGAATTGGTATACTTACTGAAGAGCTCGAGTGATGTCCTGTTGTGTACTGGTTTTCTGGGTGGTTTTTTGTGACAGATCAGCATTCTTCTTCTCAATTATTTCAAGAGTTTGTTCGATTTTAGTTAGATCATCCTGGGTCTGAGTTACTTTTAACCAAGCTAGCATTCTTGTAGCCTCTTTCAATTGTATCTAAATTGGATAAGATTAATCGAATTACGTATTGCACAAACCCAAGATTGTCCTCATACCTTAAGTGCCTCTTCATTTTTAATTATTGCCAACTTCTCCTCCTCTTCTTGGCACAAACTCTTCAATTTTTGCAGTTTCTGAATAATTAAATAATAAAATTGGGTTATTAAACCTTGCCTTTAATTAACTCTAAGGGCTTACCATTTTAATCAGCTTTACATCATAATTGATATGTTCGCGATGTTCGTGACACTGAGTTAAGCTGTTCGCGCATAAATCCAACTGCGTTGCCTTCATGAACAATTTATAGTTTGATGCGGGCTCAAGGCTGTATTGAGATTTTAAAAGTACCGTTCATTATGCTAACACATTAATTATTAATTATTAACTCACTCTTTGAGAAATTCTCGCGATGCTTCCTGATTGAGCACAAAGATCGGATTCTCCACGCTTATGCCGAAATAAAGAATCAGTCGCCGTATTTCATCTAATTTCCGGAACACCGTTCTATTATGTGCATCTTTTATCTCATACGTCGAAGCTGATTGACGAATGTGCCGTACGACCGTTATATGTGGACCATAAATGTCGGGTTTAAATGGTCGATGTCCCACATTGGAGAGAGTTAGCTCAATGGATGCATTTGTCTCACCATTCTTGATTAGCTCTGAAACAAGATAAATACAAGTTTTAACAAAGAGTGCTTTAGGGATTGCCGCCGTGATCTGCCTGTCCCCTTCGAACTCAATACCCATTGATAATGCCCCAAGTTTATTGAGATTAACGTACTCTGTATGCTGCTTGCGCGACTTGTGTTGCGTGCACTGCCGGCCAGTCCTAGAGCAAGAGCTGCGATCACTGCGCTTTTGCCGCTACCATTGCTGCCCACAAGAAAATTAATATGTGGTCCAAAATTGATGTACAAATGGGAATGACACATAAAATTTTTTAGACGTATTGAGATAATCTTTCCACAACTTGTAAATGCATTCGGCGGTGCTAATCCGTACTATATAAAAAAAAAAAAAAATTAATAAAACGTTTACCTAAATATGATATATGGACTTACCGTAGGAATTTCGCAAGAAGAATTCGCATTAGCTGTTCGATTGCGCACCGCTTGTGATGTTGATGCATTCACGAGAATTCCATCTTCTTCATTGATTTCTGTGCTCCGCTTTGATTTCTTTTTCTTTGGAGGCGAAGTCGAACCGTCACTGTCTGATCCTCTGGATAGATTTGTATTCCGAGTTCTACTGCGACGCATCTTTGACGTATCTACAGATTAATAAAAGAAATTCAGATGGATCAGCTTGAGTTTATATTCGTTTGTTTATAGGCGCCAGTGACCAAATTTACGCGGGAATTTTTTATTAGTTCCCTATTTATATACACATTTTATAAAAATTTTTTTAACTTACATGATATTCGGATATCTTAGAAATATACTTAAACTATACACTCTGATCACGATAGTTTTTTTTATTTAATACGCATTCCACAACAGACCGCTACAAACATTGCAAAATGTTTACAATTTGAGTGTGACCAGAGAGGAGGACTCTGATAATACTAACATTTGCAACGCACAGGCGTTATGGATCTTTATTTAGCACAAACCGCTTAAGTTAATAAGTAATAACAAGTAAAAAGGCTCTAGTCGAGGCTGATCGACTACGAAATACCCTGCAACAAAACTAGTACTCTTCTTTACGAACGTATAAACTCGTCACACTGATCAAAAATATATATTCTTTATGGGGTCTACCACGCCTCCTTCTGTCTATTACAAACTTTTAAGAAAACCATTTTACCCAGATTTCCCAATTTCCCTGATTTTGAATGGGCTCAAGGTATAAACAGTAACGCATTACCATATGTATAATATAAAGTTTATTGATAAAATAATAACAATATTTAATATTATGTTAGATTTCTGATAAATTACTAAATCACTTCCAGAAATATTTAAATTGTGAACTGGATTTCAGGTAATTACAATGCAGCGCAATTTTGTTAGTAACGGAAACATATTTATAAAAATGTAACAAATGTATTCAATTTACATTAGTAAAATGCACGGTTAAAAAAACAGCATTTTTACTTAATGCTTTTATAGGGAAAATCTCCGCTTATTGCATTTTGCAGCTTTAACTTTAACTGTATATCACGCCAAGTAGATGACTTCTGGGCCAAAATGTTCATATTTCCAATTATATACAAGCCATAACGCGCACGGGACATGGCTACACAAATCCGATTCTGTTCAGACAGGAAACCTATATTTCCGTGAGCATTACTGCGTACCAACGAGAGTACAATTATATCTGCCTCCAGGCCCTGGAAACTATCCACAGTAGTAACGCAAACACCTTTTAAATTTGCTTTTTTTGATAGCTGCAAAGGCAAAGGTAGTTATAATAATATATCTCTGATATAATTTACTTCGTCTTACGTTTTTCTTGATTGATTCGACCTGCATGGTGTAAGGGGTAAGCACAACAACCTCATTGTTCTTGTAGCCGCTCACCTCGATCAAATGATGCACAATTTCAGCAACTTTTTGGGTCTCATAATTATTGCTTAGAAAACCATCAATTATTTGTGACTCAGGCTCTTGATGGTGCAGGAAATGTAGATTCAACAACATCTTTCGGACAGCAGGAAACTTATAAACCGAATCATGGCTCAGAAGCTTTTGATATATAAGGGGACATAGCAACTCGGCAAATGTGTTTCGCATACGGTATTGAATATTCAAGACGTTCACATGGAAATCGGACCGTATCAAACGCTCAAATAAGGAATGAGATAAAGAGGAGTGCCTCAGACCCTTGATGTAGCTTATATATGGCTTTAGCTGCATATGATCTCCTATCATTATCACTTGCTCGGTGTAAGGTGTTAGGCATGGCAATATGTGAGCCTCTAGAATCTCTGCAGCTTCCTCGAATATAACTGAAATACAAATGAATATAATTAGAAATGTTTTTCATAATAAATATCATTCATCAATTTTTTGCTTACCGATGCGCGTTTTCAAAAATCGAAACACAAAATTCATGCGTGCAGCACATGTTGTTGTCATAGCCAAGACATTCTTTTTAATAATCAGATAATGCTGGAATATCATTCGTATACAGTTGAGCTTCTCCTGAGCATTCCAGACCAAGCGCTGCGTGGCCAATATTTCCGGATAGGCTTTATCTGTATCATTGAACGTAGCATAGAGTGTCTGTAAGCGCTTGAAATGCTCCTTGATCTCCAGATTCACCATCCAATACAGACGCTTTAGCCTTGGATTTATCATGTGCATATTGGTATCGGCACGATAATTAAACTTTTCAATTTCCGGCAATCGTGACTGGCTACCAAAGCGAACAATACTGCTGGTAAACGCGCTAAGCTTCAACAGAAACTTATCCAGTGAATCGTTTGTGTATGTTACCACGACAATGGGCGCACAAAATTTGGCATGCTCCAAGATAGTTTTTATCAGCTGCAAAGATAAATGAGTCTTGCCCGTACCAGGTGGTCCTTGAATTAGATTGAAATTCGTATTCAGAACACGTTGAAATGCCTCGTGCTGCGACAGATTTAGAGGCATTTTGCGCATTTTGTTTAAAAACTTTTGACTCTCGTAGACTTTCGGTGGTTGTGTGTGATTCAAATAGGCTGGCGATTCCGTTCTGGTCAAACCGTGCACAATGTAATCAGACATAGGAAAGTTAATAACATTGCTGTTGCTCAAATATCTGTAGGCCTTCTGGTAAGGCTCAAAGTAGACTGGTGTTTCGAACATTATCAAAGGTTTGCCATAAATGTTGCCAATTTCGAACTGATGTACTATAGCGATACCAATCTGAAAGATAGACAATATATTAATATAGTATATAAATTTGTGAGACTTATTTGTTGGGTGCTCACGTAGCCTTCATGGAGCTTTTTTGCATCAGTACTGACCACAGTTGCTAGTATAAGGTTATCAAAATCATAGCTGGTTGTAAAACAAAGTAGAGCTCCATTTTTAAGTCTTAACAGAACATCCTCTAACGACTTCTCACAATGAACATCGTGATCAGAAGTGCGCTGCACAGCCAAAAGATCAACAAGCAATAGCTTGCTGTTGTGAGCATTCGAAAAATGATTATTCATCTTAATTTGCACCCCTTCCAACGCGATCTGTAGCGGCACTAGATTTTGAAGACAGCGCTTACGATGAAGCAGTCGCACCAATTCACGAAGCGGCAGCAAAAACTGCTGACGAAGAAACAGGCGCTGGCTATTTATGTACTGGGTCGTACTAACGTAGCTCATCGTTAGTTTCGCTGATTGGATGAAGGTGTCGTCATTCTCGTTCAGCCATGATTTAAGTTCGTCTAGGCTAGGGTATATCTGAAACACAAATATGGTCGATTAGATGTTGTTTAATAATGCAATCAAAGTTACCTCAGGTGCAGGACTTGGTTCCGCCAATACATCCAGATCGACAACAAACAGGCTATTTAGCTGCTGTAGAAACTCTCGGCATATCGGACGCTCCTCTATGATAGGATTTTTATTGTTTTTTAGGTTGGTCCAAATTTTAAATAAGATGTCCATGCCGTTCTCATCTAAAACGCCAGCCCTTTGAGCCTGCAACATAAGTGTTTGCATATTGCTAATAATGCCATCCACCCGATTCATATCAGTCCACATAGTGCGAAAGCTCTTAGTGCACAATTTACGGACCAATTCTTCGTAGTGCTCAATGAGGGGTGTGCACGCAGCAAATTTACTGAGCATTTCATTGTGAAATCCAGGCAACTCGAGTTCGCATAAAGTAACCAAAATGCGCGTATAAATTAATACGCGTTCGGTATTATCGTTAGGACCGATTTGATCGATAAAGAAGTTTGGCTCGATTTCGGTAGCCAAGTATAGAAACATGCCCAAGGGCTGCAGATTTAGGATCTCCTGAAGACCATCGGTTGGAATCTTGGAGGGTATTACCGCTTTAGTACGATTCCAATAATTATAATAACGCCTTTGCCCCTGCACCTGATGACGTTCGTTAGCATTTTTGCGTGTCAGGCTGCGCAATATTTTTTCTTTGTCGGCCTGAAACCATTCCCAGCAGTCGTAATCTTCCCCAAAAAGCTCAACCATTGTAATTATGGTTCTATTTGGTTATTCCCAGATATTCAAATTAAATGTGCAATATAAAAGTTAATATAATAATAAATTGAATAATCTGGTACAGCGATAATTATGTTTATTGATATACTTACTTGACACTTGTTCTTCCTTATTATTAAAATCTTCTCTTTGTTTATTATACAAACTACTTTTATACAAAATTTATCAAATCTATAAATTCCGCGCACACATCGAAGATCAGAACAGTTTTTGGTGTGACCAAAACTATATAATCGTATATAGCAAAAATTTTTCTTTATTCCTATGCCGATTCTGTGGAATATTTATAAGCACACGAATTGTGATACGCAAAGTTTATTTAATGACTTTATTTCTTTGATTGAGTGAAAGTACCTAAGCTGCTGTTAAATAAAAAGTTGCAACGTTTTGACAACTGCGGTAGAAAAGTCAATTTTCAAAAGTAATAATCGCACTCGTGAGTTACTCGAAAATACTTGCTATCAGTACGTTGATTGAAATGTAGCCCATCACTATTATCTAAATGAAACGATAGGCAACTCTAAAACTGCATACAAAACCTGGTATTCCCATTAAATTTGCAGAACTTGAGGCACGTAAACGTACACAGCGATGTCTGATTCGGATGACGATTGGTTTACCAAAGATGAGGATGAGCTGGTGCAAAATCTACATCAAAAGCTAAACCAACAAGATAACAATGAGACTCACGAGGAACGCATTGACTTTTGCAACAGACCGAGTGAGAAAATAAAAATAAATTTAAAATAAAATATAATTTAATATATAATATCAATGTCAAATAGACAATTATCTCAAACAACTTAGTTTCGACATCCCTTCAGATGCTAAAAGTCCAGCTCGCTTTACCACCGCTGAATTTGTCAAGGCACTACAAATGTCACCGCTCGAAATGTTTCTTTACTTTATGTCCGGACAGCGTGATCTCTTCAACGGTCAGATAATAGCCAATGATTCTCACAAACGTGTTCTACAATATGTGCAGATACTATCGATACTCAGCCAATTGGAGCTAGGCGGTTTTGATGAACAATTTCTCGCTGGTTTTGCCAAGCAATCGGCATTGTTTGATCACATAAAACGCGTTGCCCTGAAAGTTTTTGATTCACGTTCCAAAGATAGTTTAGATAACGAAACTCAACTGCTGTTGCGAGGCATCAAAAATTTGCTGCTTCGTGCTCACAAGATGGGCAAACTGCAACAATCAGGATACGAACTAATCGAGCATTTAAAAATGTTGATCACTAGTTGTAAAAGCCCTGAACTATTGGAACACCCGCTATGTGTGAAATTTGCCAAGGAATTGCAGGTCCTGCCTAGTGTTGTATATGTGAAAAACGAAATATATCCAAATCTAGATAAATTGCTACGAAGTGAGGCAGTCGATATCGAAGCCAATAGTGAGCCTCCACTTGACTCTCACGATGTGGCTCGCTATATAGATTGGCACCGTCAATTGCTTTGCGAAGACTTTATGCAGCCACTGCGAAAATTCGTGCAGCGTCTTCATTCCAAGAATAATATCGACGAATTAGTGGACCAAATGCAACTGTTCCGATATACACAGCTAATGTTGAATCCAGTCGTTTCGGAAGAAGACCGGAATAGTCTAATTTTCATGAAATTTATTTCACTTCATGAAGAGGAAATCAATTACCTTAAGAATGTTAAGGGGGGAGCTTTGCTGTGTTTCACCACCAGCTTTGATTTTGACAATCTTATTTTGGCAACTGTAGCGTTTACTAGCCAAAATATGCGACGACAAGGATATGTAAGTGTGTTTTAATTACAGTTTGCTGATCAATTGGTCAATTAAAATATGATTTAGCTAAGCGTGGAGATTGTCAAGCAGTACAATATTGGTAATATCTATGGCAAAATGTTGATTATGTTCGAGACGCCGGTGTTCTTTGAACCCTATTTGCGTGTCCACAACTATCTAAGTACCTGCAGCGCGGATAATTTTCCTATGCGACGCTACATTGTCGACGGCGAAGTAAGTGTTGGTATTATAAGTTCGACTATATAATTACATATCGGTATCATTTTTAAGATTGATGTACGACCACCCGCTTATATCCGGCCAGATGTTCAATTAACTTATTATAGAAAGCCATTCACGGCAGCTATGCCGCCGCTGGAGACGAAACTAAATGAATCACAGCGAGCAGCATTTGGGGCTGCTCTTCGCAACGAATTCTGCCTAATACAAGGCCCACCGGGCACAGGCAAAACACATTTATCCGTCGAGTTGGTCAACACACTGTTGCAGAATGCCGAGCGTCTCAAATCTGGGCCCATTATTCTGTTGACCTACACGAACGACTCACTGGATAAGTTCTTGCTGAAGGCTTCCCAGTACACGGATAGTATTGTACGCTTTGGCAATCAGTCGCGCTTGCCAGAAATCGAGAAATACAATGTGCGTCTTATGACCGATGAGCAACTGGTGCCGCCGCGCCTCAAACGGATATGGTGGCTGGTCAAGTGCGAGTTTACGGAGCAGTTTAACCAATTGCAGACTTTGTATGCCGATTTTGATGGGTCTGAACCAGCCTATTTAGAAATACAATCGGCACGAGAGCAATTGCAGCTGATTGCCGAAAAGATTAATACACTGCGCACAATATTTCAGTTTTATCAAGCACGCGATAAGGCTCTCCTAGCCATGACAACTTCATGTGCGGCGCGGCTCAACTTTCTATTTCGTCTGCTTGAAAGCAAGTGTTTTATCTTTGAGGAGGCCGCCGAGATAGCCGAACCGCATATCCTGGCATGCCTAACGCCCTACACGGAGCACGTTATACTGATTGGCGATCACAAGCAGCTGCAGCCACATATTGGCAACTATACTCAAGGACTACAAGTGTCGCTCTTCGAGCGCCTAATTACGAATAATTTTCCCGTAAGTGTGCTCAATGTGCAGTATCGTATGCGCAGTTGTATCGCCGATCTCCTGGTACCCCTCTTCTATGATAAACTAATCACCGATGATTCGGTAAAAGCCTACCCGAATGTGCCAACAATGGCAAAGAACATGTACTTTGTCAATCACACGCATCCCGAGGAGCAGATGGTTTGAATATCTTCATTGGTGCTTAGCTACGAATTGCCTGTTAATTATATTTTTAATATTTATAGATAGACATGTCATACATAAACAAATACGAGGCTGATGAGTTGTTGAATCTAATGAAACACATGAAACATGATCCCAGCAACATTGTGATACTATCGCCATACAATGCCCAAGTTGAATACATAACATCACTTTTAAGAAAGGAGAGGTTAAATAAATATTTAGTCACCAGTGTGGATAGCTACCAGGGCCTGGAGGCGAACATTGTTCTATTATCGCTGGTGCGCAGCAATCCGGCCGGACAAATTGGATTTCTTCGATTGCCCAATCGCGTCTGCGTGGCGCTTTCGCGTGCTCGTTGGGGGCTCTACATAATTGGCAACATGGAGACGCTGCAGCATGGCAATCCTGAACTATGGGGAGCTATCAATGCCAAGCTGCGGGCAGCAGATGCTATTGGCCCTGCATTTCCTTTGGTCACTGAAAGCAGCCCTTAGGAAACGTATTTAGGCAATGCCAATAAGTTGCTTGCCATATTATTGCGTTTTTTAAATAAAACACATTTGTTATTTAATTGTTTTATGTTTGCTTATTATTCTAATTGCAGTTTCTTTTTATTATTGATTTTGAAATCAACATTTACTGCGCGACGAATGAAATTGATGAATTTGATTTTTTGTCAAGAATTATACACTTAAATATATTCAGTATATTGAACCTGTTGTTGCTGTCAAACCGATATTCTTTTTCATTTCTTTTTTTTTTAATTTTTTATCTTATCGCTCTTAGGGTTATTGTTGCTACATTTTAAATGGTATTTTTGAAAAATTGTACGTATGCTGCTCGTTTGGTTTTGCTTTGTCTTTGATTACATACGATACTATACCGCGTGTTAACAATATTTATATTATTATTTTTTGTTTTTTGCTGCTCTTATTTAGATTGTATATATACGTAATACATTGTGTATATATATAGTATATATTGATGTATTTTAAATTTGTCCTGTCAACTCTTTAATGTATGTGTAATCTATTATGTATGCTCTTATTGTAGTTTCTTAGTTCAAAATTGCAGACTTCGTAACTGTATAAAGTGCATCTGTAGATTTGTATAGATGTTTTATGATATATGCATGAATCTGAATGTTCTGAGAACGCAGCTCTCTGCAACAACTATGAATGTATTCGTTTAACGTTTTCAAGATATATATAGTATATATGTTCGTATATATAGAGTTTTATAATCATTTCTGTGGCCCAGTTATTGTTTGCGAATTAAGGCAATTTTGAAAATTATCAATTGTAATTTTGAATTGTTTTTGTTACTTTTTTTTGTTTGTTTTTTCTTTTTGCTTAATTTTTACATAGTTTTTTCTTTTTAATTTTTCACTTAAAGTTAGTTGATGTGGTTGTTTTTGTTTATCTTGTATGTCTATTCAGTATGCATGTATATGTGTATATATTATAGTATGTATTTTACGAGTCAGCTTATGAAATATGCTACATATTGTGTTTTACAAGAACGTAATTTAATTATGTGTATTTATATAGTTTATTCGATGCTAAAACTGAAACTAAAATTGATAAAATAGAACGAGAAACGCGGCGTGTAAGAGCAGCAAGTTAATTGTGTTTGTAGACAGGTCCGCTGCTCCGTGTGCGTGTCATATAGAGCCTCCATAGCATAATAGATAGAATTTTGGATTGTTGATTGTGGATTAACCAGCATCCATTATGGGGCATCGCATTGTGAACGCACTAGACGAGCCAGCGCACAAAGTGGCGGATCCTCTAAAACTTCGTCATCTTAGAACTGATAAGTGAATTGTACAGAATTATAATTGAACGACGTCGTCCCGACGTTGATGTTGGTCGTATTTTTGTTAATTTTTCTTTGATGGGGAAAAAGAGGTAAGTTGTGTTTTCCATATGCGATTTGATTTTTTTCTCTTCCCAATATGGGCTCATCAGATTGTGGGCGTTGTTTGCGGTTTGCGTATTGATCCATGGCTAGCGGGGCGGTGGCTGCTGATGCTGTTGTTGATGCAATTGTTGGTATTGCTTTGATTGTTGATGGGATTTCTGTTGTTGATGTTGCTGTTGATAGATGCGCTACTGCTGCATCCCGGGTAACTGAACTGCAGCGGTCCGCCGCTGCCGGAGGCTGTCCGAATAGTGGTTGATGGTGTTGTTACCACTATATTCGTTGGCCTACCGCGCCGTGTCTATTGCTACCGTCTATTGATCAGCCCATTAGGAGGCGCCTGCTGGCTGGCGGTGTGCATCAGCTCCAGTTCCACCAAGAGTGGAAAATGATCGGAGGGTATATGCGGATGCGGACAGCCGACTACTTTGTTCTCGCGCAGCCAGTCAGTGGAAACCGGTCCCAGGAGGCCCAACGGCACCATACCGGTCTTTGTATAGAAAATATAATCAATGATGCCCTTAAAATCGAACGTATAGTTGGTATGCGGCATAATGTCCTCACTATAGGCGGAGGCAAGCTTAAAGGAATGCGTAAACTCGTTGGTATCATTGGAGAGTAACCGTTGCAGGCACAGCTTGTAGCCCATGTCTTTGAAGTCTAAATGATCCATTGCAACACGCCCCTTGCCCAAAAACTCTACGACGCCCGAGTCAGGCAACGAATTGAAATCGCCGCAAAGCAGCAACTGAACACTGTTCGAGTCGTTTTTGTGGCCCGGCCGAAAACTATGGCTGGCTTCGTCAATGATCGTCTTCAGTTCATTGCTCAGCATCATGGTCTGTATGAGCTTGACGTCACAGAACTCAGGATCCCAATGTATGTGGGCGGTGCACACAAGTAGCGGCTGTGAGATCTGAGTTACTTCGGACATCGGCTCCCAGGCCGTTTCCTTCACTTTAAGCAAGGCGGCCAGACCAATGTTATCTTTAGGCATCACACGATTCAGCATGTTGTCCGAGCCCTCCGCATTGGCCATGGCCAGCTGGTTGAATTCAATTAGGTGCTCCTTGATTAGCGTAAATCTGCAAGTATAATGCATTTTTTGTTTTCATTCAGTGAATCACAACTTAACCTTAACTTACTTTGATGTTCGGAAAAATATCGCACATCCGTCAACGTATTTTCTTTCCATTTCGGACATTGTCTTGGCACGCGACTTGGGCGAGAAGATGCCCTCGTACCCATCGTTCTTTAACTCAGGCAGGAAAAAGTGATAAAATTGTTCCGTCTCGATCTCCTGCAAGCTAATAATGTCTGCCGCATAATGTCTTATCTCGTCAATAATAGACTTCTTCCGATACTGCCAGTCCAGTGCCCACGATGGACAGTATCCGTACATTTGGCGCGTCGCATACTTCTCACAGAGCACATTATAACACATAACCGTAAAAATACCTAAAAAATAATGATAATAAAGAAATTGAATTTGCACTCATTTAACAATATATATTTATATATTTGAAAGTTTACTGCTCAAGATTAAAAAGCAATAACTAATTTATATAGGAAATTCATAAAAATTCCGGTATGCGGATACCATAAAGTATGCAAAACAAGATTTTTTAGTCTGATAAGTTGGTACAAATCATGTTTATGTGATGTATCAAATGTGACAAATGTTTAAATTAGTAATATCCGACTTAAATTTATTTTAAGTGTTTTAAATGTATTTATCCATACGAAGTAATTGGGAATTCAAATTGAAACGAAGTTGATCTGAATATCGATATAGAATTTATATATCGATATATACATATCTTTTGGCAAAAAGCGAAGTTAACTTTTAAGTGTTTTAAAGTTACACGCGAATGCATTCATCTTGTCTATTAATGCAACTGGGCAATTCTATTGAATATTGAATTGAATTTCAGCCACATACATACACATGTACATATGTAGTTAGTTCATTGGAAAGTACTTTGCTAATCATCATCTCCTACGACTTAAACAATTACTTACAGGCTGGTCGCGATTTGTTGGGCTTGGCGAGCGGCAACCATGGCCTCTGGGGCGGTGGATTGACGGTAACTGTAAAGATATGAAAAAAGAGAGCAAACGTTAGTAGCATATTCAATGAAATGGTTGAGGGGAAAAGTTAAGGAGACGATTATGAAATTAAAGCCCGTACACCCGCACACATAAATACACACACACACACACTGTTGAACACCCCACTGACACACTGCGATCTCTTCTTCGTAGCCATTACTGTTGTTTTTGTTGCTGTTGTGTTCGTGTTCGCGAGCGGTGAAAGTGACATGCAAAAGTAATCAAATAGCTTCCGCCTTCGGTTCGCTAGCAAATGGCAGGCAGTCAGGCAGACAGACAGACAAGCAGGTGGCGGTGTCACTAGTGTACCTGGGTTTCTCCAACTGCTTGTGACCTGTGCTTGCGCCTGTGACTTGGAGAGAGCGTGCGGGTGTGGGAGGGCAACGACGCAGCGTGCCATCCCGCCGCCTCCAATCCTATTATTCGCCGTTTTTATTGCTGTCAACTGCCGCTGAAGCTGCTCCATCGGCTTACAACATTTTCTTCGGGGATGTTGCTGTTATTTTCGCTATCGCCTCTTCTGCTTGCGGATTCTATTATCGCCTGCCTATTTGGCGCCGTTATGCGTGAACGTGCCTATGTATGCTGTATGTGTGTGTGGATCGAAGTTGCTGCAGTTTGCTATAGCCTTGTTGTTGTTGTTGTTGTCTTGCTTGTTTCTTGCTGTCGTCTGCTTAGCAGCTGATCGCGCGCTCTTCGTACTCAATTGACTCTCACGAACACAGGCAGCGTCGTCATCGACGTCGTCGCAGTTGTTGTTGCTTTTTCTTTTTCGCTTTTGTTTCACTTGGTCGGTGTGTGCGAGTGTTTGTGTCTAGTGTGTGAGTTTGAATTTTGTTTTGTTTTGATTTGGAAGACACTACGATTGTTTTTTGTATTTTGCTTTTCTGTTAATTTTGTGCAAACGGACGAAAGACGATGAAAAACTTTCACTACTTTTTTATTTGTTTTTACTTTTTTTTTTTTTTTTTAATAAACTTTGGGATTTTTCATAATTTTGCTGTTGCCTTGATTGTTGGGCGACTGTGTTTTGTTTTTACTTAGGTCTTATTGCCTTTCGTTCATTAAAGTGCCTAACATCCACATTAACAAAATTTGCATTGCATTTTAATTGCTCAGCTTGTGGAGGGTGCTCCTCAGTAGTTTATTTTTTTTTAATATTTAATATAAATAATTTTTTTTTGTGTGTTTTCACGAAGTGCAACAAATTATCAAACAAAGAAAAAAATAATATATTGTTTTTGTGGGTGTATAGAAATGTTTATAGCAACTAAATAATATATAAAAACAAAAAAAAAAAACACTTGACATAAACATTTGGCAATAATCTCAATGCCAGCTATATTTAACAGTTTTCATTAGTAGAGCAACGTACAATTACAAAACTTTTACCAGTAGCTCCGCCCACACATGTCCAAGTCGATAATTTCGCCAAGCCTATGAGTAATTACCATAGGAAAAAAAAACAGACAGCGCTTTTTTTTTTATTTGATTGAAACATCAGGTTGTGGCGGGGGTGTGAAAACCCCAAGCACACAAATATGACTATTCATAGATAAATGGGTAACAAAACTGTCAAATATATATGTAAAACACAAGTGGCATTTGCGAACGTGCTAAACACAAAAATTGCAAGAAACATCAAATTGAAGAATAAATGGATGCTCTTAAAGAGTCACATCTGTTTTGGTAAGTGTCATATCTTCTAAGAGCCGTGAGTAACTGAATTCCGTATCTCAGAATATGACTAATATGACAGCAAATCTCAAGTCAAAATTGAGCATAAGTCAAATATAGCATATATTGGTTTTCTACAATTTTCGCATATTAATTTCAAAGTTAATCACCGTGATAAATTATGTTCTTTAGAACTATCCACTTGGTAAAATTTTCAAATTTTATTTAAAGCTGTTATCTGTTGCTGAATTTGAGCATATAGAGAAGAAATTATTTTGGTTCCAGGGCTTGATTGTTAAAAGTTAACCTACATAATGTTGTATTCGCAATTTATCAAGTTTTAGATCAGTAAATAAACGCATATCTTTAGTTCATTACGTTAAGTCTAAACATTGTTCACAGATGCTGACGTAATATGTCGCTAAATCATATAAAATTTCTATAATTTTCATAACTCTTGGCATATATATATGTATGTAAATAATTTTCATATAATATAGATCAAATATATATATGTATATATATATTTACATAACCAGTATCGGATCTGATCTTTTGGTAGCTACACGAAGATATTATTTATTTTGTATGGCTCACAATAGCCCTTTCTACATCAAATTTTTCATGGTCGTTGCCTGTTGCTGCATTCCCATACAAAAGAAATTAAGAAGAGAGAGAGAGAGAGAGAGAAAAAAACAAAAGTTCGAAAGGCAAAAACCCAAGTGAGCGTATCGAAAAAGAAAGTGAAATTCAAATTGAAATTTGGTGCGATTAACAACAACACCAACCCAACTCGGGTAGCCTGATCGCTGGCTTTGGCTTTGGCTATGGCTCCAGTTGCTGCCGCCTGTAACCCGACCCTTTCTTACCCAGCAGCAGCAGCAACAGCAGCACGCCAAACATTTTATATGCACAACATGCGATGACTACGATGTCGATGTGGAGAAGGCTTGCTCTGAATAGAAATCAAAAGTCAACTCGCCACTTGCCACAGTTTGAGCTGCAATTAGATAACCCGTTTCATTTGCACCACTTTTTGTGGCAATAGCAACAGCAGCAGCCACTGCAACATCGACTGCAAATGACTGCCAATGTTCAATGGCGTTGGCCGCCAGTTGATCGCAGCGACTGCTACAACTAAAACCCAATCTTGTATTGAAATCATAATAATGAAACTGAATTTAAGGTGCACTCCACACACACACACACACACACATATTTAGAGAGAAAGAGAGAGAGAGAGAGAGAGAGAGAGAGAGAGAGAGAGAGACATCCATGTGAGGCAAATGCAACACTCAAACCAGTTGAACAACATTTTTCATATAACATGCTGCATCGAGGCTGCATCAGTCCCCCAGTCGCCAAGTGTTAAGTGGCCCACGGCTGCGACTGCTTCGACGACACCGAGGGTTGTTTATGCAGCCACAAGTTGAAATCAATTAAGTATCGATTATAAACTTGCCCAAAAAATGTTGCAAGCCATATTTCCACTTCAATTTTGAAAGCAAAACAACACCCAACTATGGCATGCAGCTACTAATTTCAATACTCTAACAGCAATATTATCTCAACGATATAGTACGATGTTATTATAATGGAACAGCCTGCAATATTCGATATGTAAAATGTAAGTATATTAGAGCTTAATAGAATTTACTAATAGAATTAACTAATAATTGAAATTGAGTGCTCCAAGCAGTTTTTAGCAAACCTAGTTTGTTTTTACTTATATAATTTGAGTCTGTGATAAAAGTGATTTAATTTGTGAAAATTATTAGCATTAATATTGAGTCGATTGAGTGAGGAAATGTCCGCATAATATTAATCCAATTGACGAAATATCAGAATATTTGACGAAATTAGAAACACAGACAGACATAAGTACATCTAAGTGTTCAGTGTACCTACATACACTTACGTCTATGTCTAGACATCGTTGCCAGGGCTTTATACTGTTCAGACCCATCTGTATTCATAGCGAGTTATCTGTATAGTATTACATATTAAAGGTTCCAAAAATTCCTTTTTGAATAAATATGTTCTAGAATTAATACGACCTTCTATTCCTGAATGCCTTCTTTAGATATAACTAAGAGACATCAATAATCATTAATCATATAAGTTATTTATGCAAATGCAATTTTGAATACATTTCTAACTCAATTTTAGATTAGGTAATTGACAAAACTATTGAAGGGGCAACCCTCGTGCGACAACCTGAGCTGCCAGTGTACTGACGTATCAGACTCTCAGAGATCTGAATGGTTCCTCGCACCGATGAGCGTGAGCGCCATATTCAAAAGTCTAACAAAATAAGCCCGGCTCAGCTCGATCCGGCCCGGCAAGCAAATTGTGCTGCGTCACATGGAAAATCAATTGAAAGAGTCCGCTCCATGATTATGCAGACACGAATTGTGGACGGTGGATGCTGGCTGCTGGCTGCTGGCCGCTAGTTTGATGGCTGATGCATTGAGGATGCTGCTGCGTCGACTGGCTACTGGCTGCTGTGTTGGTGGTGCAACAACACGAGCAAGCAACCGGACGACGCATTCGCGTGGGCTTTCCATTCGACAACTTTGGCATCTTTGTAGGAGTAGTTGTTGCTTTTGCTGTTTCAGTTGCTGTTGCTGTTGCTGTTACTGTTGCGGTGGCTGCATCTGCGTCTGGGGGCTCACGCGATGCTGCCACGCGGTTTGGTTACGTTTATTATTATTTTTTTTTCATCTTCTTCTTCTTCTGTCGCTGATCCACTTTCAGCTCTTTTGCGCGTACTTTCTCCCCCAATTGGAAAGCAAGCAACAGCGAGGCTTTGACTGGGACTGTGACTGGGACCTCGCCATTGGATGAAAGCACCCAGCAGCCAAGAGCCTGCCCCAACAAAGCGAAAACTTGTACACGAGGGCAACCCTTAAACTCACAAATTGGCATTTAAAACTGTTAAAAGCCTTATATGCGAAAAGGAAAGCAGCACAGCTGAAAGTGTTTGAAAAATGTATACTACTTAGTAAATAACTTTTGGCAGTCAACGTAGAGCCTAATCTCGCCATCGGGAGTGCCCAGATTAAGATATATAACAAAACTCCTACTGAACTTTTTCCACTCGTTGGCCTTTCCCATTTCTATATACGATACTGAGCTAAAATGCACAACTTGATCACTCTAGCTGCAAATACGTGTGAGCTTTGCTTAAATAACTAAAGCTCGATTATAATAATTATCTGCAAATTAAAAGTTGAACCCGTTTGTTTTTCTCTCGGTATGGTGAAACTTTAAAATTTGCCCTCGTATGCATCTCAGGTACATGATTTATTTTGCCCTAACGGCCGCTCATTCAACTTTCTAATCATTTGCACTTCCTTTTACGCAACAACAACCTTGATAAGAAACACAAAAGTTAAAATGAAAACGAAAACGAAAACGGGCTACGGGCCACTTCCGCAACATGAAAAACATACAAAGCATAATTCACAGCTACTAGTAAAAATAATAATAATAATAATAAATTTTATAATAATAATCGCTTGTATACACAAAAAAGAAACAACAGCAAACAGGCGTGGCTAATACGAAGGAAATTATCGAGCGAGCATATGCACGAGGCAGAAATACTTCGTATATTAAGAAAAAAAACTGTAGAAAATAAAAATCGTAATATTAGGTATTTAAATAAGTCAATGAATTGATGTTTCTCTTATTGAAGCACATTGTAACCATATTAAGATTATTAACTTTAAAGATAATTAAAGATAGATCGTCGTCACTTTATTACTGAGATTTCTCAGAACAAAGTATCAGCTATAATCTACTCTACTCTCCTCTCTCACGTACTTAGCTATACTAATAGTCACATATGACTAGTCAACATAAATATTATCAGAAATACTCTTAAACATATCTAATTTATCAGTCAAAGTTCGAATAAATAATGGCAAATATTAGTTTTTTTATTAATTCGATATTAATTTTGCTAAGAACTATACAAAAAAACCTTTTCGAATATGCTTTGTTGCATATTCATAAGAAATGTTCAAAAAGCAAATAAAAACACTTTCATATTTCAAATATTTTGAATATTCAATGAGCTAAGCGAAATTTTAAATAACCACAGAAAAAGGTTTAGAATTTGGCATTCGCATAATGACTAATTGTTACTTTTGTGTAAAACTACTTTTAAATACGATTGCAATATATGATATAATATACAGAAAATGGGCCAGCCAAGAACTCATTTACAACAAACTACACAACATTTGTGACCGAATTTAAATACCCGCTCGGCTAAAGTGCGCAATGATGACACAGCGCAAAATTCATAAATAACTTGTACACATATTTTGTAATCGACCGGAACAACAGCAGTAATAATAATAATAATAATCCGCTAACCAAAAATAAAGACAGTTAACATTGAGGCGATCCCAAATGGCTGACTCAAATATGAAGCGGAATGCAAAGAGAGTTAAAAAGGTCTGTGCCCGTTCCAATTAATGAATCAGTTAACCGGCTATTTTTTATGACATTATTACTTATGGTTATTGTTATAGTTATTGTTATTATTGATGTTACTGTTGTTGTTGTTGTTGTTGGCGCTCGCATTTTTTGGCACTAATATTATGTGTGATTGCAGTTATAAATACCGGTTCGTCGCATGTGCTCCAATAAATCATCATCAGCAGCAACAATAACGCGAAGAAGTAGCAGAGGAAGAAGAGGTACTTGGCGCTGACGCGTTTAAAATGCATTACAAAGCATAAATTGTCATCAAAATTAAATTAAATATAAAAAGCACAAAACTGGCTTAAGCCAATTAAACGATTAGGTAACAGTTATAGCAGCAGCAACAGCAGCAGCAGCAGCAACAAGTACGCCACAAAAACGCTGACATCAGCAACAAATGCAACAACAATAACAACAACGTTGGCTGGCTATAAACCTACATAAAGAAACAAAATTTGTACAGCCACCGTTGTAACCAACAAAAAAAAAAAAAAAGAAAAGCAGACAAAAAATAGACAGAAAAAAAACGTAAAAAATTAATTCATGTTGTGCTCATTTCGTGACAACAACAACGCAGAGTTGCCACCACAACAACAACAACAAGAGACACAAATGAAGCACAAAGAGTCCAAATGTCTGATACCAAAGTTTTAACACCATCTTCAGCTCTTCAGCAAGATAGACCCATGAGTGAGTGTTGTTGCTTCTGCTGCTGCTGCTGCTGCTTCTTCGTCATCTTCTTGCATGGGCTTTACGAAAAAGACATTAGATGCAAGCAAATGAATGCGAATGATTTCATAAAGCTAATGGCGCATCGAACGAACAACAATTGCCAAGCAGCGAGCATTAGCCTGTGTAGAGATGAATCGATTATGTCTTTATATAATCAACATTTATCAGAGAAAAACGTATGTAAATAAAGCAAGAAAATGAATAAGCCAACTGAAAAGTTTAAACCAGAGCAGATCAGAAAATTTATATTAATATCAAATTCAATTTACATTAAAAAATCTTTGATCTATTATAACAGTCAGAGAATTGTAATATTGTCATATTCTGCATTTAGCCTACATAGTTCTATGTTGGAAAGTTGTAGTTTCACATATCGTTCATATAGTTTACATTGTTCTTGTTAATTGCTTTGCTAATTATCGCTGAAACGTGCTAAACAGTTCTGAGACTACTTTTGCGTCTATATATAAGATTTCTACTTCCCAGTGGCGATAACAATGCTCTTGTTCTAGGTTTTAACTTTAGAATTTCAGTCTGACGTTGTTATAGCCACACTTTCAAAGTGCTTTGACCCAAATAAGAGATGCTCTGAGCTATGTTTTGAAGGAAAACAAAAAAAATAGTATTCATAATCTATTTAGCCTCTAGTTATAATGATTTCCAATTAAAATATTAAATGTCTATTTTTAGCGATAATAATTAAATGAAATTATATTGAAAATAATACATTTTAACTGTATAGATATATGCATATATATAAACTCTAGCTTATGCTTATAGAGATAGATTTCTGCTCTTCTAAATCTGACAGACTAAAGTGCATTTTATTGAAAACAAAATCTATATTTCGTTTCTTGTGTCTGCTACACACTTTGTAGCTGTTTTTCAATGCCATAATTAAATCCAAATATCATAGCAACAGTCTCAAGATAAGCCGACTTACACACAGATAAACAACCCATAGACGCAATACATTGACTGACAGGTAGGTAGGTAAAGCACAGATCTACCGACTACTTCTAAGTAGCACTTTATGGCCATGCTAGCTGCTCCGATGTGGACAGGTAAAGGCCTCAAAAGCTTCATGTCTGTGAAAATCAGAAGAAGCAGACGAACGACTGAAGACAATCACAACTAAAAACCACGAACAGAGCAGACGACATTAAAAGTGGAAAATAAATGTAATAATGACATTTGTGGCCGTTAGATTCTTAACTGTTTGACATTTTGCGTAACCTTTTTCGTAGACATTTGGCCTTTTTTTTTTTTGCTCGCTTGCTTGCTTGCTTGCGGTGCAATTGGCTTTTATTTGGCTTGAGAGCTCGCAACTGGGCTATTGGTGTAGTGGACCGAGCGGACTAATAAACAACAAAGCAAAACTCTCAATTTCATTGGAAAAGCCGTTGTATCTATCAAATGAAGCAAGAAACTGAAATTGCAGCTGGCTGAAGCAAGCTAAAAAATGCATGCCAAATGGATTATTCACGTTGCGCTCAAAAATTGAAACAAAGGTGAAATAAAAAAGATTCGCGCAGCAGAAAAAATCTGCCAACAAAAACTAACCAAAGCCAAAGCGATAATACGCTAACAAGCATTATTATTTTAAATAGATTGAGATACGAGTTTAAGTATTAGAAAACATTAAAAGCTAATGGCCAATCAACTTTATGATCGGTCAATCGATCACAAGCCTAAATTTGTGTTAGATTGTTCTTAACTGAAAAGAAAGCCTTTATGTATATCATTATATACATCATCTATCAAATCCATCATATAACATCAAAATAATTACATTTTTATGCAGGAAATATAGTGAAGAAAGAAATCAGTAGAAACGTTGATAAAATGCACTCAATACATTTGAAATGATTAATGTATTCCGTATAAGATAATATAATATATATTATAATAGAATGTAAAGCATTCGAGAAATTTATAATGTTAGAGTTATTCCTATTAGAAATTAATCTAAGATATAACAGAGGCATTTCTTATCAAAAAATAATGTTAGGCATTAAAAAAATTCAAGAAAAATAGCAGAGGTATTCCCTATAAAAATATAATTTAAGAATCTACTAGACACTCACTACACATTATATAACCAAATATTTATAGTTTTTCCCTTAACATTTAACAAGATCTCAAGAATTTATAGAACACTCAGTGAATTTTCTGTATAAGCGCTAAAGGTATTCCCTATGAACACATTGTACATTGGCAATACCTTTATAATCCTAATGGATTTCCCTAGAAATTAATTTCACAAGAACTAAAAAAGTTTGTCAAAGTTCACACCGAAATCCGCCTAATCATAATTGAGAGCGCACAGCAAACGTGATGAAATTACTAATGCAATCTAACTGAAAGGGCATTCAGTAACAATTAAATTGTAGAAGCTTCAAGCAAAAACAGCAGTAAACGAGCATATATCTTGTAGAAGACGAGGCTAACCATGGAATGCTCCGTTGGCCGGCGGCGACGAGAACACGACCTGGCGACCGCGACGTCAAGACGGAGAAGACAACGCACTTATTGACGTAGCTAAACACATTAGCCAGTGGCTGACTGGCGTCACTTCATTGTCGTTTAGGGGGGAGAGCTCCAGCTCCGACTCTGTCTCCGGCTCCGGCTCTAGCTCTGGTCGCTGCCGGTGTGATGGCGCAAACAGTGTTGCAAATGACCCAATTATCCACTGACCCACTCAAAGCGCGTCCCAAACGGTTGGACGATTGCCGGCACCAGGTTGTGCAAGAGCAAGAGAAAGAGGTAAAAGACAGAGAAAGATGGAGAGGAGGAGAAGTCGATGTCAGCAAAGCTGTTGAAAGAAGCGACTTAGAATATAAGCGGGCTCTTTAGGAATATGCCGCCTTATGCTGGTGCTGCTGCTGCTGCTGCTGTTATTGCCGGTCAGCAATTATCGCTGCAAAATGAATAGAAGAAAATGACGAGACCTTAAACCTAAAATAGAGACATTAATTAGCCAAATGACCGGCAATTTGTGGACGCACAAAAAGAAATTAATTCGCCAGTTACGGTTTTTACAGCGGATCTCTGCGAATATTTTCAATGCGAGCCGCCGCCGTCGCTCTCAGTGGAAAACAGACGCGGCATCAGGTGAAAGGTAGTAGCTCAAACAGAAGAGAGAGATAGGGAGAGGGAGAGAGAGAGGGAGAGGAGAGAGATGGTTCAAAGTTTGCGCAGCAATTCAAAGTTGGGTGGCAGTAAAAATCATAAAAACAAAAACAAAACAAAAATAGTTCGCTCGTTGGGCTAGCTAATGTTTTGGAAAGTTCATTCTGAAGTGCAGGCACAGTCCCAAGATCGCTGCTCCAATGTTGAGTAGTATATGTTTATTTGTCTGTCTCTCCGGACCTGCCTATTTGTTTGTCAGTTTGTTTATTTTGAAACCGTCGACAACGGCTCGAACGTGCTCCATTAGAAATCTTGTGGCTGACTGAGCCACTGAGGAAAACAAACTTTTCGGGGCTATCAAAACAGTAATCAGTATTTTATTTTTTTTCCTTTGCTTTTGCCCTTTGTTTGAACACTTTTCCACAGACAATCGTTGCTTTTTCTTTCGTTTATTTATATATTTTATTGAGCTCTCGTTCACGCTTAATCAAAATAAATAATAATTGCAGTATTGTGCGAGCAACAAGAATAAAACTTAATAAAGATGCTTAAAGCTAAATGGAATGAGAGTTTAATTTCAAGTACAATGTTTGTATGTATGTATGTAATAATAATAATCATCATAAAAATCATAATGATAATAGTAATGCATTAAAGAAAACGCCATCATTTTGTTATTTGTGCAAAAACGAGTATACAACATATGAACATACTAATAGATGATATACATTTGAGCTTATTTTAACACAATTACGATTACAATTACAAACTAGTGAAAATCTTAATTAAATAAATTAGTTGCGAGCAATAATTTTTCTTTTAATGTGGAGAATGGTAACAAAAGCAGCCGGCACCATACCGGGCGGCCTCGCCATTGGCCGGAACTCGACTTGATTGTGGAAAACTGTGACATTTTTCCAGCATGCCAAGCCAAGAGCAACATCAGCAGCAGCAGCAGCAGCAGCAATGGAAAACTCTAGACAGCAATGCAATTTCTGTGCGCGTTCGTGAGTTTCTTTTAATTAAAAAAAGGCGAAAACTTTTACTCGGCGCCAACTGCTAAATAAGCAGGTAACTAGGGCTGCTTGCTGCTACTGTTGCTGCTGTTGTCTTAGATTTTATGCTCAGTGATCAGAGCTTGGCATAATTGAAAAAAAGTGTCTTACAAATTAAAAAGCGCGGCTCCATTGATAAGCCGACAAACCTTAACCTTCACCAGAGCAGATGCAAAGATACGAAAAGCTGACCCAAAAATCAATATCAAATGAGTGCTGATTCAGTCAAGTGAATAAGAATAATGTTGAATGCAATGAATATAAGTGAAATGAATAGTGAATGCATACTAATGATTCCCCCTTAGCAGAGTCATCAATTGAATGATTCGAAAAACTTATATTAACTTGAAATGAATGAAAGCTGATATGAAAATATAAAATTAAATACAAAAATCTTCCATTAGATAGCATGAAATAAAATGAAATGCAAAAACTAGTTTTTTTTTTAAATCAACAAAATAATATTAGACAATAAATAAATAAGTAAAATAAACCCAATCAAGAATTAACTCATGACGATAGTATTGCGTTTTACGTTTGGATAGAACAACCCTATATATTTAGAACATATACTACTATTATGATCTTAACTCGACTCGAGTACAACACTTGCCAGAGATCAGTGCGTGTGATTGTCTCAACAGCATTATTTAAATGAATCTATATAAATAACTTAGATAACTAAGAAAAGTTCACTTTGTAGCGCTCTATAAAATAAATCTTATCTAAGAAGAAACACACCGAATACGACAAACTATAAAACCCAAAAAATTCAAATTTGAAATTAGACATATGTTAATTAGGAACGTGACTTAATTAGAAACAAATTATTAGCGCAGCAAGGCAAACAATTGAGGTCACAAAAACCAAATGCAAACAGTGAAAATGCTAAGAAAGTGAAACAAATATATTAATGTTAAGCATTAAAATCACTATTTCTTGAAGCATAACTGAATTGATTAGCCTCGATTTTCTTGACCAATTATTCACGTTGCCGTCCAATTATGTCTGACAAATAGATCACCGATTTATGCTAGCCAATTATATATATAATGTTTGTTTTGTTTTTTTTTTTAGTTCGGGTCAACCTCAATGCCTAAAATACAAAACATTTATGCACAAATAACAAAATAGACGAACAAAAAAAAAACTAAAACAATAATCAGCAAATGTTTAGCTTCTTGTACGATCTATGCGGCATTAATTATGATATATTTATATATATTTATATATGCTGTATATAGTGATAGATCTACACACAGTTGCGACTGTGTGTAGCATTCGCAGCTATAATTTTTTTATTTTTTATTTTAGCTGGGCCTCTTGGCAAAGCACGATTTCTATTAGTTTTGCCACTAAAAATCTGCATAAGAGTTTTCGTTGTTGTTTCTGCGACTCTTGCTGCCATCGTCGTCGTCGCCGTCGTCGTCGTTGTTGTTGTTGTTGTTGATGTTGTCTTTGTGGCTGAGCCGCTGCTTGTCTGAGCAAAAACAAAGCGACTCCGCCGCAGTGAAAGTGAAAGTTGTAGCATGTACACATGCATATATATGTATATATATATAAATATATATTTATATAGACAAATCTACAAGGTTTCCAGCGCAGACATCTTCAGTCATATCGCCAATTGTTGCTACTGCTGCTGTTGTTGTTGTTGCGCCCATTTTTTTTTTTTTTTTTTTTAATAAATTTATTTAGTAGGAAGCACCGGAGCATCTTTCTACTCCATTATCTCCCTTGGATCACACAATTAACATCACAGGTTTACAATTATTTATACAATTTAAACATATATACAGAGTAGAACTAAGTTACAGTGGGGGTGAGAAGGCTTCCGAACTGGCGTCTTCTTAGCCTTCTGATGGGGATGCGCCCATGGCGCATTAATTTCAATGTCTCGTAAATTTTATTTCATTTTTTTCTCTCTTTCTCTCTCTCTGTTTGCTTCGTTTCAATTTCTCTTCAACTTAATTTGTGGGTTAACGGTTTTGGTTATGCAACGCACACGCCCCCACGCAAACACACAACCCACATGAAAACTGTTTGGCAATTAGCTCAAATTTCCAATGCGACGCCAAAGCGTGTTTGATCGTAAAACCCAACAGGGAAACAGGGAAATTGAACAACAAAATATGGTTTCGTGGGCTTTTGGTTTTGGTTTGGATTTCGTTAGATGTGTGATTAGTTTATCGTCACGAGATGGTGGAAAATGCTGGCTTTAATTTTCCAACCGTGCCCAGTATTAAAGTTGTGGGTGTGGCGCTGCTGTTGCCGCCTTTGGCAGCTGTCATTTGGCTTGCGATATTGTCGCTGTTGTTGCTCTTGGCATCGCCGTCGTTGTCATTGTCGTTGCTGCACCACACCAAGTCAAAGCAATTGTTATAAAATTGCTGTTGCTGTTGCTGCTGTGCCGTTGCCTTGCAGTTGTCATTGCTGCTGCTGCTGTTGCTGCTGCTTTGCATGTTGTTGTTGCAGTCTAAGAGAAAATCCAAAGCCGTGGGCGTCACAAAATTTGTATCCATCAGATTCAAATGCTCAAAATTGAAGACAAGCGCTTCGGAGTTATAGCTGCCAGCACTATCCAAGCCACTGTCGCTGGCAGATGCTGAACAGCTGTCACTGTCGCCAGCAATGCCCTCGCCACGACGACAGCCTAGACCGCTGCCATCCATCTCATTTGGTGGAGACTCGTTTACGGCGCATGTCTCGATCAGCTTGCGCGAAATCTCGTTGATGCTCTCGTCGAGCAGCGTTTCGGCTGCGTTGGCAGCGGCCGCGTTGCCAAAGCAGCTGGCAAACAGATCGTTGGCAATATTCATTCCGCTTAGGATGTCGCCATAGCCAGAATCGCTCGAGTCACTCAGATACAATGCGGAGTTTGTTGCTGTTGCTGCTGCTGATGCAGTTGACGTTGCCGTTACTGCTGATGCTGATGCTGTGTGGGCGTGACTGCGCTGTGAGCCAATAACGCCCACAATTTCGGCGCGACTGCTGTCGCCGGTGATGGGCGCAAAATGTTCCGCCTCATCAAAATTGTTAGGCATTGTCTGGGAGCAAATCGAGCTGGCGCATGAGCTATCCGAGTGCGTGGACGTTGACGAATTGCTCGAGTTACTTGCGCCCTGCCCGCTGGAGGAGGCATCTGACAGCGAGCGACGCAGCGGATAATCCCACAGTGAACGCAAAGGATCGCAGTCGCGGCAGAAGCAAACGCCATGGCTATGATCATGTTGCATACCTCTATCTCTGGCCATGGGCAGCAGCTGTGCATAGCTGCCTGCCATAAGAGTCTGATGATGCTGAGGAAGAGGATGTTGATAGTGATGATGTTGTTGTTGATGCTGCTGTTGTTGCTGCTGCTGCTGATGCTGTTGTTGCTGCTGCTGTTGATGCAGTTTCGGCTGCAAGTCCGCATCCATCTTCAGCAAAACTCCATTACCGGGCTTGCGATCCTTTTTGCGACGCTTGCGAGGCTTTATGATGCGAGGCAAACAGGTGTCCGTCGCGGAGGATGTTCCCTCTGGCCCAGCGCCATGGCTGTTGTTGCAGTTGCTACTGCTGCTGCTTGTACTGCTGCTGCAACTGCTGCTGCCATTGCTGTTTAGTGTCTTCTGCGGCTCCTGAGCAGTGAGCACAGCAGGCGCTGAATTTTGATAGCGCAACATGCGCGATTTGTCCATCATTTGAAAATTATTTATGCGCATGGGCAGCTGATAACTGGCAGCATGCGCTGGCCAGGATTGCGGCGACAATTGTTGGTGATGTAGCTGCACATGATGTTGTTTGACATTCTGGAGCAATGGCTGTCCCTGCGCATGCACCGCCAGCTGAGACATCGACTGGGCGCCAGCGGACGGCCACGGTTTGCACGACTTGCGGAGCAACCGATGACGCTGTGCTGGAGTTAGATGACTGCTGGCATTCGATATGAGCGGAATGCCGGCGCATTCATTGATGCGCTGCTGATTGACCAGCAGTTGTTGAGGATGTGGCCCCACTGCGGCTCCTGCGCCTGCTGTTGCAGCTGCATGGTATATGCCATGATGCAGTTGCGCACGCAAATTGTAGCAGGGGGCTGGCGCTGTTGGCTGCGCTGCATTCCAAATGGAATGTGGATGTAAGGATTGATGCTGCTGCTGTTGCTGCGGCTGCTGATGTTGACGCGTGGGTGGTAGGTGGAGCGCGTATCTAGCGAACTGGCAACCGTTTGCGTTTTCTGGTGCACGATAAACGGCCACATGCGATCTCATAATCCTGCCTAGTTCGTATATCACTTGGTAGCTGCGTCAGTTGTCCTGGTATACCGTGCGTATCGCACATCACTTGGCCGCGTTTGCAGTTTCAACACTTTAATGCATGCAGACGGACCATTACGAAAAATATTTCCACACGCGGCAAGGCAACGAAAATTCGCACGAAATGAAAAGCGTATGAAAAGCGAACTGCATAAAAGAAACTGGCACAACTGTTGCTCGCCCAGCCAACGGCAACTGTTGCTGCTGTGGAAATTACGAAACACTTGGCGCAGACGCAGCCAGCGACGGGAACGAGACAAGACGAAACGGCGCGACAGTTAATAAACTCGTTTCGTTCGGGCTCGACCAAAGAGTTGAAGCGTCCGCTCGCGAGCCAAGCTTGTGGCAGACTGATGGCAGTGAATTCAATTTCATTCGCGCACGAGCTTTGCCGGCCTAACAGTAAACGCACTTGAAGCCGTTATGCCCGAGCTCGCGCTCGCGTTGACGCTCTTGCTCTACCTATCTCTCTCGCTCCCTCACACACACACACTCTCTCAATCTTTTGCGCTAACTCTCTTTTAAGCTCGTTCGTTTACTTGCTCGCTCTCTCTCTCTCTCTCTCTCTCTCTCCCTCTTTCTTTCTTTCCATCTCTTTAAAGCTGTTGCTGCAGCTTCGGGCCAACGTCCAGCAGCTTTGCATGTCGAGGTCATGCAGTGTTGCTATTGTTGGTGTTGTATGTTAGTTGCGTTGCATATCATTTCGGCGCTTACATTCAATTAAATTATAATTGATGTTTGGCTTAATGCTTATGCTATTGCCATCATTAACAAATAAGAAAAACCATGAGTTTGAACTTTAATTACCAAATTGAGCGATCGCAAACCGGTTGCGCCTTTAACCATCCTGTCAAGCATGGCTCGCATTACAAAAACGTTGAAAACGAATCGAAAACAAAATAAGATCAATGTGCCGATAATTGAATACTCTGGCTCGCAAATGACAATATAAACAATAATAAATTATATTTACAAACATATTTATATATGTTGAATTGATATACAACATATATAGAATTGATAAGACTAGAGTAATTTGATATTCCCGATTTTGTTTCAATGTAATGAATCTATTTAAAGCAAACATCAATGAACATTTGTTTTGGTTTACGTACATAGTAAATCATATTTTCAGCAAACCCTTTTAATGGAAATAACATGATATTGTTTGGATAACTGTTTATAAATTATGTATACATACATAGCTTAAAGAGTCACTAACCATTTTGATTATATCATTAATTTGTTAAAAACTTATTCGCCTTTCCCGCTGTACACAAAGTGACTAAGACGAAGCAAATTTGTTATTCAACATCGTTCGTCATGCTGATCAAGATATTATACTATATAAATCTCTCCTTTAATGTGTTGCATATTTTATTACACAGTGATATTACCGTATGTAAGGGTATGAACAAAAAAAAAAAGAAATAACGACATATACAACACAAGAGAACTTTCTCTTTTCTCGAGCCTTTTGTAGCTTTCCTTTTTGTCCATACGTTGGCACACAAACAGGAGCGCTTGCTTAAACACTCACTCACACACAGACACTCAATGCACATACACATACAAACATTTTCCAATATATAAAAATAACTGCAATCTGTTACTTACATGACAAGTTGTCCAGCATGTGATTTAACAATTTCGTCGTGCCATTTGGCTCATTGTAGATGTTCATGAACTCCTTTTGCAGTGGATTGCCCATCAGACCGAGGATGACCAGATGAAACAGCTTGCCAAGTTCGTATGGCAGCACACGCAGAAAGTTGTTGTTCAATAAGAGTTCTCTGAAAATATGAAATAAAATATAAAATATCGGATTATAATAGATGTAAATGATAACTCACCTCAGCTGTATGAGCTCGCCCAGCTCAGCGGGCAGACTGCGTAACTTGTTGCTGGACAAGTCAAGCGTTCGTAGATTAACCAACATGCCCACATCCGCTGGCAATCGAAGCAGCTGGTTGTCATTCAGATAGAGGGCGGTCAGGTGCTCGAACTCCCACAACGTGGGGCTGATATTACGTACACAGCCTGCAAGGATATTTAATAAATTATACAATTGGACTTTTTAATCATTTTACATACCCGTTATTTCGAGGCCTGCCCAATTTGTCTTTTTGCCAGCGGCTATATCCTCGGCAGACAGAAATATTTGCTGCCGTCTATTTGTGCTGTCATATTTGTCTTTATTACGAGACATTTTATAATAATTTCCTGTTCCTGTGGAAAAATTCCGTCAGTTATTTTTGGCATTTGTGGGTTGCGCTTTGGCTGTTGTTGTTTTTGTTTTCTTTTTAGCAAGTTAGGGCTCATGTTAGGAGACAAAACCTGGCTTCGGCAACGGCAACGGCAACAAAAATAACGTACATATATGTTTGCATATATATATATAATTTGTTAAATCATTGCATTCCCTTGCAGAGTGAACAATACGATACTAGAAGTTATATCTTCTTAATGGGAGCTGAGTCTTTTAATTACACATGTCTTGGGACACTTGTCAGACATTTCGGACTCGAATGCACAAACAAAGCAGCTGTTCATTAAGATCAATCTAAAACTATTTGACTTTTCCATCGGACCACCATATTATTCGGCACCTGTGATTACTGCTGACTGAGCTACGATGAACCATATGCCAATCTGCGAAGTGTATTTAATCTAATACAATTATTTACAGAAGCAAGTGGAATGAAAGCTTTTCACACATCTGCAAGGGCATTTCATCTTCGGTAATCCAAAGAAATTCTCTTTTTTTTATGAATGTAGAGGAGGATGTTGAAACAAATCATAACCTTTCATAATAACCGCCTGATGATTTAAGCGTCTCTGCAAAATATTAACAAAGTGATTGAATTATTATTGGTATTAGTAAACGAAAAGACAGACAAACATTCGCAAACAAAAATCATATACGTTTGTTAAAAGAAAAAAATGCAAAACAAAACAAAAAAAAAAAAACACAGTTTTCTTTTACGATTTTGCAAGCGCGCGAGCAAAATACATATAAATTTATATATTTAAATACATACATCACATAAAAAGGTGCATTAGTATGTATTTAGGTATGTGCTAAAAACAATTAAAATGTCTTTTGGTGGTGAAGGCAGCGGATAAATACGATTTCAATGAAAATTGCAGCTAGGTTAAGGCGGCAAAGCGACACCTACATATCTACATATATATATGCATACATACATTAAGCACATATACATATATATATAGATACAAATATGAATAATGTTCACATCGTGTTTTAGTTGAAATAGCTGCTGCTTTTTGAGTGTGGTAGTGAAGGAATCGCGTATAAATTTTAAATAAACCCAGCACTCTTTACCTATAATTATATGCTTATGTTAGTTCTGTCTTGCTTAGTTCTGTTAATTGGGATTTGTTTCTTGCCGACTCTTCACTCGCGCCTTCTCATTGAATTACCAAAGAATTTTGAATACGAAAAGGTTAATTTTTTTTTGAAGATTTTTTGGTTTGATTTTTTTTTTTTTTTTTTTTTTTTTTCTTGGTTTACTGTTTTTGTACAAATATTGTTTAGTGAAATGCGCGTAACTATAAATTTTGTACTCAAGCGACGAAATTGCTTATTCTCTTTCTCGTTTTGGGTCGCTTTTTCTTTTTTGCGCGTCTGCCTTCCATTTATTTATTGTGCGATTCGTTTTCATAGTCGCTTCTTGTTTTTGTATACATGTTGGCTTGGAGTTGCCACTTATTGTCCAGAGGGTATATGTATTTTGCAAGTGGGAAGAAATTGGATATAACTATACATTAAATTTAATATTTAACGATTACGATTTTGATAGATATTTCAAATATTTTTTATCATCGTTATTTTATACACAAATAATTTACAACAAACTCATTTAATCAAAACAAAACAAGCACATATAAACACTCAATAAACACACACACAAAGTTACGAAAAGATGCACCATGCATATGTATACATACAAACACAATAAAATTTCGTTTGTGCTTTTTCAGCCACTTTATATGGTTGTATTTTATGAATAATATTATTTCTGTTGCTAGTAATTATTTTTCTTTCTATTCGTGACTTATTTGCGAAAAACTTTTCTCTTTTCTCATATCTCTTGCACACGCTCATTTACACTATGTGACCAAAGCAAAGAAGCAGAAAATCGCGTATTTGCAGTATTAACATATTTATTCGATCACTGCTCTTCATGTGCGGCTCACAAATTGATCATTTTGTAATATGCTGGTCACACGAAGAAATAAATTAATTAAGTACATTCCGTTTGATAACAAACTAAAATAATAATAATAATTGGTAATATGATTGGGGGTATCATTTTTAAGATGTTGAATGCTAACAAACGATCATTCGATTCTTTTAAGGAACATATACTTTTGATTCCATACAATTTCTCATTATCTTATGTTTATTGATTGCTTAAGCAATGAAGCAGTGCTTACATAAATGATGTTGAATGTAGGTCATCGACATAAAGATACAGATCCATGATCATCCTATTTCAATCAAATGGAGCTAGGGTAATTTTCCAAAGTTTACCCTCAAGGAGTTGGACATGACAAACAAACAAAATGAATATTGAAACAGAGCAACCTAGCTTAGTAATTTTATTCTTTTGTGATCTGTCGCTTGTCACAAAACCATGAAAGCGAGCATTTCTATAAGGTAAGATTTACAAGTAGAGAAGAACTTAAACAAAATGAGCAAGTTCTGGAAATTAATAAACGAAAAATATTAATTGAAACAAATTATATTTGTTGATATTTTGCTTTATTTGTTGCATTTTATCAGTTGAAAGGCAACTCTATTTTTATTTGAATTCAGTATTTTTTTATATTTATAAGTATTTTACTCAACAGACTATATGGTTACATTGACTAATACAAAATCTAAGCAACCAAATTCTATCAGATTTAATAAACCGAATGCAACAATGGCGCGTTGTATGTCAGAGGCTCTGATAAAATATCAAACTGCGGAAGAAGCCAAAATCTTAAGCATAGCTGATGAATTAGATGAACCTAGCAAAACACTAGTGCGCGAATTGTATGAACCTCTTGTAAGTAAAATATATTTATGTATTTATGGCGGTCGTAATTCCCTATAATTTGTTATTTGCAGAAAATAACAAGCGAGGATTTGTCTCGGGAATATAGTGAAAGTGATCAAAAGAAACTATGCTTACGCACTAAAGTCCGTGTAAATATGACGCTCTTCAACTGTGTTTGGGATGCAAAGCGACGCTTAGAAAAAAAGGGACGACTAGCGAATCGCTCGGAACGCTTCATCAATGCGATGCTGGTTAAGGCCGTGGCCAAGAAGATGGTATTGCCCTACACTGAAGATGAAATAGAAAGATGCAATTATATTAGAAGATGTCAACTAAAAAAAGAAAACAATCGTAGACTCAATCGCTGGAATTTGGAATCGTCTCAAAACAGCGTGCTCGACTGCAGCCATTTGAGTCCATCTCTATTGCCGGCTCAAGTGTCCAATGAAGAGCTTCCCAACAACGAGCAACAACCAATTGAATTACCATTGAAATATCCAGGTACACTGGATTCACAACACACTGAGTCTACTCTTGGGATTTTAACCAACGGCCCTGAAATGTGGATTATTGAAGAATCCCCAGCAATAAATAACATATCAGCTTCAGAGAATGCGCACAGTTTAAGTATGCCAGATCTCGGCCCAGACGCCGATTGGGCTGATGCTGCTGCACAAATTAATACAGAGTCCATGACAATTGGCACTCTGGAATTTGATTTGCAAACGCAGCCAACCGACAGTCAGCCCATAATATCAAGTTCCGAGAATTACGATAACTTCAATACACAGGTTCCGGCCACATCCACACAAACTCAACCCCAAACACAATCTTCCGAACCATTTCTTTAGATCAATTGCAATAAGCTAACTAAATTTGTTCAGTTACTAAAAATCTTAAAAGATATTTATTTATAAACATTCCCAGGAATATGTTACATAGTTCGATTTTATTGTGCGTTTTGAGTATAAAAGTTTCCTTAAAACGTCATATATGTAATATACATATATATATATATATATATATTTATTTATTTCAATGCATTATCCTAGTTAAAATCGCGTTTGTTATTAAATATTCTGTGTTCTTTTTACCAATTGCTTTACAGTAAAAACGCATGCAAAAATATATATGTATATATAAATGTGTGTATATCAAATTAAAATAATATCCTTGCAGTGGACTCGTTATTGTTTCTAGTTTTGGGCTTCAAAAATGGTCAATTATGATTGTTGCTTTAGACTTATGATATGAACATATTAATGTTTTGAAACAATTATATTTACACTTACGATATATACAAAATTGTGATGCTGGTTCTATTGTAAAGTTATGGGTAGCCCAAAACGGGTTTGCTTGCTTGCATTATTATCAGGATCAGTGCAAGGATGTGTGGACTTCGGCATGCCGAAGGATAACTTATTTCTTAACTGAATTATATACAAAGATTTACATAAACATATAACATAAATACAATTAGGCCTAATAGTTGTAACTGCTGGGTATCAACTGTACAAGTTGCAATCGATTTAACAGCCCCATTGCCGGGCCCTGCTACGGTTATGGGAAGTGATCAAAGATGAACTGTTCCATGAACAGCGATTCCAAATGCTAGTTGGATGAGTTTTCACCCAGCTCGCTCACAGAGGCCATTTTTTCCTCATCGCCGCTCTCCCCTTCGTCCTCTTCATCCTCGGTCAATTCCTCATCATCCTCTTCGGTCAGCTCCTCATCATCCATCTCATCGTCTTCGCCAAAGCTATCAGTGGATGCGCCGCCAACCACATCGTCACCACCTAATGTGGGCAGCTGGACAATTGTAGCACCGCCTGGCGCTGCCGTCACAGTTGAGCCCGCAACTGTTGCCGCCACACTGGAGGCACCGCTACCATTGGCCGGTGCACCGCTCGTTGGCAACTCAATGGTCACTATGCCGCTCATGGTGTTAATACTCTTCGGTGCATTCATTTTCGGCTCCTGCTTAATGTTGAGCTCAATGAGGTCAACGCCTGAACGCGTCTTAAAGTGCGTCTTGGTGTGCTTCGAGAGGTGATCGCTGCGCATGAACTTCTTGTTGCACTCGCGGCACTGGAAACGCTTCTCGCCCGTGTGCGTGCGCCGGTGTCGTTGCAGTTCGTCCGAACGCGTAAACCGCTTGCCACAAAACACCCAGGAGCACACAAACGGACGCTCACCCGTATGCCACCGCAAATGGGCGCGCAGATGCGAAGTCTTCCCGTAGACCTTGCTGCAGCCGGGTATGTGACAGATGTGTTGCCGCTTGCGATCCGAATGCTTCTCTCCGTCGGTGCAGTTGGGGCAGGTGCAGGCAACACGCTTTAACCGCTGCTTGATCTCCGGCACCATGCTCTCGCCCACATTAATGTTCACATTGACATTGGTTGCCGCCGCAGTAGCAGATTGATGTAGCGATTGCTTCATCAGCTTGGTGCGCGCTGGCGTTGACACCGCCACCACCTGACCGGCCGAGCTCATGGTGATCTGTGTGCTGGTGCTTGTACTGGTGCTGCCAATGCTTGACATGGTCAGCTTCGGTGTGCTGCGTATTGTTGCTGGCGTCGCTGATGGCGGCAGGGCAGTAATCTGTATGGAGGCTGGTATGGTTACGGCGGGCAGACAGGTGGAACTACTGCTATCACTATGCTGTTGCTGTTGCTGCTGTTGTTGTTGCTGCTGTTGTTGCTGCTGCTGCTGCTGCTGTTGTTGTTGCTGTTGCTGCTGCTGCTGTGGCGACTGTGGCATTATAAATTTAATCTGTTGCTGTTGTGGTTGTTGTTGCTGCTGCTGCTGTTGCTGTTGTATCGGTAACTGTACTGTTGTGGGCGTTGCATTAGAGATGGTCGTGATGCTGCATGTGTCTGGTGGCTCCTGCTTAATGTTTGTAATCAATTGCGTGGGACTCTGCGGCTCCTGCTTGGGCAGCATGGTCAGGGCTGGGGTTGCCACACTTGTGTTCGACATGCTATGAGACTGATTGTTTATTGCCGTTGTCGTCTGCATAGGCATGGGCAGCTGGGTAAGCACATGTTGGAAATTAGCCGCCAGATTCGCTGGCAATTGATTCGCCTGTATGATTTGCACCTGTCCCAGGCCGGGTATATTTTGTATGGGCAACGCTTGCAGATTACCCGATTGCATCTGCATTGCAGCGGCAGCTTGGCTGGCGCGCAATTGCTGCAACTGTTGCAGCTGCTGCGCTGGTATCACTGTCAACTGTTGTCCCTGTGCATTCGTTATTGTTATTGGTTGATTTGCCGGCAATTGCCCGCCAGCCTCATTGATGGCATTGAGTAGCTGTTGCTGTTGCTGTTGATGTTGCTGCTGCAATGCAACTGCTGCTGCAGCCGCCTGTTGCTGTTGCGTTTGCTGTTGTTGCTGTTGCGCCTGTTGTTGCTGTTGCTGCTGTTGCTGTTGAGTCTGTGGCTGAACGAATTGCTGATGCTGCTGCGGATTCTGTATGTGTATTATGTTTGCATTCGGCGGCAACTGCGAATAGTTGAGCGCATTCAGCGGGGCTAACTGAACCTGATTACAGATAAAGATAATAATAATTACACAAATGTAGTTAGATTGGCTATAGTACAAAGACCAATCCTTACCTGTTGTATTTGTCCATTGGGCGTCACAATCTGCGCAATTTGCGAAAACTGTGGTATGATCTGCATTTGTGCCGCCTGTTGCATGGAGGCGGGCAATGCTTGAATGGATTGCGTCAGATTGGACAATGTGGGCTGCGTTGCTGCTGCGGCTGGCGCTGCTGCCGTTTGTATAGGCACATGTACTGTCTGGTAGATAGTCTGACCGTTGGCCGTCTGAACAGGTATCTGTACAGCAACGGTTTGCTGCAGCGTCGGTGCCGCTGGCGCTGGCTGTGGGAATTGCAGCAATTGTGGTGCTAGCTCCGGGTGCCTGCAGTGCGTAGCTGAATATTTTGTAGCGATTGTCCGTTCTCTAGTTTAATTGCCGTTGGAGCAGCGCCCAGCAGGTTCGTTATGTTACCCAGCAGACCATTGGCGGCGGCCACAGTGGCGGGTATTTGTATGTTGGTACCGGGAATGGTGATGGTTTGTGGTGCTGGAGTTGCAGTTCCACCAGCTGTAGCCTGATTAAGCTGTTGCTGCTGTTGCTGGGCTTGAAGAGCAAGTGCGGGCGTAGCGGACTGTTGAGGCTGATGCTGCTGTTGTTGTTGCTGCTGCTGTTGCTGCTGCGATTGTTGTTGCTGCTGCTGTTGCAGCTGCGGCTGTTGTTGCTGCACTATGTTTGCCAATGGTATTTGTATGTTTGTGCCGGGAATCGTGAACAGCTGTGTCTGGGTCGGATCGTGTGTTGGCAGCGCCTGTGGAGCTCTCACGATTTGCCCATTGGGCGTTATAAACGCCTGCTGGCCATTAATATTCACGGCCTGTGCCGTGGCCAGCTGTGCATTCAGATTGGGTATAAAGATAGCCTCCTGGCCGTCAATATTAACTGTTTGCATGCCCATCGGCTGAACGATTTGGAACATATTTTGTGGTAAGCCAGACACGGTGGTTGTACCACCAGCTTGCTGCAGCTGGGCTGCTTGCATGAATTGCGACGGCATCTGATGGATATTTATTATCTGTTGCATTTGCGGTGCGGGCGTTGCTGACGGTACGTTGGCCACTGCAACTGCACCAGTGGTATTGGCTACCTTTGTGGAGGCGGCGGGCGTGGCAGCAGCCGCTTGTCCATTGTTATTATTGTTATTGACCACATTGGCAACGGTTGTATTTGCGTTTTTATATTGCAGCATTATTGTTTGTAGGCCGCTTTATGAATAAACTTATATATGAACGTTTTATAGCCTTTAGCTGCGACCAGCACAAGTGCATTGAATATTCAACTTGGAGATGTCCATTTTCTCTTGCACAGGGTAAGATTTTTCAGACAAGTTCTCTACTTTATACACTATAATATTGGGACACCACATACACAGAAACTCATTGGGATGTTATTTACATAGCATTTTGCGAATTTTGCCTGGATTAGACGTTAATTATACAATAATTAAATAATTTTTTGATTTTTAATTTTTGTTTTGGCAAACATAAACGCGAAAGAGAGATGGACCGAAAATATTGTCGATGCTATCGATAATCTATTCACATCGTCTACTGACTATCGGCAATGTTAAGCATACAGAAATTGCTGGCCATAATAATATTATATTTATTTGTATTTTATTATTATCATTTTCTTGTCGTGTTATTCATTTACATCAAATGTTTTCTTTCCCTATCATTTTTGTATGTCTGTTGATTGTTGCTCTACATTGTCCGTCTCTAGTTATCAGATGTAAACATTTCGATACACATAGGCTTTATATCGTTAGAATGCATCACTGTAACGTCACCCACGCCAAGTATATCGATAGGCCACCAAATAGTGTCGATATGGGCAAGAAGGAAAGCTAAATATATTGTGTAGTTTTTAATATCGTCCAAATAGCTGCGTACACAACATGGACGTGGATCAGCTGACGTTGGCCGATGTGGTCTTCGTTATAGAATGCAGTGCAATCAATGGAGCCTACTTAAATGAACTGAAAACCAATTACATTCTACCCACCCTGGAACACTTTTCACATGGCTCGATTGATGAACGCGAATTCTTGATTGCCGAAGGCTATGCGACACTCTACGGCATTGTCACGTATCGCACCGCTTCGAATCTCTTGGAGCCAGTGTGCACCACATACGGCCCGTTTGTACAGCCACAGAAAGTAATTGAGACAATTGAACGTTTGCCGCTGGTCGGAGGCGGCATGGAATCGCATGCTCACATGGCCGAGGGCTTTGCTGCTGCCCATGGCTGTTTCGATGAGATCACCGAGCAGCGCCACATGATGGATCAGGGTAATGTGCAGCGCCACTGCATACTGATATGCAACAGTCCGCCGTATCAGATGTCCGTCAACGAGTTCTGGAAGTACAAAGGAAAATCGTGCGAACAATTGGCGGCCCTATTCAATGAGCGCAAGATTAATTTATCCATCATTGCGCCGCGAAAAATGCCAGTGCTGTTCAAACTGTTCATCAAGGCCGACGGCGATCAGCCCATAACGACGAAGAACTACGCGAAGAACATTCGGCATTTGGTGCTACTCAAGGGCTACAGCCTCAAGGAGCGGGCGCCCAGTCCTAACAGCATGTCTGTGGGCGGTTCAGCCGCAGCGCAGCATCAAATGGTCGCGCCACAGGCACAGCAAACAGGAGTGCAGGTGATGAACAATAATCCGAATGGTCCGCAGTCAGGACAGGTTATGAACATGCCCATGGACACGACGCCTTCGCAGCAGCAACCGGGGGGTGGGCCGCAGCAGCAACAGCAAGTGATGAATATGAATGCGATGCAACAGCAGCAGCAGCAGCAACAACAGCAGCCTGGTGTCATGACGCCACAGCAACAACAGCAACTGCTGCAGCAGCAACAGCAGCAGCAACAACAGCAGCAGCAGCAGCAGCAACAACAACAACAACAGTTTGTGCCCAATCAAATGCAGAATGCAAATTTTCAGCCAAATGTTGTGCCCGGTCAGAATCGGTGGATGTATCCAAATCAACCCGGCCAGCGTCCCGCCTTCATGCAAACCCCTGGCAACAATATGCCGTTGCAACAAAGCCAGAATCCAAATTCTGCACTAATTTCCCGCATAAATGCGCCGCCAAATCAAACTGTTAACTCGCTGCAGCAGCAGCAGCTGCAACAGCAACAACAGCAGCAGCAACAACAGCGATTACAAATGATTAACCATCAGCAATTTAATCAGCTGCAACAGCAGCTGGCACAACAGCAACAACAACAACAACAGCAACAACAACAACAACAACAGCAACAACAACAGCAGCAGCAACATCCCCAACAGGTGAATACCAATGCCAATCCGAATATGCTACCAGCTGTTGCTAGTGCGGCCAATGTACCAGCATTGCAACAGCAGACGGCGCCACAGCAACAACAACAACAGCAGCAGCAGCAACAATTACAGCAGCAGCAGCAGCAGCAACAACAACAGACACAGCAACAACTACAGCAGCAGCAGCAGCAACAACAACAACAACAGCAGCAGCAGCAACAACAACAACAGCAGCAGCAACAACAACAGCAGCAGCCACAAGAGCAATCATCGCTACGTGAAAAGATCTGGACAGGCGTCCTCGAATGGGCGGAAAAGGCCAAAAACGATCAGCAAAAGATTTCGCATTCGCTTCAGTGCACCGTGTGCACCAACATCAAGGATGGCGAGCCGGAGATCAAGGCAGACAATTGGCCGTCCAAGCTATTGATGCAGCTAATGCCGAAGCAGCTGGTGGGCAACATTGGCGGACAGTTCCTCAAGGACTCAAAAATGGTTGTGTTTCGTCCAACACCAGGCGAGGCCCTCGACTCATTGGCCAAAATGATGACCTCTGGCTTTGCCGGCTGTGTTCACTTCTCGCCGTTGCCCAATACGCCCGCCTGCGATATCAAAGTGCTCATCCTGCTGTACACAGCGGATCGCAATGCGTTCCTTGGCTTCATACCCAACAATCAGACCATGTTCGTGGAGCGGCTGCGTAAGATGATCCAACAGAAGCAATCACACGGCAATATGCAACAGCAGCAGCAGCAAATGCCGCCGCAACAGCAAATGCAGCAAATGATGCAGCAGCAGCAGCAGGGCAAATCGCCCATGGAAATACAGCAACAGCAACAAATGCAGCAGGACAATTCGCAGCAACAGCAGTCACATTATAACCAATATGCACAGCTCAACATGCAAATGGGTGGCGCTCCAGGGGGCAATGGGGGCGGCGGCATGCCAATGCAACCCCAAATGCAAATGAACATGATGCAGCAACAACAGCAGCAGCGCATGCCATTGGGTGTACCCGTTGCTAATCCCAACCTGCAGCAGCAGCTGCAACAACAACAGGTGCCGCAGCAGCAACAGCAGCGCATGGTGCGACCCATGCTGGGCAACAACAATCCGGGACTGCGGCAGCTGCTGCAGCATCAAACGCCCGGCAATCAGTTCCGTCCCCAAATGGGCGGACAGCCCAATCAGATGGGTGCCGGCGGGCCCATGGTGGGCAATCGCAACTTTGACGACGGCAGCTATGAGTTTATGTAAACTTTTAATGTGTTCTAGTATATATAAATATATAGATATAGGCTCGTTCGTTCAGTATCAGTATCAGTTTAACAATCATGTATTTCCCTTCTTCAAACCTGATTTGTTTGTAAATTGTCAAGTCTCTCTCTAGCTTTCCTCTCTAATACATATACATATATCTATTTAATATAAATGATTTTATTTTAGTACAAGTCCATTCTTATACAACTGCAGTAAATGCATTTGAACCAAAATGATTTAAAATTTCTAAATGGATGAGGCATATTCGGATGGGAATTTGAATATATGCTTGCCAGTGGATTGCACTGATGGCAATAGCCCGGCATTGGGTATTATATTCCAGGATAAAGAGAGCGTAATGTTTTTGTTATCCTTCAGACCGTTGCCGTCGTCCCAGAAGTAATATTTGGTGTTCATGTTCTTGAAGTCGAGAACTGCATTGTCGCCACGCAGAATGATTTTGTCCCAGAGTACAACCTGATTTAATTTATTCGTTGCAGTTTGGTACTCGGCCGTAATGTACAAAAACAATTGCTTCACATTCCAATTGAATATATTTGTTAGATTCGTCTCCAAATCAAACGTTACATATCCCAGATCGTGCTTCTGTCTTGATGCACCGTAATCGGGTACGTTTTTCACCAGCACCCGAACCGTTTTGATGTTCGCATCGGTTCTATAATCCAGAAAAACTGTCGATATAAAGCAGCAGAATGTTAAGCCGGCCAACACGCTTAACGAATAGGCAACTGTTGCATTTCCTCTAGTTAAAACCGTATGCATTTTGTTAAATTTACTCGGACAAGTGGACACGTAGTTTGCGAATGGAGAAATATATGTAGATATATGTACGTGTAGTAACGCCGACACTATCGATTACAATCGATATCATGAAACGATCAAAAACCGTACCTTAAAAATAATGATGGTTAAAATTAATGTTTTGACCGATGAATTGAAAAACAAAACGACTGAAAATTCGTTTGTTTATCTTTTATTTTAATTTATTAATATTTCTATAGCTGCAACAAATTTCTAACGCAAAGGTAGATTATAAGAATGATAAGAACTGATGTTGATATTAAATATTGATATGAATAAAATCACAGAAATGCAAATAAATCAATTTTATAAGGTTAAATAAAAATAAAATGATTTGAGAAAATAAGATTTCAATTTTGGGCTTTATGTTATACTTCAAGATTTATCATGAAAATATACAAATAATCATTTCCATTAGGTTACGTTATACGTCGCGTAAGCTATAGGAACAGACTAGTTCATTTCTTGCGTTGCGTACTAGTTCAATTCAATATCCGGGAATAATATGGCGATCCGAAACTGTGAATGACTGACAGTGAATTTTATAGTTGCTGAAAAATTTATTTATTTGCCAAAAATTTGCAACGGTAATACGCGAAACTATTGTTAAAGTATTGTATAGCATATGTCCTATACGTTCTGCATGCTTTCATGTTTAAACGCATAGTTAAATTGGTGAAAATTTGCATCGGAATAGCAGCAAAGAAAAATTTTCCCTTAGTTGCTTAATTTGCCTTCGTCGTCGTCCGCCTGCTATTCGACTTTGGCGTGCGTGTGAATGTGGTTTCGCTGAACTCAGTAGCGTCTTCTCGCTTGTGCACACTGTTTTGTGCCACTAGCTGGTTGGTTGACCATTGTTATCTCTCTTTGGCGACATTCGCTCGGTTTCGTTCGCTGTAAAATGTGTAAAGTGATTTTTTGTCTGCGCTCGTTTGGGGCGAAGTCGAAAATGATTGAAAAAGTTTTATAAATATAATACTGCAATTTAATTTATATATAAATTGTAAATTGCTTAGAATGCAACACGTACCTTGCATTTCATTTGTGTACATGCTACGATTATATAAAGCATAAAACCACGCTGTGTCAGCATCTAATCTACCAATTGCGCATCGATTGGCAAGCCGAAAGGATAAAATTAAATATTTGATAGGATATTTAAATTAGTGTTTAGCCTTGATAATCTGTGCATTACGTCCCCTTATGTTTTTTTTTGATACGGACCACAATATCGTGAATTAAGCAAACGGAAAATTAAATGAGTATATGTATATATGTATGTATGTATGAGTATATACTACATATGTACAACGGCAAACGAATGAGTGTGCAATGCTGAAGTGAAAGAATGCGCAGAGTTGCCATACGGTCGCGATCTCCCTATGCATGTGCATGATTGTGTTTGTGTGTGCCTTTATATATATACATATATATAATCTACCTCAATTTCTTAACAAAATCGATAAAAACGTAGCACGCTTTGTGTACGAATATGTTAAAATTACAACAAATTGTGTTTGGCGTTTTTGTCAATGGCAAAAAGTAAAAAAAAATATGAAAAACCCGAAAATGTCAAATTCATTGAAGTAATTTATTATTTAATATTTTGTTAAAAATTCGTATTTGTACACGGCAAGCACGCGTGAATTGATTTTAAAGGTAGCCCAATCGAGACTAAAATGAATAATGATGCGAAAAATCATGATGGCGATGACTTGAACTTGAATTTAAATAGCGTGCATCCTACGTATTTAAACAAAAACAAAGCAAAGACAACTGCAAAACCAATAGCAACAACGACAACAACAACATCAAGTGCAGTTGCAGCAACAACAATAACTACATCAAAAGTTAAAGCTAAAAGCGCCGCATCTGCACAACGCATTGCAGTAGGAAAGAATAATAACAACAGCAACAACAACGTAAGACAGGTGAATTATACCGGTCCGCGAATAGCAGCCGCCCGACACTCCATAGCGGCTGCGCTCATTGCGAACAACATTAAGAATACGAATAGCAACGCCAACGCTAACAGTGGCAACAGTAGTAGTAGTAGCAGCAATAGCAAGAAGAAGCATGAGACGCCGCCTGTTGTTACCAAGGATCTGACTAAGGCTACAATTGCAGCAACTGCAGCTGAGCTGACCAAATTGAAGAACAGCAACAACAACAACACCAGGTTAAAAGTGAACAGCAACAAAAGCAGCGCGTTAGCAACAGCCACTGCCACTGCCAATAATACTAACAATAACACCAGCAAAATGTCTAAAACGGCTGCCAGCAAACCGAATGCGCAAAGCGATGCGGCTGCGGCTGCATTTGTTACAGCTGGCACCACAACCGCAGCCACGCCCACAGCCACGCCTATGCCCGCCACAACTACAACAGCAGCAACAGCGACGACCGCAACAACAACAACAAGTGAAACGGCACCCATAGCTGCCGCTGTCGCTGCCAAATTTCGAGCGGCCATCGCCTCTGCGCCTGCTCCAGCTCCTGCGCCCGCACCCACACCCAGCAGCTCAAAGAAGACGCGCGCTGCATATGCGGCGATCAAACGGCAAGTCGTTCTGCAACAGCAACAGCAGCAGCAAACGCCTTCGTCTGCAGCCGCCAGCAACAAGGATTTGAAATTCGCCGCGACAACGTTGCTGATGGGCGCCGCTGCCGCTGCTGCCGATAGCAACGCTGCCGCTGCTGTGGGACTCGGTCTGACGCCGCAAACGAGCAGCTCGACAGCCACAGCTGTGGCGGTGCTCAAGAAGCTGAAGGATGTGGGCGCCATATCCAATGCCGCTGCTGCTGCCGCCGCCGCAGCAGCCGCTGCGAATCGAACAGCTGCTGCCGCTGTCGCCTCATCATCCGCATCGTCCAATTCTTCACCGCTGTCGTCGTCGGTGGGCATTGTGAATGCCTTTTCCTCGGCATTGCAGAACATCATCACTACGGATACGGATACGGATACCGAGTTCTATCCGCAACCTGTCACCACAGATTTATCCGAATCCGAGGAGGAGTCGGTCTCAGAGGTGAGTGTGTGTAACGAAACACAAAAATATTTTATGCAATTACTCAATTAAATTATTATTTAATTTGAGTCAATCATTTAAATCTTTGCTAGTTTGATTTTAATCTGAGGGTTCAGTTTGCAATTCAAGTGAAATTCCGTAGATATTAATCAGGACGAAGGAACTAGTTCTATAAGGTGGACATATACTCATAACACAGCTGATTTACAGCGAAACAAAAAATATTTAGAATAGTGAATTAACTGAGTAATAACTCAACTCTGGTTAATTATCCGTACTTAAATACTAATAAGTAATTCATTAGTGGCCACGTCATCGTCTTACAGTTTATGAGGGCAATAGAATACATGATTTTAAAGTTCGAGAGATTTATTTGTGAGAAGATAAATTGAATATTTCGAGCTGGTTTCTAACTATTGATTAAATTAAAATCTATTTTCAGGAAATTAATTTAACATGTCGTAAAAGTAGTAGAATATTTGTTCTTTCTGAATAACGCTGTTATCTGATATAACAGCTGTTTACTTTGAAGTCTGTTGCCTTATTTTGATATATTAGTAGAATATCAATGTTCAAATGATTTTCTATAGAATTTATACAAGTGGACTTTCATGTATATACATATAGAGCTTCTTCAATTTTCATATTAAATTGTTAAATCCACTTTCCGATCTTTCGTTCTCTCTCTGTCGCTTTAGCTAGTGCTGAAAAAAACCCGTTTGTGAATTACATTCGTTTATTCGTATAAGTGTGTAAATACATACATACTGAAATCAGCTGTGCAGCTGGTGTTGTTTGTATTTATGTGTGAGTATATATTTCTTTGTCTGGCCTTTTGTGGATATAGCACAGAGTGAATATATGCATAGCTATATGTATGTATGTATATGAAATTGTTGCCCACTTGGCCCGAAAGGTCATTAGCCAATTCTTTCGTCTTTAAAAACGATTCTCAAAATATATACATCGTTTATATTTAATATTCATATAAATATATTTCACTCTGTCGCAGTTTATTAATGAATTGCATTTCAATTCAATATTATTGTTGGGGATGGATTATTGCCGTTTCGTTTTGAATGCCGACCGCGTTGTTGTTTGCAGGTTAATTTTGCATCAGTATTTAGATAGTCTGGCAACACTAAGCAACTTCTGCTTTTGTTGTTTTTGCCTAGTGAAATCGTGTGCGAAGAGCAATTGTGCAAAACTGCAAACAAAATAAGCAATACGAATCAGAAGAATAAAAATAAATAATATGCAGTTTAAAGTATTGTCCCATCAATATCATGTATATAGAAAGGTCAATATTAAAATTGTAGATGTAACTTGTAAAAAATATAAATATTGTAAATATCCGAAAGAAATACATACACACACAACCGATTTACTTGGTATACACATACTAATAAATACACGTACGCACTCCAACGCCCGAAAAGAGCAGAGAAAAACGCACGAGTAACAACAAAAAAAAAAAACTCATCTCGCGGCGGAGACGGCGATTGAACTCGTTTAGGTTTTGTTTTTATATTTTCTCTAGATACTTTTACGAATGTATATTTATTTGTATGTAAATACACAGTGTACCGTTGATTTCACTCATTAAAGGTTACGACTAATACTTATTCTCGCTTCAGCATACATATACTACTACATATATATGTATATGTACAATATTTTCCGCTTAAATTTTAGACATACTAAACATAGTTGAGCAAGTCAAGTGCATTCTATATTATATACATATGTATATATTTCGTAAATAATATCAATTTCTATATATATGTATGTAGCTATCACAGTGCACCGAATGGCAGTGACTCATATAATTTTAAAAATTCCAAAGAATCCGTTTCTTTGCCTCTCCCCTTTGACTGGCAAATTTGTAATAAAAAACCAGCAGGCTGGCCAGCAGCAGCACACGCACAGACTTATACACACATGCGGATCAACACAAGTATACAGTTTTGCACGAGTATTTGTGTTGAAACGAAATAAAATGGAAATGGTAATGAATGAAAGCATAAAGCACACGGGCAATAATATTTGATAGTTTTGCCTTATTATTTGTGCTGCCACTGCCACATTGGCAACATATCTGGCAACTCTGGTCGTAAGAAGATTCGCTGCATATTTTAAAATTAATATATAAATACATGTGTATACAAAACAAAAACAGAAGAAAAGTGTTATCTGAAAAAAGTGAATTGAAACTGTATTGAACAAAACTTGAGTAGTGTGTGTGTGTGTGCTAGGGTAAATTGAAATTCAATCTAGTAGTACGCTGTGTAAATATAATCATATTTCCAGATCTTTGACAATTAAAATAACTCAAAAAAATTCTTGTTCTAATTGCATTTAATATCTGACAACTACTCATACAACCCAAGAATGGTTCAATCGTCATTTTTTGATAGTATAGTGCGTCGTGCTTCAGTTAAAGATTTAGTACGGCGTGCATTAACCACCATGGACTTTGTGTTCCAGTCCTTTGTTCAAGTAATATCAATATTTGTGTTTCGTTGCGTTCCAAGCTAAGACAAATATCAAACCACCAAGCGTCAATGCAATATTGAACTGGTTCTTAATTAAAAACATACCTGCATTTACATTCGCTTCCGTTATTTTTATTATTTATGTACGTCTCTTACGTTTCTCTTTATTTGTAGATCCTATTGGCATTCTTGTGTTTAAGGCCAGATCTCCTGGTAAGTTACGCGTTATAAGTGCCTCTAAAAAAAAAATAATAAAAAACAACCATAATCGAAGCGTATCAAAATTAGATAGCAACTTATTGATAGATTACTGAAAATTTAAATAATTAGCCATACTTACCCCAAAACTAAACAAAGAACAAATTTTAACCATTTGATTTGAAGGCGTAAAGTAAATTGTTTGGAAAATTACCCAAAACAATTTGCAATTTACGGTCTGCATTTATAATTCTGGCTTTAAGGCTAACTGGAAAGTTAATTAATAAAAGTCGTAATAATACCAACAATAATAATACTACTACTACTACCACCACTTCGGTTCTGTAACAACACACAAAACAACAAATTGCTGGCCTTAGACAACAAGAATGTGCTCTTTAAGTGCTCCACCGATTAGCTTTGCCTCTATTACTTCCAGCAAATTCCAGCAACCTTCTTAACTCACCTCTTAACTTTCGAGCACGAAAATATATATATGTATATATATATATATATATATATATATATATATATATATTACTAGAATAGAACAATTTTGCAATCCTTTAATTTAATACATATGATACGCTTATGTTTTCAGGATGAAATAGCCGAGTCCGATCACGATAGCTGTCCACATGAGGAGGGGGAAGCGCGAGAAGACGATGATGAGACGGAAGAGGAATCTGAAGATTCAGATGAGTCTGAAGGTGATGACGAGGAAGAAGATGAAGAGATTGGTAAGAATATATTTTTCATATAAATTGAAATAATGAAATAAATGAAAAAATTTCAATTAACAGACGTACTGCAAGATAACGATGCCGACGATGAGGACATCGACGAGGAAGATGATGAGGAGGATGCGCCAGAGGTAAAAAACTTCTTGCTTGAGCCCAACAACAAGCGGTCGAGTAATCTCACGGCTCTACTGGAGGCGGCTGCCAACGAGAAGCCTCCCGTTCTCCGGCATGCCACGCATGCCATCGACGAGACCAAGCAGGCGCTAACAAAGATGCGTTGTGCCAACAGTCCACGCGACAAGAAGTGAGTAGCATCAATAAACTGTAGATTAGCAGTCATCCCATGCGGTGATGTGTGTGCATACGTTTTCTAAATTGGTGTGTAACTTTCAACTGAAATTTACAGTAGTGCTTTCTCGCGCAGCCTTGTCAACGCCTGCGCCGACAATGATGTCAACACTGTGAAACGCTTGCTCTGCAAGGGCAACTTGAACGAAGCAACTGCGTCCACGGACGAGGGAGAGTCGTTATTGTCGATGGCTTGCTCGGCAGGGTACTATGAGCTGGCACAGGTATGCATTTATACACTAGACAAAGTAGTAATATATTAAAGAAAACGAATACTGGGAAGATGAATTTGGTAGAGTTTCGGCAATGAGATAGAACCTACAATTGAATTCCTGGAGTTAGTGAACAAATTATTAATTATTAAAATGAATTTCGATTGTTAACCGGTTCAATTCTTTGATATCGGTTAGTTAAAAATTGCCTTGACCACCCTGTGTGACAATATCATTTTTATTGTGTGAGTGGCAACATCAGACTCAACAGATTTGCCATTGTGCCATCAACAAACTATCGATATTTCGATAAAGTGCAAGAAGCAGAATCACTAAAAAAAAGAAGACTCAAATATTATTAGTAGTAAAGAAAGCGAATTAAAGATTTACTTAAATGGTGTTTTAAGAATGTAAACATTGTTAATATACATAAATAATTGACAATCTTCTTTAAAATAGGTTCTGTTGGCTATGTCAGCAGCTCAAGTCGAAGACAAGGGGCAAAAAGACTCGACACCTCTAATGGAGGCTGCTTCTGCAGGACACTTGGATATTGTTAAGCTGCTGCTTAGCCACAATGCCGATGTGAATGCGCATTGTGCAACTGGCAATACTCCATTAATGTTTGCATGTGCCGGTGGCCAGGTGGATGTTGTGAAAGTGTTGCTCAAACATGGCGCTAACGTTGAAGAGCAAAACGAAAATGGACATACACCGTTAATGGAGGCTGCTTCTGCCGGCCACGTGGAAGTAGCTAAGGTAATAATTTTAATTGTTTACATTTAAAATGAGTCTCTGAAACTAGCAAGTGATTAGAATCCGAGATTTGATTATTTTGTGGGCTAATTTCTAGAATCGAGTTACTGATTTTGAAATTTTGAAACGCAAATGTCATGATTTAGTTTGATCTTATCTGATGCTTCAATTATAATTATAAACATGCGCGTTATTTATTAAACCCTTAAATAATGCCAAATAATTTTATTGTAGGTGCTGCTTGAACATGGAGCCGGTATTAACACCCACTCAAATGAGTTTAAGGAAAGTGCGCTCACACTAGCCTGTTATAAGGGCCATCTGGATATGGTGCGTTTTCTCTTACAAGCTGGCGCAGATCAGGAGCATAAAACTGATGAAATGCACACGGCTCTAATGGAGGCTTCAATGGATGGCCACGTAGAGGTTGCGCGCTTATTGTTGGACTCTGGGGCGCAAGTTAACATGCCAACTGATTCGTTTGAGTCGCCGCTCACTCTGGCTGCGTGTGGTGGCCATGTGGAGCTTGCAACACTGTTAATTGAGCGTGGTGCCAACATTGAGGAGGTCAACGATGAAGGCTATACACCCTTAATGGAGGCGGCACGGGAAGGACATGAGGAAATTGTGGCTCTGCTGCTTTCCAAAGGAGCCAACATTAATGCCACTACTGAAGAAACCCAGGAAACTGCCCTTACTCTAGCCTGTTGTGGTGGTTTTAGTGAAGTTGCTGCCTTTCTGATAAATGGTGGTGCCAATTTAGAGTTAGGCGCCTCCACACCGCTCATGGAAGCTGCACAGGAGGGTCATACCGATCTAGTGCGGTTCCTGTTGCAGAACAAAGCGAATGTTCATGCGGAGACGCAAACCGGAGATACAGCACTAACGCATGCCTGCGAGAACGGGCATACAGATGCTGCTGGTGTGCTCTTGTCATATGGTGCCGAGCTGGAGCACGAATCGGAAGGCGGACGAACACCACTTATGAAGGCCTGTCGTGCCGGTCATCTGTGCACCGTGAAATTCCTCATTCAAAAAGGCGCTAATGTCAACAAGCAGACGACTAGCAATGATCACACTCCGCTCTCGCTGGCATGTGCCGGTGGGCATCAGTCAGTGGTGGAATTGTTGCTCAAGAACAATGCCGATCCCTTTCACAAGCTCAAGGATAACAGCACCATGTTGATCGAGGCCTCCAAGGGTGGTCACACGCGTGTTGTGGAGCTGCTCTTTCGTTACCCCCACATTTCACCCACAGAAATGTCTCCGGGCACGAGTGCGCAGACAGTTAATCAAATACGTCAGCAAAAGATATTGCAGCAGCAGATACAGCACCAGCTGCAGATGCAACAGTTGAATGCTCCTCCCGGGCTGCACGAAGTGTCTGAGGCAGCACGCGCCAACAATCAACAACTGTTATTCAGCGGCAACGTCCCTAGCAATATTGTGGCTTTAGGCACCGGTGATTTTCTGGATGCTGGTGAGCTTCAATTAACGGCGGCTTCTGCTGCTAGCATTGCTGACGCGGCAGTTACAGAAGAGTATGTTTCAACAATGGGAAGCGCTGGTGGCGGGGGCATAGATTTGACTACGCTCAGCGCACAACAGCAGGAAGGCCTTATTGCTAAGTCACGGCTGTTTCACCTGCAGCCAGGATTTGAGCAACAGCAGCAAACTACACTGCCGTCAACTGGTACACAACTGGTGCCTTGCAAGCACTATGACATGGACCACATAAACTCTTTAACACCTCCACAAAAGGCTCCACCAGCGCCTCCTGTTCTCTTGCACACCGTTTGCCAGCAACCCGTATTGCAGCAGCAGCAACAACAGCAACCAAAGCTCAAGGGTCTGGGGTCACGCAAGAATCGCCAGCAGCTTTTATGTGAGCTGACACTGGAGGCAATTGATTTGCCGTTGGAACAGATTTCTCAGCAAATACGCTCACAGCCGCTAGGCGAGGACGAGAAGCAGCAGCAGCAATTTTCGTGCTCTGGAGATGAATCGCGTTTGCAAAGGCGGCGAGGCTTTGATACGCCCGGCGAGGGTAACGATGGCAGTGATGCAACTGTGGAAACAAGTCAAAAAGGTAAATGCAAACAAATATTCGTCACAAAAACCATATGCTCAACAGTATGATATTTCTTTTAGCTCTCGTATCTAATGATGGAAATCAAAGCACCCTTAATGCAAACGAAAACGGCTCACAAATTCCGGCGGTAAGATTGAAATGAAAGATTTATAATTTTGTTATTAATGGATTTTATTTATTGCTTACACGCGCAGCTCAATACCAGTGGCTCCAGCGCCATTACCCACTCCTCGGAGGTGCTGCAGAGCACTGCAATTAGCGATAGACCCAAGGTTAAGGCCAGCAATAAGAACAATCGCAAGCAGGCGGCCACATTAGCAGCGCGGACAACGGCAACAACTGGACAGCCGGGCCAACATCAAATGGTCTCCTTATTCAACAATTTGGTAAGCATTGGGAAATATTTATTTAATTTGATTTAATCAATACATTCAATTAAACACAAACATCCTTTACACACAATTTATATATCATGTCAACATAAGCACAACAAAAAACAACATAGTTTTTCTTAAGTTTAAAGTCGTTGGTGTATGTTTCTGAAATTGATAGTTTTTGAAAATTGATTGTGATTTAGTTTATTTTTTGTTTTCATACAAATTACATGTTGCTTAGTATCTTAAACTAACCCTCTGAAAATTTCTGCTATTAATAGCAATTACAACAGCAGCAGGAGCTTCAGTTGCAACAAAAAATGCAGCAGACGCAATTGCAATTGCAGAAGCATCTGCAGTTGCATCATCATCAGCAGCGCACTGCATCGATTGTGGATTACTCTAATTCTCCGGCCTCACCGATGGCTTCCCCAACTGGTTGCAGCGGCAGCAGCTACGTCGAAGGCCAACTGCCCATTGAAGCTATCGCCACTGAAGTACTGCACAAGTCTGCCATGGAGGACTTTCGTGGGCTGCTTGAAACAGCTGTTAATGAGTCAAGGAGTGCTCATTCATTGGCTCGCTTCAATGATAAGCTGGCCAATGCTTCTCAGTTGAAGTTCTTTAAGGAGGGCTGGCAGATGCACAATTTTTTTGGCGAGCAACCCAAGTCGCCTACTGAAACGCCGCCCGAAATGGAAGAGACGATCATGTCGCCAAATATGGAGCGTGTTGAGAATCGAGCGGAGATGAAAAATTTGGCCACACTCTGCTCAGCAGCAGCCATGGCGGCACAGGTAACAGCGGCAAATAAGGAAGGCGATGAAATTGTCACCGACAACGAGAGTGATGAGGGTGAGGCTGATGGCGAAGAGAATACATTGCCACCGGAACCTATTGAACTGACGGACACTATAATAGAAGAGGAGGTAATGGATGATGACGACGATGATGAAGAAGATGATCCTGATACCCAAAGCGGTGAAATTGATGATGCGGATGCGGAAGTTGACTACATAGACGAAGATGATGGCAACGATGATGACGATGGTGGCGATGACGACGATGAAGACGATGATGAGTTCTTCTTAGATGTTAATGTCGCTGTCGGCGATCAGAGCGATACAAATTCGAAAAGCGGAGCAGCTCTGCGTCCAAAATTGCGCAAAATGTCAACAAGACTGGAGAATTTAATATCAAGCAAGCCCGAAGTGTTGTCTCAATCATTATGTGATTTTCGTCAGGATTTGAACAATTCTGCGCTATTACATATGCTTCCCATTAAGGCAGCGGCTGCCAACAATCCTGCCTTGAACAGTCTACTCCAGCAACAACTGGTAGCAACAACAGCAGCAGCAGTACATGCCAAGGCTCATAGCCAACAACACCAGGACGGAGAGCAGTGTGGTAAGTGGTAGGCAATATATTTAGATGACCATAATCTGAACTTATCTTGTGACCTTAGATGCTGGAACACCAACAACTCCAGCTGGAGAGCTGTATGCTGGCCTCGAACATTTTGCCAGCGATGGAACTGATGGAGGACAATATGATATAACTGGTGAAATGGATGATATATTCCAAGTAAGGCCATATAGTAAAATAACTATGAACATTACTAAATTTTCTTTCGATATTTATTTCGTAGGAGCTGGTGGCCAGCAATCTGCAGTATCCAGAACTCGCAGAGTTCAGCCTTAATCAGATGTGCAAGGGCAGATTCTCCGGTCATTGGTCACAAACGACTGGCAAATGGAGCGGACAGGAGCAGCTATTGGCAGCAGCAGCGGCTGCGCAGCACTCACAAGCAATATTAAATGCAGGTGATGCGTCAGCGGATGGCCAACAGCCGCGTCAGACGAATCTCGTTCTTCTAGACTATCCCATACAGGCGCAGCAGACACTTCAACAACGATTGCTTGACCCCGAGGAATTGCAAAATATGCAGGTAAGATGACTGATAGTTATGATTATCTGTTGTGATAAATATGTAGATTATTTCTTGTTCTGGGCAGCACCAGCAGGCATCAGTTGCGTTATTACCATTCTCTGCAGACAATGCCGCAGCTGGTGGTTCACAGCAACAACAAATGCACTCAACACTGCCCAACAATGCCGAGTTTCAATTGCAGCATCAGCAACAGCAAATCACATTGGAAAGTGATCCAGAGTTCAAGCAGCAATTGCAACAACTGCATCATTTGCAGCAACAACAACAGTCGAATGCACGCATTATTAAGGCTGTTGCAGCGGCAACTGGTCAACAACAACAGCAATCCCAGCAGCCCTCTGCCAACTTCGTCTACAATGTGGAGAGCGGAGATAAAAACGCACCACCAGTGCAGTTTTTATTCCAACTACCACCGGCCATGACACCGCAACCGCAGCAACAACAGCAGCAGCAGCAACAGCAGCCGTTATCTGATCAATCAACAGATATTCAGATAAATCAACAGGAGTTGCTCCAGTGTGAGCAAGACCAGCAGCAAATGTTCCAGCAACGTGCCGAACGACTACTTCAGCAACAACAACAGCGAGCCCCCACACAAAACGAATTGGAACAGATGACGCAAGAGTTGATACTGCAGCAGCGGCAATCACCGGCAGTGGGGTCCGTTGTTGCCGTCCAGGCAATACAGAACCTAAAGCAAAAACACTTAAATTTGCAGGAGCAGCTCTTGTTGCATCCACCGCCACATATGCAGGCGCCTACATGTGTGCAACACCAGGTATGTGTCAACTAGATCGCCACGCTTGATTAATTCTAAGCCATTTATTACATGCATTTACAGGTGTCCACACAGACGCATGCCGGCTCTGTTATAGTACCCCAGCAATTCACTCAGTTTACACCGCAGCAACAGCAGCAGCAGCAACATCAACAACAACAACAACCACAACAACAACAGCAGCAGACGCCACAACTACAGCAGCAGCAGAATGAGTTATCAATTTGGCCAATGTCCACTCCCAACACTCCAGCAATGGGAGCAACAGCTGGAGGAACTAAATCAATGCCTGGTGGCATTGCCAAGAAGGCAATTGACAAGCAATCTCGAAAGGATCGACGCTGTTCTGGCTTTCGGCAAACTCCAGCTGGTAGTCAAGGTAAATTTGAAATTATATTTACCGCCGAAACACTGCTAATTATATTATTTTCTTGATCAAACAGTAAACACCAATCAACACCAGCAGCCGGTGGCAACTGCAACGGCGGCGGCAGCAGCTGCAGCAGCAGCGGCAGCAGCTCAGCAACAGGCACAACTGCAAAATCAACTGGCTGTTGCTGCCGCTGCAGCCGTGGATAAAACTATTGAGATTGACTCGGAAACGGAGTCCAATCATGATACGGCTTTAACCCTAGCTTGTGCTGGTGGACACGAAGAGTTGGTCGAGCTGCTTATCAGTCGAGGTGCGAATATCGAGCACCGCGACAAGAAGGGTTTCACGCCTCTGATATTGGCCGCAACCGCAGGCCACGAGAAAGTCGTAGAAACTCTGCTCAAGAATAATGCTGAGTTAGAGGCGCAATCCGAGCGCACCAAGGATACACCTTTATCATTGGCCTGCTCGGGTGGGCGCTATGAGGTTGTCGAGCTGCTGCTCGGAGTTGGCTCAAACAAGGAGCATCGCAATGTGTCGGACTATACGCCACTAAGTTTGGCCGCCAGTGGTGGTTATGTGAATATTATCAAGCTTTTGCTCAATCACGGCGCCGAGATCAATTCCCGTACTGGCAGTAAACTAGGCATATCGCCGCTAATGTTAGCTGCGATGAATGGACACACGGCAGCAGTCAAGCTGCTCCTGGATCAGGGATCTGATATAAACGCACAGATTGAGACAAATCGCAATACGGCACTCACGCTCGCCTGCTTCCAAGGTCGGCATGAGGTGGTCAGTTTACTGCTTGATCGTCGAGCAAATGTTGAGCACCGGGCCAAAACCGGTCTAACGCCTCTGATGGAGGCGGCATCTGGCGGCTATATTGAAGTAGGTCGTGTACTGCTCGACAAAGGAGCCGATGTAAACGCAGCGCCTGTGCCCACGTCTAGGGATACGGCACTCACTATTGCCGCCGACAAAGGACACCAAAAGTTCGTAGAACTGTTATTGTCACGAGGCGCCAGTGTTGAGGTGAAGAACAAGAAAGGTAACTCTCCTCTATGGCTGGCAGCTCACGGTGGCCATTTGAGTGTGGTGGAGTTGCTGTACAATCACAATGCAGACATCGATTCACAAGATAATCGACGTGTCTCCTGCCTGATGGCCGCTTATCGCAAGGGCCACACCAAGATTGTGAAATGGATGGTCCAGTACGTGTCCCAGTTTCCCTCGGACCAAGAAATGATCCGCTTCATTGGCACTATTAGCGATAAAGAGCTAATAGAGAAGTGCTATGATTGCATGAAAATTCTGCGAGCCGCTAAAGAAGCTCAGGCAGTCAAGGCCAACAAGAATGCCTCCATATTGCTAGAAGAGCTCGATTTGGAACGTACGCGCGAAGAGAGTCGCAAAGCAGCCGCTGCACGTCGTCGTGAGCGCAAGAAGAAGAAGAAAATGGAAAAGAAAGAGGAGAAAAGGCGCCAACAGCAGGTCAGCAATGGAGCCAACGTCGGAGACGATGACCAACAATGCGACGACGACGATGCTAGTGACAATGATAAGGATGACGACACTGAAAAGGAGGATGACGACGAGGAAGCGCCACCCGTACGCGAAGAAGGCGATTCAGGTATTGATCAGGGCTCATGCTCCAGTGGCGACACAAAAGCCGCGCGTGTCTCGTCTAGCCAGGCGGACAATCCAAATGCTAATGGCAGTGGCAATACCTCGACTAAAAAGACTAAAAAGCAGCATCAACAGAAAAACAAATGTCAACAAATTCCGCCCAACAGCGAAGCAGCCGTCACAGCTCCAGCCGTGGCACCAGTGGCCTCCACGCCCAACGGAAAGAGTATCGCTGCGACTAAAAAGTCGACGACTATTGAAAGCATCAAAGTGCCGCCTACCACCAATCAACAAATGACTGGTCAGCAAGTAAAGCGTCAGCCAGATGCCAAAAAGGACGAACCAGTTGTGGCAACGGCACCAGCAACATTATGTGCAACAGCTCTACCAACTGCAAGCAACACCAAGAAAACAGCTAAGGAAACTGTTAGCAACAAGCGCGAAAAGGAAAATTTGGCACCCAAGGAGGTAACACCAGCGCCAAAGCCACAAACACCTGGCTCTGGCAGCAAGCTTCTGCCGGTTACCAATGAATCCGTCAGAAACATTGCAACACGGAAAGAGACCGCAAAGTCAACGGAACTCAAATCTGTGACTGGATGTGCTCAGGCTAAGCGCAGCGAAATTGACGGCTGGAAAGAAGTTGTCCGCAAGAGCAGCGCTCAGCAAATGGCTGTAGTCAGTTCTTCAGCTGGTGGTGCTCCCGTGATCGGAGCAGGCGGCGCTAGCAGCACTAACTTGACGCCAAACAATTCGACGACCAGCGTGAATAGCGGTGGTGTTGGACAGCATAATCACTCAATAAGCAGCTCTAGTACCAGCTCGCTGGCCGCTTCCGCACCGGAGATGACCTGCAAAAAGGTTCAGGTGCCGGTGAATGCCATATCACGTGTGATTGGACGCGCCGGGAGCAACATCAACGCAATACGCGCCACTACGGGCGCCCACATTGAGGTTGAGAAACAGGGTAAAAATCAATCGGAGCGCAGCATTACCATCAAGGGTCTAACTGATGCCACTAAGCAGGCGCATTTGCTAATCGTCGCGCTTATCAAAGATCCAGATGTTGACATATTGCAGATGCTGCCACGCATCAACAGCAGCATCAAGGCTGGTACCACAACGCCAACGGTGGCTGCAACAAGCAACAGTGCCTCTCAAATGTCTGTTGGCACATGGGATAATCGTACGGCTGCCATGAGTGTAACGGCTATGGGTAATTATTCCTCTGCTGCATCCACGACCTCCACGTCGTCAAGCTCGTCGGCGAGCTCAGCACCAGCCGTGGCTTATAGCAGTGCTCAAAGCCAAAATGGCAAGCAATTACAGCAGGCGCAGGCTAGCGGTACAAAGGCGCAAAGTGCACGTGGTAGCGCCTCCAAGTCGAATGCCGCCGGCGGCAAGGCGTCCAGTTCATCGCGCGGTCAGAGCAGTCGAGCATACAGTAGTACCCAGCAGCAGTCTGCGCGCGGAGGTGGTTCCTCTTCGTCTGCCTCCAATGGTTTGTCCTCCACTTCATCGTTGAAAGCAGCTAAGGAAGCAGCTAAGCTAATAAATACGTTTACTGTTCCAAAGAGCTCTGCTGCAGCACAAGGAAAGTCCACTCCAAACATTGCCATGAAGATAGGGCCAACACAATCACCTAAGAAACTGGATACACTGGGCGGTGTCGGCACCGTTAGTGGACGCAGCAGTGGTGGTGTGGTTGTGGCGCCTTTCGGACGTGGAAAACCTGTAGGTGGTGCAGCTGCGTCAGTTTCGCAGCTGGGCAACAGCAACAACAACAACACATTGGCTGGACCAATTGGCACCTTCAACGTGGCCGATGTGGCCGCTGTTAATGCTGCTGCAGCAGCCGCTGCAGCCACCAACAACAACAGCAACTGCAGCAGCAACAACAATAATAATATTAACAATGGAAAGCCGCATGTAGTAACACCCATTGCGCCACCTAGCAAGCGCATTACCTCACCCATACCACAAAACCTACAGCAACAACAGCAACAGCAACAGCAAAATCAACAGCAGCAACAATTGTCGCAGCAACAGCAGCAGGCATCTCAACTACATCAAACGCAACAACAACAGCAGCAGCAGCAGCCGCCCTCCCAGCTGCAATCTCAAGCGAGTAACAACCAACAGAATTTGGTCATCAATACAAATGTATTGAGCGATATGATGGCCGCCGATAGCTTCAGTGCTCAATTGGCTGCCAAGCTGTCCAGCGCGTATTCCCTGTTCAGCGATTATCAGCAATCGCAGTGGGGTAAACTGGCTGTGGATGGAAATGTAGGAGGTGGTGGAAACGGCACCGGTAATGCAGCAGGTTGTGGTTTGAATGCTCTGGTGGGTGATGTGTTGCCACAAGCTGATGCTTCCAAGGCACCGGGATACAATCGCAACATACTCAGCTCTCCTGTGGGCAGTTCAAAAGCCTCTTCGAATCATTCGACATCGCCGCCAGTGGGAAATGCAGCGTTGCCTATGCAACAGCAGCCTCCGAGCAGTCAGCAGAGTGTGCAGCAAGCGCTCAATATAATCACCAGTGGCGCTGGGGCCGGTGCAACAGCAGCTAGATCCCCATTGGTAGCCGAGGCAGTAGCAGGCGGCAATGGCGTTTCTTCATCTGGATCGGTGACTGTCAATGGCAGCCAGAGTCATGGCGATAGCAATAATGTGTCATCCGCGCACTCGCCTGGAGTCATCAAGCCACCGACAGCACCAATTCAGAGGCCAACGATTCCCATGCAAATGCAAACTGCACCAGAGTCCACAGCCGGCAACAATTTTGGATCGGTGCCCGCTCTAGCGGCAGCTGCTGCAATAGCGAATGCGGCAATGATTGATCGACAGGTTCAGGACTTGCAGCGTCTGCAGCAGCGCCTCTATGACAAAGTGGGCACGCCCCAGCCACCGCATAACTATCCGATGGAACACTCAAGTCTCCACCATATGGTCGATGGTATAATGCGACTCAATCCGCGACCATCTGTTTTCGGTCAAAACAACAAGGCACCGCCACAGCAACAACCTACTGGCAACAATCCGGCACAGAGCGCGCAACAGTCTAATATGTTTGCCAATCAGGGTCGACAAGCGCCTGGCGCACGTCAACAGCCAGTTGGCGGTGCAGCTGCTGTGGCACAGCAGAGGTGGTACGGCGGCGCCTTAGAGTATCCCGCTTACAGTGGACGCGACATGTTGCATTTGGAGAATGGCGGCGCCTTAGCGGGCTTGAGCTCACCATCTGCCATGTCACCCAACCATGATGACATACGCAAGATGCCGCGCCCAATTGGCACTGAGCGTGCTGCAGCCTCATGGAAGTATAACAACTACAATGTGGCCGCAACTGCGCTAAACATGGATGAAAATCTAGTAAATATGCATGTACCTTGGGCAAATGAGCACAAGACGCAACCACCAGGCTTGCAACAGCAGCAGCAACAGCAGCAACCACCCAATTGGCTGAAACCGCCCTACAGGCCCTATAACAATGGGCCCTATCCGCAGCACGAGCCGATGAATGTAAGATATTCGCAACAACAAAAAAAGTAATGAATCAATTATGTTAATCTTTACTTTCATTTAGATGCCAATGGATTATCACAATATGCAGCAGCAACCGCCACCGCCACCTTCACAGCAGCAACAGCAGCATGTCAATCTAATGCCGCCATCGTATAACTTTCAGCACTTCGGGCACGGCGCTGCCGATGTGTCATCACATTTGCCCGACAAGGTTGAGCCCTGGGAACACCATGATAAACACGTGAGTGTGGCCGAACAAATCAAAGTAAAATCACAAATTATATGATACTCTGATTTCTGTATTTATAGCAGCCCTGGGCAACCTATACCACCAACTGGTCAAACTGATGCGCCAGCGAAACAGAAGCAGCGGTCAGTGAATGGATATCGGGCTGACATGCTGCAACATAGTGGATCAGATCGGGCTGTATCTGATCAAATCTTATCGGATTAAACTATAAAAAACAAGGAAAGGTCGTAGCCAATGTAAAAGAAAGGAATGCACAGCAATACACTACCGGGCAAAGTCGTTATGAAAATGGAAATGCCAGTTGATAGCTCCGTTGTCTTTTTACTTTTTCTATGCGACTGCACGGACACAAACACTTCACACTCTCAGCAGATGAAGAACACACACACTCATGTAAATCTACACGCCCTCATCCATAGCTATAGCCACAATTGCACCTGGACACAAATTAATGATCGACAGACTCTCAAGGGCAGTAAAACATCGAACCTTGGCCTCGTTCATTAGTAGTTCACAATTTTAAGTTTTCATTACCTTGGGCAATTATTTAAATTTACAGGTAACTTTGTTTGGCATAAAAAACGTACGATTATAACATCAACAACAAGCTCGTAATACCGCCTCCCGCCCTTCCACTCGCACACACACTCCCACACACTCGCAGACAGGCTCGTACATCTACTTGAACATATATATATATATATATATATATATATATGTATATAACATATATATATTGTCCCGATAACAGAAATTATGGAAAAATTATATATTATTTATTTTAAATGTAATTTGAATAATTTGATATTCTTGAAGTAAACAAATGTATAACTTATATTATTTCGTGTGTCCAAGCGGTAAATCGATCGGAAAAATGTGATGTAGATAAAGCCAACCCATATATAATTTTAAGCTAGAGATCAGTCTTATGAAATGAAAATTATAATTAAAATGAAATTTGAAAAATCTGAAAACATTTACCCAGCATCTCCACAAACACATATATGCATATATATGTGCGTAGTTAATATTTTCCAATAAAAATGTCTCACTTTGAATATTTAAACTGTAAATCTAGGCGCGCACTTTCTTTGTTTTTAAGACGTCAAATCCTTGATAAGGTGACAGGTGGAAATAGTCCCAGCTAGGCCACAGACTGCATTAAACAACAATACTAGAAGCAATAAGATACGCTTGCAGAAACAATAACAACAAACACGAGAAATTACTTAAATGCTACTAATTACAAACATGCATAAACATAAACATAAAACTTACAACTACCTACAACAAACTGAAAAGTCTTTGACAAAATTAAAATTAAATTCCCATATTTAGCTAAATACAAATTACATACACACACACACACACAAACAAAAACTTACAGAGAGAAAAACAAAATCGTAGATTCCTTTTTTTTTTTTGTACTACATTTTGTGTTGTAATTTTCGGCTGTTCGGGATTTCTCGTCAGTTTATATAGGGAACGAATACTAAAAATGTAGCTAGTAGAAATTCGAATTGCTTAATTAACTTAACGTGAAACAAACAAATGCATACAATTAATATTCCATTTAAAGAAAAATCGAAAACAAACTACTTTTCAAATGCATAAACGACGTAAATGATAAATGGCTTGCCAACTTTTAAATGCTTATCCGACACACTACGAGTAGAAGGTCTTAGAGATAGAGCACAATACATAGCATAGAATGTGTTACCACAAAAATACAAAACTATACAATAACAGCAAGAAAATGCCACAAAATATGTAAAAACACTTGATAAAGAAACAAAACAAAAACTTGATGATGATAAGCAATGCGGACGCTGATGATTGGCCAAAACAGCGCCGTGTGGCAGTAATAGCTTTGTAAAATGAATAATATATATCTATATTATATATATATAAATATATATATCCATTCAGAGACAAACCACATACGCATATATTTGCATGCGTATGTGAATAAGTTTACACTACATTGCCTATACACTTGCATAAAAACACAGAAAATTAAAACAAAAACATGAGGATAAACGATGATATGAAATTACCTTTAACTGCGTTAAAGCCTAACTAATCTAATAGAATAAAAAAAGAAAATAATCGATATACTTTTTTTTTGCCTGTTTGGTTTGTTTTGTTTCAAACATTGTTTTAGCTGCAAGCAAATTATGTAATGAATGCAAAATGCAAAGATTTGTTGATAAACAAAAATGTCACACACTGCACCCATAAATGCATATGCATAGATGCGTATACAAATATATAAACACAAACACAGACACACACTTACCAGACGGATCATAAATTTATATTAAAAAAAACAAGCAAAGCTGAATTAAATAGCTGCTTGAGCAGAAAACAGCCGTTATTTAGATTCTTTATCGACAGCAAAGCAGAATAATAAAGATTTTTTTTTTCATGCGAAAAAAGAAATATGAAAAATTAAATTCATAGATTTATTAATTTAAAATTTAAAAATACACACAAAGTACTTCAGATATACATTATTTGAAGTATGCATGCAGAAAACAAAAACTAAAAATAAAATAAAAAAAAAAACTACATACATATATGATATACATACATACTATACGGATTATTATTACTCTTATAATTATTATTGTATTGAAGGAAAAATATAAGAACATTAAACAGCATAAATAAAAAAATAAACATTTCTTTTTGTTTTCGGGGTTTTGTGGCCATTTATTAAGACTTTTAGAAAGTTGTGAACAATTATAATTATATTATATTGCGCTGCTTATACGAAGGGCTCAATGGTGAACTCAACCGCTGAGCAGGGTGTTGTTAACTCGAAAGCCTGAAGCACGGTCGGATGCAGCACTCCAATTTTGCCGATGATGGTGTCGTTGTACATAACATTTGCGCATCGACCGGGGAAATAAGTGGGATCTGTTCCGAAGAAATGAATAAGTAAATTTTTGAGCATCAAATGCCAGTCAAACTCACCTTCAGTTGCCTGGAGATAGTAGCCTTTGTTGGCGCCGCCCGTCTTCCATGGTACAGAGAGCAACTGCATGACACGATCCAGCAGCCCGTGAACAATCTCAAATCCTGCGTTCTTGTTGCAGTTGACCGCACACAGTCGTCGCTCGTTGCGTGCACCGACCTCTGTACCTTCATCAGCTAGCACCACATCGCTAATCTCAAAGAGTTTCAATGGCAGTGGCATCTTACGATTTGCTACCAGGGTTTTCAACAAGCCCGGAAGCAGTGTGGTGCGCACCACTTGGAATTCCAATGTCTTGGGATTGCCTATATGGACAGCATGCAAGGCCTCTATATTTTTGTTCAACTTGAGCCCTATGTCATCGCGTGAGCAAAGCGTAAAGGTGAGCGCCTCGGTGAAGCCGGCCTGTGCCACCTGTTCGCGCAGCTGCTCGGTCAGCTTGTTCAGTGGAAATTGTTTGGCGATTTGCATAAAGGCTGGCAATGACTTCTTGATCTTGTTGTAGCCAAATGCAATAGCAATGTCCTCGTAGATGTCACAGGCATGTATGACATCGTGACGCGTCGGTGGAATTTTCACTTTTAAAGAGTCGCTATCCTTGGCGTCAACTTCGGTTTCTAGATACATACGTGTTAGCATGTCCGCCAGTTTGTTAGCCGGTTCGTTGATGCCAATGTAGGCATTGGCTCGTTTCACTGATACATTCTCTGTGCGCACGGCCAGCTCTGGATAGGAAATGATGGTACCATCAGCTTGCACCACATCACATGGCTCTACAGTAAACTGTTTCGCACAGTGTTCGGAGAAAAGGCATACAATCGTGTCCAGCACTACCTTGGCCTTGGTCAAATCTGTGGCAGTGCATTCGATGAACACATTTCTGGTTTTTAGCGAAATTTTCGAGTGATCTCCGTTGATGATTGGCGGCAGTGACAACACCACACGATTGGCATCATAAATTACTGGATAAACGGGCGAATCGCGTATGATGGGCAAATATTGTTTAAGCTGTGCGTGCGTGGCATAGAAGTCCATAAGTTGAATGCCATTTAGTTCTTGCGTTTGGTTTAATGGTATGAATTTTATTTGATCCGGAGGAAGGGCCTCATAGCTGAATGGACCTTTTATGGTGTCCAGGTCGTGAGTACCAATGGCCACTAAAGTACGTTTGCGACAAATATTCTGATGCAGTTTGTCCTGCAGATCGATAAAGCTATTATACGAGTCCTGCGTAAAGGTAACATCTCGCAGCACTGCGGCTACAGCAAAAGGACGAATTTGTGCCGTCGAAGGAGCAATTTTCAGCACTTGTCGCTGAGCCGGTTCCACAAACTCAAACTTTGGTGGTTTCACTCTATAACAATGTTTTTTTTTTTTTTTTGTATTATAGAAATGGTGTTGGACTTAGTATGCAGGCGTTTTTCTACTCACTTGCCCTGAAATACTCGTAGAGCTGTTACCAAACCTTCCAGACATAGCAAATCATACCGATTGGCCGGAATATCAATCCTATAGATGATTTCTTCGCTGGCATCCGCTGCAGCTGCAACATCACCCTGTTCTTTGGTGAGCATTTGCTTTTCTGTTGTCTGCAATGTACATATGCAGTGAATAATGAAATTCGCATAAATTTTTTATATTGCACCTGAATTGCTTACCACTTCATCCAGCTCCAGGCCGAAAGCAAAGCAAAGTTCTTGGAATTCATCATCGGCTAGGGAAAGGAGTAACTATTAAAATTGCATATCCACGTGGACTGCCGCCGGTCAACTTACTGTATTTCTTGCCGAGTGCATCAAAGAGAAGATCACGTTTAACTCCAATTGTTGGCATTGTGTTAATTTAAATAAATTACTAATAGCTCCTTAGTTATGACTATTTCTTAAGAAATAAGAAATAAGAAATATTAAAGAATAATGTTTGGTTCAGTGTGTACACACCTAAGTTTTAAATTACTAAGCAAATGTTATTTAACATAACAGTACTAATAACACTGTGGACACTTTAAACAAGATTAAATAATGCAAAGCCTTTTGACAATGCTTTTAAGCACGGATATGTAAATACATATGTAGAACAGATCTTGTGAAAACTCTGTAAGTGAGCACAGAGAAATCATGTTTTAAGCAGTTAATAAACATCAAGTTTATACTTAACAGACTGAGCTCGTACTGCATATCGATTGGCAGCTATCGATTAATACTTTCCCCACTACAAAAATTAGTATTTTTTCGGTTTATTTTTATTTAAACATAAAATTAATTTGATTAATTTCAAAGAGGTACAGCATTTGCCTCATTACGTTGTGGCATGTGTTTGTACATACATAAATATTGATATATTGAAACGCCATATGTTACCAGTTGAAGTGATGAATATTTGCAACTTTAAATTTCTATTTAGTTGAACACACGTTGCCAAAAATAATTTAAAAAAAAAATGCCACACACTGTGGGTTTTTGAGTTGCTTATACGGATTCCAAATCAGCAGAAAAAAGCGTGTACTGGTGACAGCTGTTGTTGTCGCCTGGCGCTGCATTTCCAATATGTCCGCACAAGAAATCGGAAGTAAAAAGCGCCTCATTTTTTTAGTACTCAATTTTTTTTGTTTGCTTTTAGAGCGAACGCAGTCGGAACGAGGTGTTTAGATCGAACACTGTCCGCTGAGTACAGCCAAAACTTGATCGAACCGAAGGTAGCTTAAGCAATTAAGCAGGCAACGCGACGTTAAGCGATCTCCTTGGCAGACGCACGTCAGACGGCTCGCAGAAAAAATAAACAAAAGCAAAAAATGATGAAGCGCGTGTGGCCGAAAAGTTAATGAAGCGTTAAAAAATCAACTTCTGATCATAAAAAAATGCTGCGACCCATTTTAAACAGTTATAAGTTTCGCCTCAGGTAGGTCTAAGCAGAGTATTAAAAGTATGCAAGAAAGGCGAGGGTTAACACCATGTAGAATATATATTCTGGTTCAGAAAGAATGGCTGAAAATTAGTATAAATTGAAATTGAAATTTAAGTATAAATTGATCGATCTTAAGACATACGAACTATAGGCTTTAAATTGAATGTGAAGATCCTTCTATTTCATCGCAGATTAATTTCATTTCAAATAAACCAAAAGCAGTTTAATTTTACCTGATAAGCTGTATATATGTTTCGTAAATATGTAGTAATCTATATATTGATTACTTGAATTGCTATAAATTCATTACCTTGAATTTAAAAAACGAAGTTTGTTACAGGCACTTTCTTATTCATACAGACGAGGCATATTTTAGTCGAACATGACCGCAAACTACTCTTTTGTGTTCTTTTAATGTGGCTTCAACGACTATTGTATTTGTGATCTATTTCCCTCATAAATATGTATTAAATTGAGCACTCTTCCACAGGAGTTTCTTCAGATTTTTTTTTATTTTTTTTTTGGGTTGTGCCCAAAGGAATAATCAATTTAAAAACGCCTTCAACTGCTCGCTGTTGCATTTTTCATAAGCATGTCCTTGCGCCGAGGCTTTGTGTTTGTTTGTTCAACCCTTGAAGAGATTGATTATTGTTTATATTTGTGCCTTCTGTATGCATACGAATGCACTGCAAACATACCCAGCGCAGCGCATCGCATCCCATTGCATTGTGGCCTAACCGACGCCAACGCCAACGCCAAAGCCAAAGCCAAAGGCAACTCTTCCATTTGAATTGGGGCAATTAAAGTGTGTGGTACAACTCACGGCTGAATAACTCTATAAACACGTGATAGATGAAAGGCCGGCTCAACCGATTTTCACTGCACTGCCCAACAGCAACAACAACAATAGCAACGACAACAACAATAGCAATTAACATTAACCCCTTCGACCTTCGTCGCTTGGCTAGCGGGGGCGTTAATTCAGACACGAGTTCTTGGTCAATTTATCAAATAATGCGACCGATTCCTGGAAAACGAAATAAAGTGATTATCAAGAGAATTGAGTATACGAGCGTATTATTGGCCAGCACATTTATTCCCTCTTTGCTCTTGTCCTGGCAGGCTTTTGTCTCGCGGCATTTCTCATTCGTTTGTAATTATGCTAAATATTTAATTAATATGCTCATGTTATGTATATATTAAATAAATGAGCTGAATTCAATGATGATTTGATAAATCTTGAAAAATTATAATACAAATTATATAAATTTATTTAATATTCTAATAATTAATTTGAGGTTTCGATTGAAATGCGCCAAGGGATAGAATAGAATAAATTTAAATTAAAACTATAAAAATTTTATTTATTTTTTAATTTGTATATTTTATTAAACAAGTGATTTGCTGCCTTTAGTGGCAATTTAATCAATTTAGTGGCAATTTATTAATTTAAGATTTACTCTTAATAACATATTCATAAAATTGCGATTCATATTATGGATTTACTTGCAGAAGTTGATTTTTGCTAAATTTATTTCTCAAATGCAAGTAAAATAAATCTACATACAGTTCTAAAATATTTCACCGAAATTTCTTTTCCTACATTACATTATTTTTCTTCTCACGCCTATGCCTCAAAGGAGTTGGCCTTAATTGCTAACTAGTTAGTTTTTCACACGTTTGCTCCAGTTACAATTATGTGGCACACACCTTCTTCCGCTCTTCCGGCAAACATGGCAAAAATTAAAAAGAGAATTAAAAGAAAAACAGCAAAGGCAAACACAAGATCAATTCATCATGCTGGTAATTGGATGGGAACGTGTAGATTTTCACTGCTCTCTTGCCAAACACTTGTGCAGGCAGCTGACCACAGCTGACCTGCTGTGTGGTCAGATTCATTCGAAATTAACGATTTAATATTATGCGATATCTGTGGTTAAAAATATCAAATTTTCATATAATGCAATTGTCACCCAAGGACCTCCATGTAAACTGTCAACGGGACAGATCGTATGCTTCTGTCTGCAAGCGATCAGAAAATGAAAATGGAAATCAAGAAGGAAAATTGAAAACAAGGGGAAAATATGCCTCGATCAAATTGACTTGTAGAACTCTGCTGGCTTATCTGATGCGCAATTTTTCAATTTCAATTTGAGCTGATGTTGAGAAATGACCCAGCATCGATATCAGTTACAATTTACATTTTATTTTTACACCGTTGGCCCAAAGGTAAAAGGTAAACATATCAATTACTCACCATCGAGGCCCGTTGACAGACAAACCGAACTACTGCTACCAGCTAAAAGCAACTACTGGAGCTATGTATCTCTCCGTTTCTCACTTCCGAGAAAGTCATTTCTCACACTGGCCATTGGGATTTGTTTGTGTTTCATTTGGATTTCGATTTCGATTTCGATTCCAGTTTCAATTTCTTTTGTCTTCTGTCCAGACCTGCTGAAACTGCATTTCTACTAGTCTCAAGTGTCGCTTTTGGAAAGTGTTGCTACTTTTGACTTCTGGCTAAGTGTTTTGGGTAGCAGACCCTTCAGGTGCCACTGCAGCACCTAACAGCACCTACGGGAAATTATATGAATTATATTAAACGGACTCCAACAGGGATAAGCGAAATCCTTGAAACCGTTTGAAAGTTTCGCTTTTTATTTATTTTTGGCTGTATTCAAGACGCTTTGCCGCAGCCGTCGCTATAATAATACCCTGTAGAAATGTTAAGAAAGGTAGAAGAGAAGATTAGGTTTGCTTTGGAATATTTGCGAGGCTGAATAAATTCAGCTTCAATCAAGTATCAGTAGAAATTAATACAAATTGATTTCTGATCCTGGTAAACTCACTCTAGATTAACTTTATAAGAATTGACATAAATTTATATTAGATCAATCACGTTTATATCTTTGCAGGCCTAAGCAGTAGCTTGCCTCTCCTACATTTATAGGGTATGTAATTAGTCGTGCATTGCCCATTATTCTTGCTTGCTGCTTAACTGCGATTGTTACCCCAATTTTGAGTCGACTTTAAAAATGAAACGGTCTGATCTGACCAGGCTGACCGCTGCTGGGTCGAGCCCAGCCATTGGCAGCAGATCCAGATCCACGCGTTGGATCGCCCGTAATGGCACAATCAGAATAGCTAGGCTGCGGCGCGGCGCACGCGTGTCATTCCTGGGCAGCAATCAAAGTGATGGGAAAATTGCGTTTGGGTTCAACAGGTTCGCTTGGCTGTGCATTATTTTTGTTTCTGTTTGCCCAAAGGTTAAACGTGCGAATTTCACCAATGGCAACAAAAAAGAAGAAGAAAGGAACAGAGGCCACGTCTTCAGCTCGAGGTCCAGGCCCTGGGCCTTCTTAGTTATTTTTTTTTTTTATCATCGGTCGATCAATGAGCCACAGTTTCGTTTTCGGTGGTAATCGTAATCGTCTGACTTCTTGGGCTGCTGCTCCGTCTCCTGCTCCTGCTCTGGCTCCTGACATCATTCGGCGCATACCGTACGCGAATTTAAAGCTTTATATCAGCTACAGCTACTAAAGCTAATTAAATGTAATTTGGTACTTCCTTTTCAGCCGAAATAATACATATAAATAGTATCTTTAGTTTACATTTTATTCGCGCTCATCGCGGCTCTTGGCTCTGCGCTCATTATTATAAATTTTCGTTTTCGTACTTAAGGTCACTTCAATTCCAAATAGCTATATATGTATATAGCTATATGCCAGGGTAAGTTTATATGCATGCTTCAAAGGAATTCGCTCGTCGCACTTCGAGTGCAACAATACAACAATTGAGAAAAGAACTAAACTATGGGCGCAGGGGAAAACCGAAGCCGAAACCGAAACCGAAACTGAAACTTGTTAATTGTTTTGCGCTCGAGTGGCAGCCTCTGTAGGAGCGCACGCTCTTCAGTTTCCACTGAAGAAACACTTTCCATTCAAGCCCAATAAACGAGCCATTGTGAAAAACGTTGGCCCATTCATGAAAGCACCTAAGAGGGGCACCGCGCTCTGTGTCTGAAACTGCAATTGTTGCTCCGCAAATTAGACGCTCAATTACTCTACGAAATTCCTGGATAATTTCAGTGATTCAGATTCAGTAGAGTCTCAACGCAGGGGCTTGGAAACGTGTAGGCAGTGAGCAGAGAACCCTAGGGTCTCCCTTTCTCCTCTGTCTACCTTTCCTCTTCTGGCTGCACGAAAGTGAATCTTGACCACGTGGTGTTTCTTTGATTGTGTAACCCTTCGCTTAGACGATCATTTTTCATAATTCATCCTCTAGCCACATCCTTCCGTAAAATGTTCTCACACTTGACCCGCTGCGCTCGGTAACGCCCTGCCAAGGATCGGAAGTTGTTCCTGTGCCGCTGCATCACCATCAGCATCAGCATCGGCTTCGGCATCATTCTAGGCGCACTCGAAATCTTGCTGCTCAACAGTGGAGTAGAAAATCTTATTAAAATTTGTTATTTCTTTCGTGGCCCTTTTCTCTTGTTATTTTACTTTTTTTTTTTTGTATTTTTTTATTGCTTTAATCATTTTTATTTTGTGCGGCTTCCGTGCCACCTGTTATGCTCAGCGTTGGCGAAGGTGTAGCAGCCAGAAGCAGCCACAGCAGCAGCAGCAGCAGCAGCCCTGAGGTCCTCGGATCCTTGAGGCCTTTTTGATTTTTCTCAAGTGATTGCGTAGTTTTCATCTTTTGTTCGCTTATTGTTGTAGTTCTCAGTGTTTCAAATTTGAATTGATCATTGCGTGTTGATCTGGGTAAGGGCAACGTAACGTGGGATCGCAACAAAAGCCATGTCCTACATCCGACCCTATCAAAATACCAATCACAATTTGTCGAGCGATTATAAAGCCTACTTCCGATTCCGTGTATCGTTATTCCAATTTGACTTGAGCGTGAAATTAATTTCTATTTGGAAAAGACAAATGGCCTTGGGCCAGATGACGAATGCCAGCGAATTAGTCAAAGTTGTTGCAGGATTAGGTTCAGGCCGGCGCCAAGCGGTTGCCAAAGATCACCAAAGAGATGGCTATCGAGAGCTGACTACTCCTGTTGGCAAAACAAAACACAAACGAGGCACAGACGAGAGAGAGCAGCATCAAAGTCGAGCCGTGCGACAAAAATTGCTACGCTTCACTCTGATCCCATCAGATGCTGATAAATATATATCCATATGAATGTTTATAGATAGATAGATGCCGGCAGGTTGTGATAACCATCAGTATGCAATCTATAACAACAGGCTGTCTGCAGGCGTGCCCAAACAATGACACAGTGGGCGCTGCATTGACCTGGCCAGGACAGAATGCGACTCAACCCCGACTGGCCTCGCCTCGACCCCTGGCCGACCCTCAACTGAGCGTGTGTATAATCTAGTTTTAATTTTCATGGGAATTAACCCATGTCCTCATGTCCTTACAGCAATTGTGTGTAAACAACGTGCAATTTATGCGCTCTGTATATATACACGATATTCATATAAATGTAAAAAAAAATTTAGCTTCTGTCCTATTGAGTGCTGGCGCTGTTTGAGCTACTATTTGCTTTGATTTTCACTTGACTTTTTTCTGCACGGACTCGAGTGTACATATTCATATATCATATTTGCATCAATTTTTTCTCAGCAATCGTCAATATTTGCGTAGCAAGTCAAACAGTTGGCGCATCCCGGGCACACAATGGCACAATGCTTCTCCTCAACTGCTGTTTTCACTTGGACTTTGGATTGGCCAATTGCATATTTAATTTGCCTTTAATGAATTTTCAATTTGACAATGCCGCACACGAACGCGCCGAGGCCACCCACATGCAGGCATGAGAGACCTTACATGCAATTCTGGCTCTGTCCATTACCATTTCCATACCCATTCTGATTCCCAGTCGAAATGCCATTGCATGTTGCTGTTCTGCTTCCGATTAACTTTCGCTCTTTGATTCCTTGGAGAGATCTGTTTGGGCGGTGCTAAATGCTAATAAAATAAGTAACATACAAATTTTCAATTTGCGTTTAGGAAAAAAATAATTGGGCTACGGCTGCCGAAAATGATCGCAGTCCGGACAACACTTTCACGGCCCAGAGGGACTTACTAATGGGAGTCGTTGACATGCGCCTACTTTTATTCTTGATTGACATCTGTACAGCTCCTACACGTTCCACATATTGAATTTGACGAGAATTCGGGTATATTTGATTTTTGAAATACTTTGAATTAAATTGATATTAAAGCGACTTATTGGAAAACATTTCAGTTTCAGTAATTATAATTGCAAATTAATTTTTTCTTATATATAGTATTATAGTCTTGGTCATATAATGAGAATAAATAAAATGATATTAGAATTGAATTAGATTGCAGCTTCATCCTTCGCTTAGAGTATTCCAGCTTCGATCAGTTGCATTAATGGGATCCTTGCAGTTTGTGGCATGCGTCCTCTGGAAGCTGCTCCACATTGGAGTCGATCCCAGTCGAGAGCAACAGACATAAGTTGCATTTATGCGTATTGACATGAAAAGTATGACCCGTTACCCGTAAGCTGCAACTGACTGGAGATGTGTGTATTGAGGTGCATGGCTTGCATGGTATGCCGCATATTGTTCATCTTTAGCCGGCTGTAAGTGGCAGCAGTTTTCGTATCGCTCGTTAAGTGACAGGCACGCAAGGCGCCGTTGCGCATGGGCTGGATGCAGCATGATGCAGTTGCCTCTGCGACTAGCTAGCCCTTTTCCCTTGCATGCCGCAGCACGTGTGCCCTTTTACATGCTGTTGTTGTTGCTACTGTTGCTGTTGCTGTTGTTGTCAATACGCATAAAATTCAAATCGATATGCAAACGTTTAGTTGGCGAATGCCTCAACATCAGCCAGAATCGATAAACATACAGCAACAGAGCAGGAGGATACGGTGATACGATCGTCGTTTGTTTGGCTGCGTCTCTGCGCTGCAGGTGTAACCGAAGGCGTCACATGCACAACTGTCACTTGTGCGCACTCGCAGCCAACCACTCGTAAATTGCACATGCAACAGAAGACGAACAGCAAAAGGATACGCACACAGGTCCTCTGGCAGTCAGGCAGTCAGGCACTTGAGGGTTGTTTGCTGCCAATAAATTTGTTGTGCTGCGCTTGCTGCGGTTTGTTGTGTGACATTTTTATCTAATTGACAACGTTTTATTGCCGCCTTGTAGATGTGCACGACTGATAGCCTAGCGGCAAAAGAAAAATGCAACTTGGGGCGTGCTACTTCAGTTAGTTGAACGCCCACACATCAAGGGCAGCAGCAGTGGCAGCGGCAACGGCAGCAACAGCGGCAGCGGCTGCATAAAGAGATTTTTTCTTTCATATCAAATGCACTTGCACAATATGATTTCCAGCGAATCATTTGGTTGGGCGTTGCTCTGAACTGAGATCGACCACCAGGCGAGTTGCAGCCCATCGTCCGCTAAATGCGCTGTCTCATGCTCGACGTACAACTAAATTGCCTGGAGGATGCGAGGCTATATTAATTGTTAGCGCTAAAATGAGTGAGTCTAACTATGCGAGTTAGTTAGCGCCGGGCACGCTTATTAGGCATGCCCATAGACATGGCTATGCGCATCCGCTCAAGCGTGTCCCTGACGCTCGGCTAACAAGCAAGCGTCGAGCGCATCGATGCCGGGTCAAACCCTCACGAGCATATCAATTGGAAAATTTTGCCAGCTTGTAATAAACAAGATTTTTCATTGCGATATAATTTCGGGCAGCGGCTGTGGTGGTCAGCGGCATGCCGAATTGCCTGTGCGGCGGCACATTTGTAAAGATGTGTGTCCAGCAGGTAGAGTTTGGCCTGGCTGGGCAAGCCATGAGTTGCTTAGCGGCTCAGTCTTTGGTCGGCAAGTCGACGATTTAGATAAGAGGCTGCTGGCCATTTGCTGGTGCTGACAAATCATTGTGGCCATCTATGCACTGATGTTTGGATTTTTGCAAATTTCGCAGCGCTTAGTGGTCAAAACTAATCCTGTTATAGGTTTGTTTGCATTTCCGCCCCGTGTTCCGGTGCATCCCACCACCACAACCCCATAATTATCTTGTTAGCGGCTTTAGATTGCCGCCGATAAGCGCCAGCGCGTCATCTATTCTGGCCGGCCAGCGCCATTTTATAGGCTGGGGCTGCATTTGTTGCTCTTGCTGTTGCTCTTGCTATTGCTGTTGCCTCTACTCTTCCTTCAAGCTCAACGAGGCAACGACGTAATTCCAACACAGTGCAACCCACCACCGCTTGCCATTGGCTGTTGCTCGGTCACGGCACGTGCTGCCGGCAGCCGAGGTAGGTAGGCAACTCGTTTACCTGTCCCTTGCTCTCGTCGTTTTACCTGCTCGCCATGGTAGGTTATCGTGGAGCGTATAAATACCGCCGCCAGGATAAAGCCACAGACAGAAACTCGCAAGCATCCACGGCGAACGGTTCAAGTTGTTCATTACACAAAATCAGTTGAGAATATATTGCAAACATGTCGTCCAGTGAGATATATCGCTATTACTACAAGACCACAGAGGATTTGCAGGGCTTCAAGCCTGGCGCAGCGGAGCCTTACTTCAATCCCATGGCCGCCTACAATCCGAACGTTACGCACTATCAGTTCAATTGCAATTCGTTGGCCAGCTCCAGCAACTATCTGTCGGCCAATGGGTTCATCAGCTTTGAGCAGGCCAGCTCTGATGGCTGGATCACTTCCTCGCCGGCAAGCCATCGCTCCGAGAGTCCCGAGTATGTTGATCTGAACACAATCTACAACAATGGCTGCAACGGTCTGCCGCAGGCTCAGCAGTTCGCATTGGCGCCGTCAATGCCACCGACTGCAGCACAGCCAGCTCCGGAGATTATGGGCTCGCCCAATGTGGGCACTTGCAAGACTCTGCCAGCAGCAGCGCCAGTGACTAAGCCCAAGCGCAACTACACCCGCAAGAACCAGCAAGCGGCAGCTCCAGTCACCGCCCCTCTAAGCCAAACTAACTCAGCTCAGCCCGCGTCTCAGTGCACTAACTCCAATGTCCAGCTCTATGCCGACGACTTTCAAACCTTTGATTTCGATAATTCAGCTCTGTTTGACGACAGCGTGGAAGATGATGATGACATGATGCTCGACTTTGACGATGATTTCGATGGTGAGGGCAACGATGGCTCCTTTGCTCTGGGCGATGGCGACAGCGAGGATGCAGCGGGTAATCCCAATGCTCCAGCAACTGGCGCTGGCAAGAAGCGACGCAATAAGCAAATCTCACCCGTGGTCAAGCGTAAACGCCGCCTGGCAGCAAATGCTCGTGAACGCCGCCGCATGCAGAGCCTCAATCAAGCCTTCGACCGACTGCGTCAGTATCTGCCCTGCCTGGGCAACGACCGGCAGCTGTCCAAGCACGAAACCCTCCAAATGGCCCAGACCTACATCACCGCCCTGGGAGATCTGTTGCGCTAGTCGATCGCAGCTTACACTCATTTGCCAAATGTTGTACCTATTCCGTGTATATATCTATGTATATGTATGTCAAGCTAGAGCCCAGTAGGAAAAAATTTTGTTTAAGTATTACGCTGTTAATTGTTTAGTTAAATATTTGCAATTAATTATTAAGACTTGAAATAAAGCTAAAAAAAATAAAAATAAAAAAAGTATTTTTTATTGTTTATTTTAAAAAAATTACAGGAATTAAAAAATTTCAAAACTGATTTTTAAATAAATATTAAAAATTTAAAATATTAAATATTAATATAAATATATATATAAATAATTAAAAATCATTTGAATTAAATTTTAACTCCAATAACTATTTCATAAATTGGGAAAATCATATATAGAATTGTATTAATATTGTTTATAAATTAAATCTGAAAAATCTAGGATATTTATTAATATTTCATATTGGATACTTTAGAAATATTTTATAAAATAAATTGAATTTTTCGGTTTATTATTAAAAAACTACAATAATAAATTTTTAAAATATTATTTCAGTAATATGTAATATAGAAAATTATATGAATATAATAAAATTATATGAAAAATAAAATCTCTTGACATTAGTATTATCTTTGTTTAATAAATTTTTAAACTGTAAAATTAATTTGATTTAGATTTTAGATTTCCGTTAATAGGACTTATGAATAAAATTCTTTCTTATAAATAAATATGTAATATGTAGATTATTTAAATATTTTTATATTTTATTAATATATATTTAAATAATATTATATTTAAATATTATAATATACAAAATTTTCAAAAACAAATGTCTATGTTGCTCTTATTCCACATTTATTATTTAATAATTTGCTACTTATATTAAAATTTGCCATCATATAAACTGCGCTGTGCCCAGCTTAACTTTTGGGGCGACCCATCAATCTGAGTCGATCTGAAGTTGAGTTAATGTCTTCACCTTTTGCGCAGAACTTGGCGCTTCCTTTCCAGGCGCCTCATTTCACGCACTGCAGCGATTCTCACACACTGGCCGAGTCGAGTGGAGTCGCGCGCATCGAGTTCAACTTGATTATGTGGAGCAAGGTGATCGATTTGGCGCTTCGCGATCAATTTGTAGACAGTTCAGCGAAATTAGTCGCCGGCTACACATGCTGGCCAAAACAAATACTCGAAAAGTGATCCCCGAACAGTATTGTGCCGATAATTATATGGCAGAGCGCAGCGGAGTGTGGCTGCCAAATTAAGTTAAGTGTGGGGCTGATCTGCTTTCAGCAGTCGCAGCCCCAAAATAAACACAAGAAAGAAACAAGAAATCATCGAGCGCCACTCACAAATCGTTTAAAGCGAAGTTCGATTGATGATCGTTGCTGGCGGATAACCGACAAAGGCTGGGACTAAGCTTAAGCTGGATTAAGTCTGAAGTTAGGGGGGAAGTTAGCCAATTCATTCAGCGGAAAGCGTAGCAGTTCCTGGCCATGTCAGTCGGGTCAGCGATTCAATCACTCGGAAGATACAAAACCAATTTGTTGATAACCCAACGACTGACGATCGCCTGCCAGCCACTACGCAATCGCAGTGGGAACATTGGGACCGGGGCGGGCATTTGGGGCGCGGCAGGACATTGCTACGTGGGCCGTTGTTTTGCTGTTTGTTTTATAAAATGATTTTCGGGCGTTGCCGCCGAACTTTCGCAGTCCGTGGCCTGGACAATCAAAAGGAAATTCACATAATTAGTTAGCGGCGCGACTTGGACAGCGCTTCGTTAAATTGTTAATGACTTAATTTAGAGCTCTCCCTCGCATTTGGCTAGGCTATATAGCCTGACAGTGGCAATTATGCAGGTAGCCCCAATATCCTGTCGTCTCTGTCGCTATCTCTGTGTGTGTGTGTGTGTGTGCGTGTGCGTGCGTGTGTGTGTCTGTCTCTGTGGCTGGGATCGCGCTCTTGTTAGCGACAATTTACGGCTTTGAACGCTTCCGCACAATGCGTCGCCGTCAATTTGTCAATTACACAAATTGTTTAGCTCTCGGCTCGCCACGACACCAACCACTACCAACAACAACAAAGGTTGCGTTTCGATTTTGGTTGCGTTGGGGCTGCTTCCTGCCAAGCTTGAATGGCTTTGTGCAACCGAGCTACGTTCCGATCGCTGTGCAGCTGCACAGATTCGATCCAGCTTCCAGCTTTTGCCAAAATGCAACTGCTTGCCAATACAATTAGTTAGAATTCATGAATGGCAATGGGAACTTGCCAGCAACCGACCCCAGTCGGCTTTTGGCAATGCCGATGCCGCCAACAGCAGCAGCAACAACAACAACAACAACTGAAGCCAAAGTCGGTGCCCCAGTCGGAGTCTTGCATGTCTTTGTCAATTTATAGACAGCTTGCCTGAGCATTATTAACACGTATTATTATGCATTCGAATTGGAGTTCAGCATCGAGCCGTAGGGTACATCGTTCCATTGCATATTTTGTGGGTTTTTCGTTGTCGCTGCGGCAACGGGTCGCAAAGGAATTAATGTGTGTCCAAAAAATTTGTCATGTCGATAATTGGCGCGCTTCAAGTTGTTGTTGTTGTTGTTGAGGTTTCCTTCCTGGCCTCCTCTGGCCATTACTGGACTGCAAAAGTCTGTTTAAGCGGTTACTGATCTTAAGTGAGCATATCTGTATCTGCGCTAAACAAGTTAATGAGCTTTAACACCATCCATTTGTCACTTCCTATTAGTGTCCCCATGAGGCTTCTCACAACTACCGATCGATCGATTTGGCCAACCGCATGACAAGTCCACTAAATGCTGACAGCTAATTGGTATTCAAGTTAGTTACAAAGTAATCGTAATATATTAAGAGTTTACAACATACAACATATTCCATTGGCTTCTAGAGCCGTCAGCTAACTGAGGGCTTAAGTTCTCTTGCTCCATTTGAATCACACTCCATGTATTTATAATTTTACTTTGCACTATAGCCTGATTCCCAGACATTTTAAATCTACAATTCTTAAATTGTATATATAATATATACATTATTTAAATATATGCATCTTATATTATATTTATAATCAGTTTGTTGGACATTTGAAAGGAATTTTTTTAATTAAACATTTTTTGGAAATTATCTTTAGCATTAATTTGCCAACCTGAATCTGCGATTGATTTCAAGATTTGATTTGTATAGAAATTTATAACATATTTTATTTAAATACCATAATTTTAAGCTTGTATACAAATTATATATATTTTGCTACATTTGGCTACATTCAATTATCTCATAGTACACAGAGAATGCTGATCTGTTTTCTTTAAATTTTGTGTGGTTTTCAATTGTATTTTCATTGTTATTTTTACAATTTTCCAGAGCATTTTTTGTAATCATAAAACATTTTCTCATACCTTATCCATCCCTTTTTAAGGACTAATCAAAAAAAAACATACAAACCGCAATATTTTGTATTTTTTGTTCGTAAATTGTTGTGGCTGAAGTGCACACAGTTTCCGTTTCCGGCGGTTTTATTTTGGCATTGTTGTGTGAACATTTTACACTGATCCTTTAATTATTACGCAATAATTGTGTGCGCCAATGCGAACTCCAACAAAAATGAAACTGAATTGCATTCGCTTGATTGATGTGCCACGGCCTGGTCTCTGGCTGAAACAAAACTCACCCACGAAGGATCGGCGTGCATGCGCGTGTGCAGCCATCAGTGCGTGTGTGTGTGTGTGTGTGTGTGGGCCCATTCTTGGTCTTAGCCAAAAGTCAAAGCCGAAGTCGATGGCAAGCGATTGCAATTATTAAGCCATAAAACGAGCTGCGTTAAATGCCAACTCTGTAATTAGCGACACCAAATCACGCTGGTCACGCCCAGGTCGGCATTGTGTGTGGCCCGTAATAAACGCAAAGAAATGCCAAACAACTTTACCTGGTCGGTGAAAGTCAAAGCCGAGTCCAATTATAGATCGCTGTTTGTTTAAGGAAGTTTTGGCCAATTAGTCAAACATTTGCTACGCTCATCTTTCAGCCAGCCAGCCAGTCAGCCCGCCAGCCAGCTATCCATCAATCAGTAGCTCCGATTACTGAGGATCATTGCAGAAGCAAAAGATTTAACCGTTACAGGTTGACAAACAATTCGCACGGCCGACCGCTCGACTGGGCAACTCAATTAGCCACACAGACGCATCGCTCCAGTTGACTGACTTCACTTGCTGGGCCCCTAACAAACTGTCCAAGTAGGTGGCAGGCATCAAAGGCTTAGAGTCTTCGCTCTGCTCGTCTGAGAATCGAGTATCTCACGCTGCACACAGCCGATCGACGGTCGACGGTCGACGATCGTCAGTGAAAGTGCATCAAAAATCAAAGTCGACGTTGATTTTTTGACAAATTTCGGGCGAGGCATCAAATTAACACAGCAAAAACGCAAAGATGCTGCCAAAGAGATGCAGAGCTAAAAATAAGAAAAAAAACCTAACAATGAAGGGAATATTTAACTGTTTAACGAATTTTCAATACTCTATAGGAAGAGTTTTCCAATTTGCGATAAGATGACTAATTTTATTTAATCTTAAATTTAAAGCTAAATATATTTATGCAATTTTATAAATTGACGATTTGTGAGTTACTAAATTAGTAAATTAGTTAGATTCGTTATACGATAACTTTAAAATTTGTTGTCGGAATCATACGATTATATCTAAGTACTCAAGTAACTCAAAAGTATTTGCAGCCTCAAGTTAGAGTATTTAAGTCTAAGTATTAAAGCCCTTGCTGTATTTTTTGTTAACTGAAATTGCCACACGCAAGCCATCTCCATCGCTTTGTCACGTTAAGATGCTACAAAGGGATCGAGAAAGAGACACACAATCAAATAGACAGAGAGAGCGATAGCGAGAGAGAAGCAAAGTTGATGTAGCATTTTTTGGCAAAGATTCTTCTGGGCTGCGACTTGTTCTGGGTCTTGCTTGCGGTCTGTAATTTTGTATTCGTATTCGAGGGTCATTTGATACAGTTTTCCAGCTCATTTGCTTGTAATTGGGCACCAGAGGTTCGCGCAGGGTCCACATGAAATCTCTGTCCCGTTGGTCCGAGCGTCTGCGTCCCAGCGGCTGCCAACTTTAGCTCAGGTTGACGACTTTTCAAATTATCAGTTAAATTTTTGGGTACTTTTATATACATATTTATTAATCAGGATTTCGTGTGAAAAATTCATCCAGGCTGCACTCATATTTTGTGTTTAAGCTCAGCTCAGCAGACAACAAACAACAACAACAACAAGCGCAACATGTCACAGGACAGCAGCAAATTTAATGTCAACGACGTCGGTGGCTTTGGCATCACTTCAAGTTTTGCCCGCTGTCTCGAGAATTTTTTGCTCACTTGGCTTGTGATTTTTATTCTCCCTTTTCATTGTTTTATGTGTATATTTTTTTTTTCGTTAAACGTCCACCTGCAAGCCAAGAAGCACCTACCGCCAGTCGTTCTGGCTTGTGTGTTTGTGAACTGCGTGTGAATTTAATCCCTTGGCCCCAATTATTCAAGTAATTAAGTATTAATGTGCGAAACTTTATCACCTCTGGCGACGCAGCAGCAAGTCGTGATTTTCCAGGCCATTTGTGCCTAAGCGTTCAGAAAAGTGGGGCTTCAGATTGGCCGATCGAGCGACAGTTGCTCGTTGACAATTAAATATCAAATATGATTTATCAAATATCTCAATGAGACTTAAACTAACTTTAGCTCAAGCCACTGCCTTTCCAATATGCCAATGGCAACTCAAAGCGCAATTTTACTAATTACAACTAAAAAGTTCGGATCAAGAGCGCCGCACTGTGCCGCCAAAGGATATTTATCTGATGTACTCGCAATTAGCAGATATAATCCGTGTGATTCCATCCAACAGAAATGTCAATAACAATAAATTCCTTGGCAAGTTGGGCGCACACTTCGGGCGCGTTGCGTGGGACTCGACACCGAAGGACTTTGGATTTCGGCGGAAATCAAGATATGGGACGCGGCAAGGTTATTACGCACGAAGAGCAGCTCATAACTGTCAAAATCAGGCAATCAATTGATTGGCGCATTGATCGGCCTCGACTCTGCAAGGATCAAGAGCCGAGCGCTGAGGACCGCACAGGACTCGCACAATATTTTAGAGGCGTGTTCCGGCTGTCAACATTTTATGTTGGTGGTCAGCGAGTCAAGTTGTGGTCGCAACTGCAACAGCAGCCAAGAGCCGCAGCGTTGCGATGAGAACCGTGCGGGTGTTCCCATCGTTGGGCAACGACTCGCAGGTCCTTCAGCCAAACAATAGCGCTCACAATTTCCCGCCCCGGTGAGTCCTTTGTGTGTGTGCAGCAGACAAAGGCAACTACTTACAACACATTATGACACGAATTTGGAAACGAAAACGGCTTGACCTTAGGATAGGCATTTTATTGCCCAACGCAAGTCCTGATTCATTGCTATTACTCTATTTCAGTTTCCCTTTCGCTGTGCGGCGTGTCCTTGTGCTCCTTTTGATGCTGGACAATCGTTTTGAATTTGCGTGAACCAAATCAAATTTTATTGCTTAATTTTTTTGTATTCCAGCAGGATTCTCTAATTGAATTGCGCGCTCTGTTAAATTATACATTTGTCTCCTCCAGCCAAAGTTCATTATTTATTTTTTCTCTATCTCAACATTTTCATGTAAATTAACTTTTTTGTTATTGTTGTTGCTTGTTTAATGTTCTTTTTTGTGTCCCGCACAACATTTTCTAAATAGCCGCAAATTCTTTACGCCGTTGGAATTTGTAATTTATTAATCGCCACAATTTATTATATTTATTTCAATATGTTGCATAGTTAATTTAAAGGCAGACCATTTGACTAATTGCTTTCAAAGATATTCTTTCGGTTCTAAAATTGTAATTGTAATGGATATTGCCTTAAGTGAGTAGTTTAAGGATATCAAGATTTCTTAGTTTAAGTAAGGAAGGAAATCAGGATTTTTTACTGCCAAAGTTTCACTTTTAACTTGGTTAAAAATCAATTTTTTATAAAACGAAATTATATTCCAAAAATATTCAGTTTGTTTGATCTGTCGTGAATATATTGTAATCAATTCATTTATTATTTTATATTTTATATATTAATATTTTAATTGATATAATCTCCATAAAATGTACTCCAAAATAAAGTTTATTAATAAAATTATAAATTTGTTGTCTCTTTTCTGTTTACATTTTGTGATAACAATCATTAAATTTATCATAATAATAATGACTGAACTGTCTCACTTTGAGCTACCCTATAATCTGTGTTTGATTAATTTCAGTATAGGAATTTAGTTATACAAAGCCTCTTGTTCTAGTAGCATTTGTGGGAGTTATATATATGTCTGTCACATGCATTTTAAATGAAATATTAATATTATAATGCAGTCAATTAAAAAGGAACTCCTCAGACACAATGAATGGCATATATAGTATGAATGCTATAATATATTATTAATATATTAATCATATTTGTATATATATTTTTAAAAGAAAAGTAAATTAATACTTGTGTTCAATTAGCCAACTGCTATTTTTCTATGATTATTTGGCTCTTCTTTGTTTGTAACACAACTTTCAATAATAGTTGTGTGCCGTTAGCCCTATTCCTGGCCTGGCCAGCTGACGTTGGTTGGGCACACGTGTTCATTGCCAGGCAGTGCGAAGCGTGCGCGCGAGTTTGGGTCTCAATTCGGATTTGTAAGCCGAGCCCAAGGCTCGACAGTGGTTAACTGAGCTGCATCTGTGTATCCTTGTCGGCATCACACCTACCTCACTCCTCCTCAGACCATCAGGCAGCAACCCTTTCCCATTCGTCTTGGCGCACTGCTGTCCATGTCCTTTAAGCGGTTTATCCTGCTGTTGCGCTTGCCGCTCATTTTCTCTCGCTTGCTCTTCCTCACTCGTGCTTATCGGAAGTCAGCAGTAACTGTTGAAGGAGGGGGAGCGAGAGCACTCTGCTTCCTTGAAATTGTATAGTAGTTGACGAGAGGAGCAACTAAATATCGAACCGTAAAAGAAACAGCTACAACAAAAACAAACCCATGAAGGAGGACGGCAACGGCAACGGCAACAGCAGCGAGAACGGGAACAGGAACGGCAACGGCAAATGCTACCCAATTTCGAAGTCAAAGTAGCACCAGATGACGGCATGCGCCGTCCGTTTGTTCTGAGCGATCCTTGGGCAGCATATGTTGCGCTTTGGCTTGAGTGCTGCCTCTATCTCGCTTTGGCTGCCGGTCGTCGGGCCTAGTCCTTTTTGGCTGGCTTTCACTCGCACGCCACGCGGCTCGTTTCCAGCAAATAATAATAATAATGATAATTTCTTATTGTGTTCATGCTCAGGTCGAATCGAAGCTGCGCGCCAGTTGGTTACAAGACCCGCAAAGCAGAAAATCAACTATATAGAAGCTGATTACTACTACTAGTTAGTAGATAATTCTAGATGTCCTGCGGCACCGAAAAGTGGCAGCTCACCGATTGCAGTTCGCATAATGCTCAGCATCAATCAAAACGAAGGCCCGAAATTGAGTTCAATTAAGTCAAGCTACGATTAAACGGGTGCCGAGGGCTTCGGAGTGACCAGAATTAGCATGGATCATGGTCAAAGTGATTAAAATCAAATTAATAACTACTACATTGTTGCGCAAGAAAAAGTAGAAAGCTCAGCTAGGCTCCAAGCCAAACCCTGCTGTGATTCCAGCGAAAGGCGCATCGTTAAAGTGTTGGCCAGCTTCCTATGAAATTGATATTTACCAAGATATTCACAAAAAAAATGACGTGCTTGCAGCAAATTTATATTGAAAACTTTGAAATATTTGAATCAAATACAGAGATGAGCTATTAAAGTGCTAAAAATATAGATGAGAGATGTGTGTGGTCGTAAAAAATAAAAAAGAAACGCATGCTTAAAAGATAATTTATATGTTATAAATGGCGCTGCTGTATCACATCATATATCTATAGCAAATAAGCGAATGACAATTAGTAAATATATAGGCAAAATAATTAGTTTGAATATATTAATGTTATTATATATTATATATTAATGTATATTTGTCTTATACATATCTTCGCTATTCTACTATAAGTTTCTAGTAAAGATAATAAGCTCTGATATGCTAAGAAATATTCAATTATCAAATTGATTTCAATTGAATCATATATTTATATATATATAGCAAATTTACAGTTACCAAATTTTCTATTTTTGCAGTTTGTTTCTTAAGTTGGCATTAGACTAAACTGGGGATAACTCTTGGGTTCAGTTCGTCACCAGGTTCCGTCAGTTGTCTAGAAAATGCTCAACAGCTGTTGGAGTAGGCCTTGTATATGTCTGAGCTACTTCAACAACAACAACAACAACAACCACACATCAGCAACAAATACAACAACAATAACGCGATCATCAACAACAACTGTTACGAGTCGTAAAAATAAGATAAAATTTAGATGCTGACTGGGTAAAATTGCGCCATTGAGCCAAAAAAAAAGTAGGAATTTTCAGTTGGTTCGTGGTTTTCTATGCACTGAAAACAATTAAAGAGCAACAGTTGCGCAGTAGCAAAGTAGCTGCAAGAGAAGTACAACTAAATTGTGCTCAGTGTCTGGGCGCAGGTCAAAATAATTTGCTCTCTCTGCGGAAATGCATGAATACAAGCTAGAGAGAGAGAGAGAGAGCGAGCGAGCGAGCGACAGCGAGTGCAGTAAGTGTGTGAGTGAGAGAGCAAGCGAACGTCCACCAGCCTATGCTATCTCTTTTGCTGGCCAGCTGTTGCCTCTCTCCGTTCCGTTGTTTGACTGATGTTTAGTTCGTGTGTTTGCCACGTGTCGTTGGCAAAGCGCCCATTGACCAATTGGCTAAAACTCAAGTCAGCCTTTAAGTATATACAAATTAGATGCAAGAGAGTTTGAAAAGTGAACTGCGTGTTTGCCCCAATAAATGAATGCAAATTATGCCAAAAGAGCAGCTGTAAAATCAATCAAAAACTTGTCAAATAAATGTCAATGCGCTTCGATTGCAATCCCTTTTCCGTTGACGGCTGCGCATGCATAACCAATGCGCTCAATGCATCCTGTTCGAGCATATCCTTTGGGTGCATAAATTGCCATACAATCGAAAATTCTCTTTTATTTTCTGAATAGTTTGAGTCCCTATCTTAACTACAATTGGCGCGCTGAACGCGCAGATACTGAGTGGCCTGGGCGACAAGCGCATTGCTGCATTGCTCTGACCGAGCCATTTGATCCCGGGCCAGGCGACGCATGCGCACCAGCAACAAGGAGGCATTGTGCATGGCTTCGGCTAGTCCTTGATTGATGACAGCCATGCCACGCAGAAAGCAACTGTTGCTGTTATCGAAGCTAATGCCCATTGGTGCCAATGCCACGCCCACTTGTTGGCTTTGACACTGTATTGGTAGCTGAGCCATCTGCTGCACAAAGCCCTGGACTCTGGCCAACGCTTTCTGTCCATCGACACGATAGGTTGCAATCATATTGCTCAGCTGTTCTGTGCAGCCTCTGAGCTCATCTGTCACATTGAGTGTGAAGTCCTGTAGATTCCAGGCGGCATTGCAACCGGGATTGGCCAGCAGCACCTGATTCGTGTCATCGATGGCTATGCTCATCTCTGCCATGGCGTTGGCAGTCAGCGCTTCCAGCTCGTCCACAATGTCCGCCAGTGTGCGCTCGATATTCGCTTGCAGCTGTGTGGAAGTCTGATCACTAATATTCACGGCCATATTCGATAGCTGGTCAACCACCATGTTAATTGGTCCATATTCCGTTGTCTCTGTTGTCTCCGTTGTTTCTGTGGACTCTGCAATTTCTGTGGTTTCCGCAATGCTGACAACCTGCGCCTGGGTGTACTAGAACATATTCGAAATGAAAATAATAATAAATAAAAAAACATTTTAGTTAATATACTATATATACTAACTGCCCAAGACAATAAAAGTAAGCTTAATATTCCAGTTGCTCTGCCCATGATGCTTCAGTTTCTATTGTTGCCCGATGCAATGACAACGTCAAATATATATTGCCTTGAAGCTATAATAAATATTGATAAAACACAAGAACTCTCTACACAGCTTCTCAATTTACGTGATGAAAAATCGTGACAAGCAAAAAGATAAGAGTCTCAAATATATAGTACACCGATATAAATTTACACTTACTTGGCATTTGTATAATTATTAATAATTTATTGAATATTATTTAATATTAAATTTGTTGAATACTCTAAATTTTCCGTAGAATAATTTTGTGCTCTAAATTAAGGTGAAATTTCTAGTTGGTTTATAGAAATTTTGGTTCACATGATACTACATATCATGACACTGATGTAATGCTTTGATCAATCAATCATGCCAATCATGTCGTCAGTCATCACTCATCAGCTGTCTAACTATTCTGTAATATATATAATATTTATTTATAGTAGTTAATAGTCATTTATATGAGAACTAACTATATTTAGGCACTGGCTAGATCCTTCGGCTTGTGATATATAATATATACATATATACACATATATACATATAATATATACATGTTATTCGAGCTTTGCAAGTAGTAGACCAACTTCTTTCCTATACCAACTACAGCTTCTATGCAACTGTTTAAGAATACCAATATAACCTTTTGTAGGGAAATATTGGGAGTACATATGCATGACTCAGAAGCAATAACAAGAATAAGTTATATTATTCACTTATTTTCTAGATGTCGTCATTCGTCTTTGAACACAGTTAGCAATACCTATATATCAATTGGTTAGTGAAGTTATGACTGGTTGTTCCCATTTCTCATATACATATTTAAAGCATGATGGATGGGTTGATCATTTGATGATTGATTTTACTTTTCTAAGTAGGTTTGACCTATCTCTGGACTCGCTGATCTACAGCACTTTTTGTTAATGCCAATAATATATATTGCATTGGATTCAGTTTATTTATTTTTATACCCTGAGCCCATTGAAAATGGGAAATCAGGGTATAATGGTTTTGTTAAAAGTATGTAACAGGCAGAAGGAGGCGTGGCAGACCCCACAAAGTATATATATTCTTGATCAGGGTGACGAGAAAAGTTGATATAGCCATGTCCGTCTGTCCGTCCGTCCGTCCGTCCGTCCGTCCGTCCGTCCGTCCGTCCGTCCGTCCGTATGTATGAACGCGTCGATTTCCGAAGATACAAAAGCTGGAGAGTTCATTCTTTTTGTGTTAGGTTCGTATATTGCACGCGCAGTACGAGTTTGTTTCAGAAATTCGATAACTTGTATATTTGAAAAGTTATCGATAAACGAATTTATCGGGAACCAGTTATAAAATTCTAGCTAATTCATCTTAAGAGTTAGAGTCTGCAAGTCTTCTGCATATATATAGATACTAATTTAATACAATTTCGGTTTTTGTCAGATTTTGGATTACAGTCCCCACTTCGCCCCACCACCCCCAAATATGAAAAAAATGCATTTCAAATACTAGAGACATGCAGTTTGGTTTGGCATATAGATATGAATATCATGATAATAATCTGAAGATATCAATACGATTGTCCATCTAGAAACAGAATTATTAATCATCAAAGTTTTCTCATCAAAATCCATGCGGCGCAGCAACAAAGGCAGAGAGAGACAGCAAGACGCTTGCAATGCTTACACACATGCATCCACACATACATGCATAAAAGCGTAGATCAAAGTGTATGTGTGCGCGTGGTTTTGCATACGTGCAGAAACGAATTGAATAATTCTTGGAATATTATTCGTTCGAAGAAGGGCTCAGGGTATCTCGTAGTCGAGCCGTCTCGACTACAGCTTTCTTACTTGTTATAATTTAGCCTAGTATTACCCGTTGCTTGTTATTGCCAAAGCTTCATTTCGACATCGAAAGTGACAGCAATGCATACAGAAACAAACCCAATTAACAATTTCAGTTACCAATGTAATTCTTAATTAAATCAATTAGGTTGGCTTCGCTAGATGACTACCTCGGCTGTTAAGCGCTCAAACTATTAATAATTTAAATTTTTGGATCACACATTGTTCTATGTATATTAATGAATTTTATTATTGACTACTTAAAGATTAAAGCGAAATTGAATGAGTGTTGTTGCAAATTGGCTCGAGATAGGCATAAATAAGATTAGCCTCATCTTATCAAACTATTTAAGAAAATCCAAGTGTGGTCGTTGATAAGATTTACAGTCCATGCCAATGATAACGAAAGAGTCCAAGCGCTCCGTAGTGGACTCGGAGTCAGTTGATTAATTTTATTCGAGGCAGCGAAATGGGGAAAGTTTTGGTGCTGCTGCCGCTGCTTGGCTGCCTGTTTTTGGGCAGCTCTTGGGCACACCAGGAGATGAGTAATCTGCTGGCACAACAAGCAAAGGATTTGGGCTTATCTGCCACAGAAGTGGATGCTTTGCGTCCATTTTATCGCGAGTTGCAAACACAGTATGACTATCTATATAGTGTGTCCATGCAGAAAGGCGATGGGAGTGCACAGGTGGCACTGCCTATGGTTGAGCAATTGGACGCCACCTATGCGAAGGTCTTTGATGAGTTTCGTGACCAGTTCAAGGGCTATTTAAGCTACAATCCCATCACTGAGTACGACACAACGCTGCCATCCTTGGAAGAGGTGGTGGGACAGCCGAGCAGGGAATTGACAGAGCAGGAGCTGCTGGAGCTGCAGGATCTGCTGGATATACTTCAAGATGTCATCGACGAATCACAGCTGGGCATCAACCAACTTGTGGCACGCGCCACAGACTTGGAAATCGATCTGCTAAAGCTGAACAAACCGAAGATTGTGATGGCCGCCATAGCTGGACTGGAGTCCATGTGGCACACCTGGGGGCGTGCCACGCAAGCCGCCTATTGCAGCTATTCGCATGTGCCGCAGTTCACGGAAGCTCTGCATGCCATCAATGGCGGCGTTGATTGCTACACCTACACCATGGGGCTGATTCTGAAAATCCAGAACGAAACGGTTGCGTCCGTCAAGGAGATCAAGCGAAACGTCCAGCAGCTAGTTAGTATCTACAAAAAGATAGCAGCCAAGAAGACTTTGATGGGCAAGATTCTCTCCGGCATACTAAATGTATTCAAAGCTCTGCGTCGAGTACATGACATTATTGCCGTGGGCATCGCTGGCTACGACAAAATCAACAATCAGTTGCCAGGCGCAGCACTGCAGTCGGTGCAATGTGGCCTGAAATTTAAGGACAGCATTCCGCAAATGATTGAGACTGTACAAAATCTGACAGTCTGCATTACCTTTGTGGACACTGATAAGCCGGAGTATGATTTCACGAAGCCGGAGGCAGAACGCTATTGGAACACCGGCGCAGACCCAGTGAAAATACCCCAGGAAACGGAAATTAACGAGGACGACGATGATGACACAGATAATGGCGATGATGACTACGTTGACCATCGATAGATTGCCTGGTCAGTTGATAATAACTATTTGTGGAGTCTAAGCCTATGCAAAGCAAATACAAGAAAAATTGTAAATATTTAATTATGTTTTTCCCCCTCGCTCTCTTTGGAACAGTAGACAACTGATGGGTCTCCTCAATTGAGTAGATAGCTTCTCTTTTCACTCCAAAATGCAATAGACATTTGTATTTAGAATTATGTTAAAAATATATTTGGTAAGTTGTTTGGTAGCCAATCACTGATACGCTGGGATCTGGACTTAGAGGACTTAGATGGTCATCTATGGCTGACTAGACGTCACTCTCTTTGAGCTGACGTACATACTGCTCGCTCAGCGATTTGTTAAGGCCCTCGTAGCTGGCATGCAAAATCGATGCGGCCGCTTGTGGTGAGCTCTGGGACTTGAGCACATTGCGAGCGGGCGCGGTAGTGGAAGCAGAGGGACTGGGCGTAGGATGGTTGCCACCAATAACCAAATCGGCCATCAGCGTTTGGCGACAGAGTGCGGACAGTGCACTGCCTGGCGGCATGGGAGACGGTGGTTCCTTGGGCTTCTTGCCACCGCGACGCAACTTGGAGGCGAGTGTGGCAAAGCCCAGTTTGCTGGAGATGCGAGCCGAGCGGGTGACAGAGCGTGGCAAGCTGTCGTAGGCGCTGGAGTTGCTTATACTCTCCTGATCCGTGGTCACTTCCTGTTGCTGCCGATGCTGGAGCTGCTCTGTCGAGCGCCCCACATCGCCCCGCATGCTGCCAGCACTGACGCTCTTGTGCAGTGCCACATTGCTCATGGCCATGGGAGTCATGGGCTCCTGCCTGGGCGTGACGGGCGCACTCTGCAAAAACTCTGCCTTGGCTTGCTGCAGCCGCAAAGCACGCTCCGACAGTGGAGTCGCTGGACGCTGCGGGTCCAAAATGGATGTCGGAAACTCAAAGTGCTTAGCCTTGGTAGGTGTGAGCAAAGCCTTGCCCTTGCCCTCCAACTTGCGCTGTATGCGTGGTAGCGTGTTGTCCTGCCTGTTGGGCAATACTATCGATGTCGCTGCTGGCCAGGCTTTGCTCACCATGGAGCCAGAGCTGGTCTTGGCAATCTTGTGCTCAATGTTGTTGCTGACTGTGGCGCTTTGCGACTTGTGCAGCGAGTTCTTCTTGTAGAGATGCGCTTTGCGTGGTGGCGCTTGGGGAAGTGCCGACGCGCCCAGCTGACGCTTGGAGCGCGTCAAGCACTTGATGCTATCGCTAGCAAGTGGAGCACGCACCGGAATGGAAGATCGATGCACATCGTTGGCGCTTTGGCACCTGCGCAACTCATCCTTGGGCCGCAGAGCTGACAAGCGCTCCAAGCTGATGGATTTGTATAGACTCAGAGGACGTGGCGTAGTCTGCTTGGTTGGCACCTTGCATTTGGGTGACAGCGCCTCCTCGACGCTATTCGTGGGACTCTCCAACTCTTTCTCGATGAGAGCTATGCCCTCGGAAGCATTGGGTTTCAGAACTGCAGTGAATAGCTTGCGCTTGGTCTTCACAAATACATTGGCATTCGTGTTGTAGCTGCGCGGATGTTGCTCCGGCAGCGGAGGTGGCACGAAGCCAGTTTGCTTGGCAATCGGTTGGGGAATACTGCTGGCTATGCTGTGCGACTCCTCGATGCGTTCGCCGGGCTTGACTTTAAGCGAACTGCAAATTATCTCGTCTACCTCGGCCGCTGGCGCATAGACAGCGGCTGGCGCAGAGCCCAAGCGAAAATCATCATCCAGCGACCGCTGCTTTAGCCGAAAGTTCTTGCGGCGTATGCGTCGCGGAGTCTCCAGCACACTCTGTGTATCCGCATCACTGCTGTCGCTCTCGGTTTTGCTATTCTGTCGCGAGCCCATCTTGCGGAGGCGCAGCTTCTTCTTAGATGCGGTAACAGAGCTGCTTGCTCGGCACAGTGTGCCTGTTGTGGTGCTTGTCTCCGTCTCGTGCTCCATTGGCGAGGGTGAGGGCGAGGCGGCACTGTGGTCATCCAGCGTCAGATGATCTCGGCTGGAAGTATCACAAGTGGCATAGGTCGAGCTGCTTTCCACCTGCAGTCCGTCCTCGCCAGTTATGTTGATGTCCGGGACAACGTCACGGGGGAGACGATTTGTGCCGCCTTCTGCATGGAAAGAAGCGGAAGGTAAGGAAAATGCTCATGGCCATTCAGAGAGACTTACGTATGCTCAACTTGAGGCAGAGTAGCGATTCGTGCAGACCTTGCAGCTCCTCCATATACTCGGTGGTGCGCTCCGCCATCGTCTCCTGACAACACGCCTCATCCAATGGCGCTTTTACAATCTGCAGTATAAAAGCATATTATAGTTCGATTTTAGTCTCGGTCAAGTGCACCCACCAGCTCGGCCAGACGGCTCAAGTCACTCTGAACATCGGACACGGCATTTAGCACGTTCGGCTTCATCAAATTGTTCGAGTAGTATAGATAAATGCTGCGAATGCTCAGCAAGGTCGCCTGGCAATCCCGCATTTCCACATGCTCCACAATGTCTGCGGTGGCCTGCTTGAGCCGGGCAAACAGCTCGTCGGCACGTTTCAGTGCGCCCAGCAGCGGGGCCAGGTTCGTGTGCGACTCGAAGCTCTGAACGCGTCGCGAGTTGCTGTTGGGATTTATAAATAGGTGAGGCGTCATTAAAACAGAGTCCAGTTGTTAAATGAGCTAACTTACACATAGTCATTGCATTGCACCTCCTCGTACTTGTAGATGGGCGTTTGCTGCTCGACCAGTGTGTGGGCGGTTACCAGCGGGGAGGCGGTGTCGTGTATGTGCTCCTCCACTTCGACCATGACCGCCTCGGGTTCATCGTACTTTTTGAACTCGTGATCCGTCGCATCTGTGCAGTCCTGCATCTCCTTGAAATCATTGACGTCGTTTAGGGACAAAGATGACGCTTGCTGCGATATAGCTGGTGCCTGATTTCCATTGGGAGCCACGCTGTCCAGTGATAATGAGCGGCTCAGCGTTGGTGAGTGTTCCGGGTTGTCTATATAAAGGGAAAGCGATTATATTAAAAACGTAAAAGTCTAAAAACAAAAGTCTCGCGAAAGAGAAACTCACTCTTATTGCACTCCTTGTTGATGAGACCCACGTATAAAGGACTGTAGCCAGGGTGCAGCAGCGCAAACGTGGAGGCCTCTGGTCCAATGCCACGCGCCTTCTCCCATTCATAGAGCTTGCGCGTAAATTTGCGAGAGATGCCCTCGAACTTTCTCACCTCCCCATCCGAGGTCTTCACCTCAATATTCTTGGATGTATGATCAGGTGTGACAATGGCTTTAAGGCGTGCCAATCTGTAAGCAAAATGAAATAGAAACTGAACCAGCTTGGGATGGATCATATATACGTACTTTTCCTTTTCGAGCGGCTTGTGCTTGTACCAGCGATCATCATCAGAGCCACGCCGGCTGGACTGATTGTGCTTGGAGCTGCGCTTGAGGGAATCATTGTCGGAGTTGGTGCCGCCACCGGGCGTACACTTCAAGCGGTTCCATTGCTCTGTGGATAAAGATTTTATGTAAGCAGAGATTACACATGCACAGAATGCCATTGTGGACTCACCCAGCTTCTTTTGAAACTTCTCGGGTAAATCTTTTTGGTCTGGCAGCGGGCACAAGCCCTGACCCTCCAGCTTCAGTGCACCCGAGCTCCAAAGATTCCAATCGATTTTGGGCTTTATGTCACCGCCGCTTAGACTCTTGGCCGTGGGACTCGCCGCTGGCTCGGAGGTGGCATAACAATTGGAGTTCTGCTGCTTGGCCCGCCATTTGTGCAACTTCTTCTTAAACTGCGGCGTCAGATTCTGTTCGAGTTGTTCGGTGGACATAAGATCACTGTGCAGCAGCTGCGTGGGTGAATGCTCCTCGCTGCTGCGCTTTCCGCTGCCAGTGACGCTGCCTGGGCCGGCACTGCACAGCTTGACGCCTGGAAAGGAATCGGGATTAGGCGTGGTCGATTGATTACCTGACTGTTGGTCGTGTGGCTTACTGCGATTGCTCGCGCTGGATCGCTTTAGTTCGCATTGCTTGTGCTTGAACTCCATATCTAGTTTGAGTAGTAGAAGTTGATAATGTTGAAATACTTCATCTTCGTTCTGTGTGAAAGTCTTACAGTTTGGCGTCGTGGGCTCCGAGGAAACTCCACTCGATAGCTCCTCGCTCTCTGCAAAGCCAGACGTTAATGGATACTGCAAATATTGCAAAGGCAGCCATCAAAAAGCTCACCCACCAAATTCACCAAAGAAATCCGAATGCCTGGATGGGCTGCTCGGCACCGAGGAGTTGCCCGGAGAGTTGACTTGACGCATACGCGATCCGTCCTTGGGACTCTTCAGCGGCGAGTGTAGCTGCGGCAAATCACTGCATACCTGGTTGAGATTCAATGGACTGGGCGGCAGCTTGTTCCGGCGACTGGTAGTCGACTTAATGTCAGCCACATGATCCTCTGGTAGCACCTCAAAGTCAGAGAAGGCTTTCGAGCGACGCAGAGATTTATTTGATGCCGATTTGCTGGGCAGCGTGCACTTGGCCGCATCCAATCGCTCATCGGTGGCGGACTTACGCAGCTCCACATCAAAGCTGGACGCACGCGTGTCGCTCTTCGATGAGTGTCGCCCTGTAATGAATGAAACAGCTTTAACAAATGAAATAGAATGCCTTAAGGAATCTATTTACGCATAGGTTGGCGACTGCCTGCATCCATTTGTAGCTCATCCAAGGAGCTGGCCGAACTGATGGTGCCGGGTGTGCCACCCGTCTCGCTCAAAAAGTGACCCGATGAGGAGCTAATGATGCTGTCCGCGGAGCTGCTGCCGCCAGCACCACTTATCGGCACCTTTAAATACCTTGGTGGGATTACAGACTTATGTAGATTACTTAGAAGCAAACGAATAATGGCCTTAAATACCTTTCTACTTCTAGATTCAATGGCATCAATGTGTTTGAATCGTGACCACCTGTTGGCGGCACATTGGCCCGTTCCCACTTGAAGGCAGCCTTCACTTTGGTCCACTTGGACACCTTGGACTTGTTGTCGCTATAGGTGCTCTGGCGGCGCAACAAGTATGGCCGCGAGGAGTTCTTCAGCGGCCGGTCGCCCTTTAAATACATGTGAATCTCTTCCTCCATCATTGACTTACTGCGTTCGCGTATGCTATGGTGTGGAGTTGGTCAGGTTTATTCCAGCTCGGAATATCGAAATTCATTGCATACATACCGCTTGAATTTGCCTTGCTTTGTAGGTGGCACCACCTCTGTGCCCAATAGGGATTCCAGCCAGGTCAAGGAGTGCTCCAATTCGAATTCGGTGTCGGCGGTGGGCGTGGATGTGTCTGGAACCGTTGCTGCAATTAAAGTTGAAGTCGAGGTCGAAGTTGATGCTGCATTGAGTGCAACTCTATCTAGTTCCATTTCAGCTGCCACCTCCTCCTCATTGTCCGTGATGGTGGCCAGTTTCTGCTCCAGCAGGCCCTCAAGCATTGCGCAAGTGCGCGTTAGTTGATCCATGGCTTCAATGGCCGTGTTGAGCCGATTCTTGAGCGGCTCAATCGTCCCACGATCCGCTCGATATGGCTGACAGAAGTGACAGCTATGCTTTCCATGCTGACACATGGGCAAATCCTTCTCCTCGCGCAGCTTGGGCGAGGCGGACAGATTGCGGGCCCTTGATGCCACGGCGGGAAATTGAAAGATGTTCTCATCGCTACGGCCACACATGGCAGGCGGTGCCGTAGGCAAGGACTCATAGTGCATGTCACTGATTCGATGTCGTGTACGACGTGGCTTTGGCGGTGGCGGCCCTTCCATTGCAAGTTGTGAAACGAGCTCCAAGTACTACACTTCGATTTACATAAATATATATGTATGTAGGTATGTATGTGTCCAGCTATGTGAGTCTATACGCGTATTGAAATGCTCAATTGGCATTTGTTTGTTTACTTGGAGAGATACGCCACTAGAAATACACGCAAGACAAGAATATCCCACGAATTATCGAAATCAAAATTTTGTTTATAAAAGAGGAAGACAAATGTGGAACGTCCGCCACTCACACATACACACTTGCTCAAAAACATAAGTACGAAGATGCAGACACACACACACACACATACCCATACTCTTATAAATATATATGTTTGTATATAAATTGGCAGACTTCTTCTGTATACGTTTCATATATGGGGTAATTTGAAATGCCTAAAAGTGTAACGCTTAAAATACATGAAATAAACAATAAATTTGAATAACGAAATTTTAGCACGTTTCGCCACATGTGCAAAAGTTTTGAAAATATTTGAAAAATATTTATGCCTCTGTGGTCAATAAACGGAACGGAACGGGACAAAACGATTCGGAGCCCCCACAAGTTGCGAATGCACTTGATGCCACAATTTGTTGTATAAATATTCAATAATCCAGCAATCGACAAGTCAAACAACAAATACAGCCGCATGAAAAATAACACAAAATCCCAATAAATAGAAACAATGGCGTAAACTATTTTTAAATTGCTGACACTCTTTTGTTTGGTCTCCCCCTCCCCCCACTCATCATCACCATCGTTGAGACACCTCCGCCGAATCCCCCAATTCCCAGTTGGCGAGGAGTGCACATTTCCATTATTTCATTTTTAGGTTACACGCAATTAATACTTCCAATTTTTGGGTGGAAGTGGGGCCTCCAAGTTGCTGCATTGGATATGGGCGTGTGTGTCTATGAATGACTGTATACTTATATACATATATATATATATATATATATATGGAGCTCATCATGTGTATATCTTTATGCCCATTACTTTCACTAGGCGTTCGTTTCGCCACTTTCAGAATGCTATATCGAAAATGTTGCCACATTGAATACACAATTTAGAATTTTATGTTCTTCGGGGCATCAAATATACCGAGATATATGATTGTGGCCAAGATTTCTGTCCGTCGTTATTTGTAAGAATTTGCATAATACTTATTAAAACAACAAATAATTACTTGCACTTTTGTTATGCACTCAATCGTACGCCCCACCACAGAATTTTCTTTTTTCTCTGTATTATGAGAGATTCTTTAGCGAGTTTTTCACGCCGCGAAAACCGTATTATGCCGTTCGTTGGTCAAATCTATTCTGAGCACACATGCACACGGCGAGCGATTGGCGTGCTTTTGAGAAAATCTGAACATTTTGATTTTATATATACTTGCAATTGAGAGTATTGCTCTCGAGCGTCTGTCTCATTTCGTTTTCATAAATCGAATTGATAAAAGAATATTTGAATTGAGCAAATTAAACATATTTTAATTGAATATTTATTTTTCACTCTTAAGAGTTAATTCTTAACTTAATATTTAAATATATCCTTACTGAAATTAATAACTGTCTTTTAACTGGAGTGACTCTGCTAAATTTCCCAAAAATATCAATCATTTGGCGACTCTGCTAGGTTTGAAACTTGGATGAAAAGTACATTTTTCGCATACCATACTATCTTTTATACTCAAATTTTTATTTTACTTTGATGTAAAGAGAGCAAAATATTTTAAGATATTAATGTGAAAAAAACAATTATTTTGAAACAATTCAGCATTCATTTCTTCGCTAGTTGGAAACTCTGCCAAATTGTTTTGATTTAATTTCAAAATATGATTGGTTATCGATAATTTTGCAAATAATAATTTCCCAATTGCTCACTGGTCACTCTGAAGTTCTGTTATGGTTTTGTTCGGATCAGCCGGGAATAGTTAACATTATATAATTATAACTTAATAAATAACTGCACGACTCTAAATCATATTTATAACAGAAATGTTAACACTTGTGTCAACGATGCGTGCCCTTGCCGTGCGGCAACAAACTGGAGAGGCGTTGCGCTGCCTACACCTGTCCGCCGTCACGGAAGCAGCACGCAAAGGCACCCGTGAGAAGGCACGTAAAAAGAAGGTTAAAGTGGAGGTAAAGAAAGTTGGATTCATTCCCCATAACCAGCGTGACAAGAAGTAAGCGAAAAGCACTGGAGTAAAGACATATTTTGTTTTTAATTAATAATTTTGTGTAGAATTAATGTTAAACGCGCTGACAAACACGTGGACGACTCCTGGAAGCAGGTGCCCAAAGATGATGTCTACGTTGGACGCTATTATCGCTGGCCGGTTTATACGGTATCCGAGGCCATACAATGCCATCGAGAGACACACCATCCCACTATGTACAATGTGCCAAATGCTCCGCTAAACGTGGAAATTGAGCTTAATATGCAAGGTGAAAAGGCAACAAGATTTGTGGATAATTTCCAACGCATGGCTATGATACCACATAAGTTTAATCATGGCGAGGAACGTAAAATCATTGTATTCACAAAGGGCAATGTAAGTTTAATGATTAGAACATATAAATCTAATGCTTGCTAACACGTGAACACATTTTAGGAAGAAATTATTGAAGCTCGCGAAGCAGGCGCGACGCTTGTAGGTGGTGTGGAGCTAATTAAGGACATAACAGCTGGAGAACTGCTTCTATCCGATTATCAATTCATTATTGCACACCCTAACATTCTGCCCGAGCTCGTTGCACTTCGTGGCTTGATGAAGCGCAAGTTTCCCAACCCGAAAAGCGAGACACTTGGCGCGAACCTTGCCGAAATGGTTACCAAATTCTCAAATGGCATCAGCTACAGCGCAACTAAAGATGAATACCAGCAGAACTTTGGGTTAATTAAGGCCAATGTTGGTACTCTGGATATGGATGCACAGCATCTCGAGGAAAATATACGTTTTCTGTTGCAAGATGTAAACAGCATGCGACCCAAGCGTGATGGACGCTTTATAACACGCGTACTACTTAAGAGTGCACCAAGCAGTGAACAGCTAAAGATCGATCCATTTGTCTATATACCAGAGTTGTACGACAAATCTGCTGCCAAATCTAGTAGGGAAGCAAAGAAGGAAGCAGAACCGGCACCTAAACAGTCCGTGGAAGCGGCAGCTGCATCAAATTAGTTCATAATTTATTCTTGTGTACTCACTTGCTTTATTGCAAAGTAATCCAGTTGCGCATTAAAAGTCGGAATACATAGTTTACAAATAATATAATTTAGAGGAACTTTTTTATTCCCATATAGCAAGAGCTGTTTTATCCGTCATTAGGTTTACTTATGATTAAATTCTTTACGATTTACGTATAGGATTATAGGTTTACGTATATCAAGATCAAAACATATTTGTGTGCTATGACAATACGAAGAATTAGACGCTTTACTTTTTATCAACTGACATACACTAACACATAGCGTACGATTAGAACACTGAAGAATTGCAATACTATATAATGCACAAATAGACAAACATATATGTATGTATGTATGTATATGAAGCATGATTTAAAATCATTGAAACAGTCAAATTGTGGATATGTTAGCTTAGGCTTTCAATGTTGCGCCATTTCGCTGTTGGTGCTGCTGCACCATTTCCAATTGCTTTACTCGAGTGTAAGCTGCACTTGCGACCAATACCACTATATTGGATGTCCACCAAATCGCGGAGCGCACATCGTTGTAATACTGCGTGGCAATAACTGTTTGTGCGCACGCCTTAGCCGTGCCGGAGATGTTGTGCGTTAGCGGTGAAGTAACCTGTAATCAGCAGATGTTTGATAACTACATATCTTTAGCAATAACACCATTGCCGTTGACTCACTAACCTTTATCTCCAAAGCTGTGACAAAGCCAATGGCAAAACCACAAAATCCACTGAGCGTCATCGCCGCCCAGAACCAGGGCGCCCACAAGTGAGAGTATGCCAAAATTGTGCCCAGCTCACCGTTTAAAATGATGAGAGGTAAAAATAAGATGGTAGAGTACAGATTATTGTAGTAGCTCAAGAGCCAGATCTCTTGGTTGACGTAGCCGAGCGACTTTTTCGTTTGTATCGAGTACATGGCCAGCGCCAAAGAGCTGAGCACACCAAATATTGTGCCACGCCAAGAGAACGCTTGTGTTAGACTCTCCTGATCCACACCCATCCAAAAGCCCACCACAATTGTGGCGCAACACACTAGGCACTTAAAACTCGTGCGTTGCCTTAAGATCACGTAAGTCAGCACCACACTAAAGACCGTGGTGAGAGAGCGGCCAATGTAATAGAAAGCGACCGTGACATAGGCAAGCGACAGATTATTGGCACCAATCATAAGAGTGTAGAGCACTGACAGTGGGAGCAGCTTTCGAAATGTGTCAATGTCCAATGGATTTCCCTCCGGAAAGGTGAATACACTCGGATATTTCCGACTGAGACGACTCATTGTAAAACAGATGATGGTGGATACCACACACTGATACCATGACATGAAAAGTGGTGCGCCCAAATTTACAGTATCGCTGCTCAGCAAATGTTTGTTGACGAATACAGTCAGAATGGAGGTGCACCTGGTCGAAACGGCAACATGTTACACATTAACTTGATAAGCTCAATCATTTGATACTTACCAATATAATGCTACAACAAAAAATATCTTTAGATATTTATTGACTAGTCGATTATGCTCTTCTAAATTTTTATACATATTGACCAGCAAATTCGTCTGTTGTTACAAAAGTAAAAAAAATTGTGCGTCGTTGCACATAGTCGGCAGTCGATCAGCTGTTCTCCTCAAAAATTTCCCCTTTGAGAGCTACAACCCCCTTAACACACAGACACACACATATGTATGTATATACTTCCATACTTGGAATTAACAGATGCATTTGTGTTAGTAAAGTTAAATTCATGGAATTAACAGATGCCCTTATGCTAGTAAAGTTAAATTCAAATTTATTGAAACATATATTAAGTTTATTTTTATTAGCATTATCATTTGTGTCTGTAAATAATTATATTTAGGCTTCTTAATGAATATGAATTCGCGGGACTATCATCTATTTCACTTGTCCCACTGGCGGAATTCGGTACCTTCGGGCGGCTTGACGGTGACCTTCTCCTTGGAAACTTCATTCCAGTTGGTGCTCAACACAGTGCCGCCAGATTCAGAAAACGATTTGTTCATGGCCTTTTGAACTTCAGGTGATGATGAACTGTAGATCTTTTTAAATAGCTGGTTTAAAGCGGCCTCGCCTTTTGCCTCTTTCTCGTCAATTTGTTCCTCTTCGCTGACCAAACGATCCCAGTTCTTTGCCTGACGAGTGGACAGGGCTTTAACAACTTCAGCCTTTTGTTCGAGATTTTCCCAGCGCACTCCTGTCTCCTTGGCCAATGTAATTTCCACTTTTGTTGAAAATGCTTTGTGTGAGGAGCGATCCACAACGATGGGATGAAGAAGATTTAGAATCAATTCATGGCCATCCGCAGTCATTTCTACTTTTTGTGGTTCAATTTTGACGGAATAATTTTTCTCATTGGCGCCTTTTAAGAGTACTGTTATGACCACCTTGGTCTCGGATTGATACCAATCAAATCGCAACGACATTTTTTGTAAAATCTGTCGGTTGAATATTAAAGCGTAAATGTGTTACTCGCGAGTATTCAAAATCAGTAATCCTGACAATGCAATGAATAGGGGAAATATCTAGAAAACGCAGAGTTGCCATCAACAACAAAATCAGCTGTTAATGTGACAGCTAACAATAAAATTGTTGAACGCAAAATTTTTAAATAAGCTTAATGAAATAGGATATGTATTTAATGTCAAAATGTGATAAAATGTAGGCGTAATTTGGAAATAACATTTGCATCAATTTTATTCACACATTCTTCAATTAGCATATTTGTATTTTTCTTAGTCTATAATCCTGAATTGTATATATTTATTGGTATTTATTGGTATCAGATCTACAGTCACACTCACCTATGTAATTGTCAAAGGCGAAGGCGAGCGAGAGACGATAAATAATTTTTATTTTTGCTTTAATTATTCGTACGCAGAAATGAAATTCTATTGTCGAAAAATGTTGGAAAGTGTGTTTGTGTGAGAATATAGTGTAAACAAATTGCCACTGTCAAACGTAAAGGCAAAAATTCCTTGAAATAATTTCCAATTGGAATTGAGCAAACAGGGTGTCTGTTTGCGTATGTGTGTGCGTGTGTGCTGTGCCTGTGTATGTGCCATCCTTAATTTTTTCGCACATATGTATGTATGTACATACACATGTATGTAGCTGAACATTTTTCTCTAATATACCAACAATCGAGAGCGCACACATAGCAAGGCGAAGAGAGTATCACGGCGCACAGCCACAGCCACGGTACCCTTGCGAGAAAAGGTAAGTAATTGAGGTGTAATGTAAAGTAATGCCCACCGATTTACTGAAGGTCTGCTCTGTACTTTGCGAAAGCTCTTTCAATAACATGTATGACATACTCTTTTTCGCGCAGCTGGCTCTTAATACAATAAATAAAATAGATTTTTTTTTTCGAAAAATAAATCTTAAAAAAAAAAAAACAAAAATTAATCTCTTAAGAAATGTTCTTGATTGATTTGAAAACGAAAGTAATGAATCTATGCAAAGTAGGAAAACATGTTTCCAACCAGTGTGCACTGTCATATTTGGGTCATTCATGTAGTGCGCCTGTCTGTTTGGTTCTTTTCGGTTAGTTCTCTGTTGCCCTGCTTTTTAACGAAGCTGCGCGTTCCTCTCTTTCACTCTCTCACTCTCTTACACATACGTTCGTACATATCAGTTTTCTAGTGGTATTTTTGTTGATTTAACGGTAATTATAAATTAACGCACTAGTCGCAATTGTCATATTGTCAAATTCACTTGTGCAACTTGCATTTGCTCTCTATTGTGGCTGTTTTGCGCTGCGAGTGTGTATTGTTTGTACTGGAATGTGTGAGTGTATATGTGTGCGTGTGCATGAGAATTTCTCGTGTTCTTATAAAAGATAAAAAGAGAGGGAAAGAGATAGGGAAAGCGAGAGTGAGAGTGAGAGCGAGAGCGAGAGCTTACGCCCGTGTGTACGCTGCTGGGCTAGCAATCGCAATACAAGTTGTGGGTGTGTGTGGTGATGTATGAAGTGTGGGGCTGGCGCAGAGGTATTAGGATTGCTTGTTATTCTTTCTTTGTTGTTTTATTTGTGAAAAATATCTGCTACTGCTGCTATGTATGCACTGTCCGAGTGCTTGTCTATGTACGTGGTCGTTTGTGGTTGTTTGTCTCTTGGTGTGTTTGTGTGTGTGTGTGTGTTTATGAGTTAAGGTAGTAAATACATAAAAAATAAATAAAATAGAAATATGTAAAAGTAAATTAAAACAAGACGACAACAGGAACTTTGTTAAGGGCAACTTTAATACAGCTTAACCTTAGTCTATACACATACACACACATGTGTATCTGAAAACATGCACAAGCATTTTAAAATACATTCATATAAATACAGAATCGTGTGTGATTATCTCTTGTACGTTTCATAATTCGTGTGAGCGAGTGAATTCCAATGCTGACTAACTCAAATCTCAATGCTGAACGGAAGTGCAATATCTAAGAATATGTGCGTTGCTGAAATTGTTGCTGTTGCTTTTGTGTTTCTTGTTGTTGCTGTGCTCCCATTTTTCATCAATGTCAATTTGAGTGCGACCTTGAAATTCGTTTGAGCATGTATTATAAAATTCATTAGAGCGTCTTCATATGTATGTATGTGCATACAAACATGTGTATTATCTGTGTGTATATTTAAATGAAATTCAAGAGTGTCATTGACCTATACTAAAAAGTGTTTAAGTGCTTACAGATAACTTTTCAACTATTTTCAATCAATCAAATTGTTTATTAATTTTTAGTACAACCTCAATTACCTCTCAATTGGCAGACACCCCACTGATCGAAACCGTTTTGTAACCACCGCTGCCGCATTGACGCGGCGCTGCCGATAAATCCTGCCAAGAACCAGATCGACAAAGAAATAGAAAAAAACCAAACAACACAAACACAAACATAAAAATAGAGCTACAAGTGCGGCTGAAGCAATCAGCGAAATGTTTACGGGTAAACTTCAGATTAAGGTTTGCGAGGCGAGCGGCCTGCGTCCAACAGATTTTCAAAAGCGCCACAATTTAACGTTTGGCAAATTGGCCGATGAGCAGCTGATCGACCCCTACGTGTCCATAGATGTCGACGAGAGTCATTTTGGTAAGTTCTCTATGAAAATACTGTTAAGGGACCCCGTTATCTTTATTGCAAACATTCATAAATAGATCGTTCGACCACCCGACCAAAGACATTCGACCCGGTATGGAACGAGCAGTTCGTCCACGACGTGACCAATGCACGCAACATCAACTTAACTGTTTTTCATGATGCGGCCCTGCCACCGGATGACTTTGTTGCCAATTGCATTATTCCCTTCGAGGATCTAATGCAGAGCGAGTCAGGTGCTCCAGATCTATGGGTAATATATTTGCATTTATCAATTTCAACTTTATACTAACTTTCAGATTATTAAAAAAAAAGAGAACAGAATATTTTACGGACTTTACTGTAGAAAATATATGATATATGCATGTTATGTAGTATATTTGTCAATATAATTACCTAGTATTTTTTTTATTTTATTTTTTACCATATTTTTTTAATGGAATGTCATTTTATAATTAAAACTTCAGTTAACTTTGCAGTTAATTAAATTTGTAGTCAAGAGTAATTTATTCGCAGGATTGATCGCATATTCATATTAATCTTCTGTCTTGCAGATTAATTTGGAACCACAGGGCAAAATTCACGTAATTATTGAGTTGAAGAGCCGCAATGGTAGGCATGAGCATTATGGTTAGTTAATTACTATCATTTTGCAAGGCGGGCGATTAAAACTCTTTGATTTTTCAGATCAAGCTAAAGCGGATGCCGAGGTGGAGCAGACTGTGGCAGTTAATAAGGAGTTCAAAGAACGCGCTGGCTTCAATCGACGCCGTGGCGCTATGCGCCGTCGTGTGCATCAAGTAAATACGTTGCACACAAATCATAATTGACAATAAACTAATCAATCGATTTATTTCTCTCATAGGTCAACGGGCATAAGTTTATGGCCACGTTTTTGCGCCAGCCGACCTTCTGTTCACATTGTCGGGAGTTTATTTGGTGAGTTAATAAAATATTGCATTTAATATCACAAATATGTATATGTATATGTGCGCTCTGAGCGTACTCACAGACAGACTGTCCATCTACAGTATCATTCTTGAGTTGTAATTGCAGTGATTAATATATATACAATATATATTTATAAATATATATAATTTTTGGGTTTTTATATGATTTACAAAACACACACACACATCACATAGCATTGTCATAACTCTTATCTCTTATGATTTTATTTATTTAATTTTTAACTACATATTCTATCTTTTGATTTCGATATATCGATTTAAATGTATTGCAAACTTAGTAATCACAATTATGGGATTTACCACGTATTTTAGCTATATTAAACTTAAGTTTATTTTTTAATTGATTTAATATTTCTTTGGATTAACCATTTTCATATAACTGACGTTAATTTGAGGGTTTTCTATATGCCGTGTGCAACTGCGATTCTTTCACTGGTCTCGTTCGGTCTCTCATGCTATATACCATACATCTGCTTTTGACTTTCATTCTTTGGTTTCGAGGGCTTGCTTCCATTTTTGGTTTATTTTTCGCATAACTTCATGCCCACACAACAAAACAAACACACATCATTCAGTTATAAAAGAAATATATATGCAATAGCCACGGAATTTCTTGCCTTTTTGCAGGGGAATTGGTAAACAAGGCTATCAATGTCAAGGTATGTGTTTTGCTTCAAATTTAAAAGGAATATCTTTCAGGGACCCACAAGTCTCTGAGAAGAACATTAAACAAAAATTATAAGAACAAAAATCAAAAGCTATCCATCACTTGCATTTGCCCGTTTCATTCGTTCGTTCGTTGTTTGTTGATGTTGTTCAGTTCGGTCCAAGAAACAAAGCACTTGCCTTTGTTCATAATAATAGCTGCATTATCTATTTATCTGAATATCAATATTTACAATTTAAGGAAAGTTAATTTTTAATTTAATTTGTGCCGTCGCTGCTATTGTCGCTTCTCTACGCATTGTCCATGCACCGAAAGTAATGCATTGACCATTTATTATTTGTTTTTATTTGATGATATATTGTTTTTAGTACACATATTTCGTAACTCTGTTTCACACTGTCTTGCGCTCATACTAATACTCTTTAGACGTTAGAGTTTGTCGGCAGATTGCAAGTCTTACTACATGTATAATTTAAGTTTGGTTAGTTTGAGAAGTGTTTCTAATATAAAATAATAATAATATTTACATAACATTTAAATTGTCTTCGATTTGAAAAGACACGAAAAGACAGCCACCCAATATATTTATTTATTTAAGTTAACTGTGCAAATATTAGACTTAAAGTCTTAAAGATAGAGAAGGCTCTTTTTTTAGTTACTAAGTGATTAGCTCAAGTAATTCATGACGCAAGTTAGGTATATGTATTTGAGGTAGTTATCGCAAAATAGATAAAGAAAGACAACAATTAGACAACATTTGCTACTGTGGCTTTGTTTATGGCAATTGAATATAGTTAACTAACTTACGTGAGTTTGTCTCACACGAGGGTTGACAGAAATGAATGTCTATAAAACATGTTTAATAATAAGTTTTATTAATTTCTGGCATCATTGAAATATCTTTCCAATGCAATACATTTATAGGCCCTTAGAACTCTACAGAAGTGAACCTTTAGCTGTTTAAAATTATCTTTAAACATTCTGTTGTGAAAAAAGTTCCTAATCTGTATATGTTTTAATATGAATGTTTGTTTAAGCACTGTGGGCAACTTAATAATATTATTAATTCCTGGACAATTTGCACGACACAATCAAGCCATTGCACAGTTACACATTTGTGACTAAACTATTATTTTGTTGTCCATAAAATGACAAACACTAATTTGACACAGAAATTATTGAAACCAACTACATATACTCTTTCTTACACACAACACCAATCAATATATAACTTGATGTTATGTGACAAAAATGCTCGTCAAAAATATTCTAATTTCTCAGTGTGTCTAACCCCTGAATGTTTTCAAACATAATTAATTCTTTTAAAGTAGCTCTGTAAATATCACAATTACTGCTGTGGCTTGAATTATCTGGCACTTCATCTTAAATGCTGAGCATAAGTCGTACAGCCTGCAACTACATAAATGAAATATTTATTAAACTGGCCGATTAATGAAATTATATTTTAATCTAATCATTTATAGTCTGCACATTAGTTGTACATAAAAAATGCCATCTCTCAGTGGTCTCCAAATGTCCTGGCATGCGCGACGAGGTTAGTAAGAAGGTCAATCAATTCAATCTGTTGTGCTCAATAATTCAATTACTTTGTTTGCAATTACAGCAAGCCAAGGTGGAGGTTGTGCCGGCCGGCCAACGGTTCAATGTCAATGTGCCGCACCGGTTTGTGGTGCACAGCTACAAGCGCTTCACGTTCTGCGATCATTGTGGCTCGCTGCTCTATGGACTAATTAAGCAGGGCCTGCAATGCGAGACTTGCTATATGAACGTCCACAAACGATGCCAGAAGAATGTGGCCAATACCTGCGGCATCAACACAAAGCAAATGGCCGAGATACTCAGCTCGCTGGGCATCTCACCAGACAAACAGGTCAACCCGCGACGTTCCAAGTACTTGAGTCAACCAGGTGGAGAAGACAATTATGGTGCCACGCTGGGTAGCGAAGGGGGCGATGGTGTGCCAGGTGCCTCGTTTCGTAGCAACGCCTTGTCAGCTGATAGCTTGGCCACGTCAACGAGTACATTGACAAGCGGCTACAATAGCAGCAGCTGCATGAGCCTAGCCGTGGGTGGCGGAGATGCGCGCCCTGGCAAGTGCTCGCTATTAGACTTTAACTTTATTAAGGTGCTCGGCAAGGGCTCGTTTGGCAAAGTGATGCTGGCCGAGAAGAAGGGTACCGATGAGATCTATGCCATTAAAGTTTTGAAGAAGGATGCCATAATACAGGACGATGACGTTGACTGCACAATGACCGAAAAACGCATATTGGCCCTGGCCGCCAACCATCCGTTCCTTACGGCGTTACATTCATGTTTTCAGACCCCAGATCGCTTATTCTTTGTTATGGAGTATGTTAATGGTGGCGATTTGATGTTTCAAATACAGAAGGCGCGACGCTTTGAAGCGGGCCGTGCCGCATTTTATGCCGCCGAGGTAACGCTAGCCCTGCAGTTTCTTCACACCCATGGTGTTATCTATCGCGATCTGAAGCTGGACAACATACTGCTTGATCAGGAGGGCCATTGTAAGCTCGCTGACTTTGGCATGTGCAAAGAGGGCATTATGAACGGCATGCTGACCACGACATTCTGTGGCACACCCGATTATATAGCCCCCGAAATTCTCAAGGAACAGGAATACGGTGCATCTGTGGACTGGTGGGCGTTGGGCGTTCTTATGTACGAGATGATGGCTGGCCAGCCTCCTTTTGAGGCTGACAATGAAGATGAGCTTTTCGACTCTATAATGCACGATGATGTGCTTTATCCCGTGTGGCTGTCCCGCGAAGCCGTGTCTATCTTGAAAGGTAGGATTTGATGTTCCGCATAAGAAAAGCAATTAATATGCAATCTGCTCTTTAGGTTTTCTCACAAAGAATCCAGAGCAGCGTTTGGGCTGTACAGGTGACGAGAATGAAATCCGCAAGCATGCATTCTTCAATAAACTGGATTGGAAGGAGTTGGAGAAGCGCAACATAAAGCCACCATTCCGACCTAAAATGGTATGATTCGTAAAATATAGGTAAAGGTTAAAAATCTCACTGACTTTCTGATTCTCGTTTATAGAAAAACCCACGTGATGCCAACAATTTCGATGCCGAATTCACCAAAGAGGAGCCTGTGCTAACACCAATTGGTAATGATGTAATTCGTTGTATTAATCAGGATGAGTTCGCCGGCTTCTCATTTGTCAATCCCAAGTTCGGGCCAGAGCGCAAGGTGTTTTAAATCGGCAACCGATGCATAATTGGATTGGATATGCGCTTAGTGTTGACGGGAAATAAACCAGCAAACTGGATCAGTTGCAATTTTAAGCAGTGGGCACTTCGTTGCCGGGGTTTTAATTACATGCAACCCTATGCTAATCTCTTAGCCTATTCCTAGATTTAGCTTATCTCCCTACCACTTGACCTAAAAACTTTGCTTCCGTTGATTACTTTATGAATGCTTTATTGTTGTCTGTTTCCAGTTATGGTCTGTAACCTTTTTTTAGTTGTCTATTTTATCGTTCTAAGTTAAATGTTGAGAGATTACGAAAGCGTAATTATATTTAGAAATCACAGCTAAAAACGCAAATGCAAAAACAAAAGCTGAAAGTCGTAAATTATATATAGATAGAAATGATTACATCTATAGTAATTACCACCTACATATATAATTGGAAATGCGTAGAGGATCTTATAGTCGTCACTACGATCAGTGCCAATGAACAACTAACTATAAAATTATTTGCAAACAAACACGTACACATACACAGACACTGACACACGGATACGCAGGCAAACTCTATTGTTAATAATTCGTTTGCTTATAATTTGATCTTACTTTGTCGCACAATCTGTCTCTTACCATTGCCTTTACTCATTGTAATGCTCAAAGCCTCTCAAAGCAAGGCGCTATTTTTGCAGCTTTACTTCCCTATCTATATCCCACAATCCTTACCAAAAACAATTATTATTATTGCCAAAAAAGAAGTCCTGATCTAGTCAATGTTGTTGCAAATGCAGCGCCATGCTTTTTGTTATTAGTTTTTTATTTATTCATGTGCCGAATCTCAAGCTTCGCACCCAAATGCAGACAGCCATCTCGCAACAGCGCTATCCTATGCGAATCGCAATTCATAAAGCCGTCTGTACACACATAAGAAAATACGATAAAAGAAAAGTAAGAAGAGAAAAGAAGAAAACAAGTTTATGCGTATTCGAACTATTGCACAATTTCCTTCTCAAGTATTAAAGCGATATTATTTTAAAAATAACCTATTGTTATACATACAAACATAATATAATAACAACAAAAACAAATATAAATAAAAAATAAATAACAATAATAATATAAAGCCAAAAATAACACAAAAACTCGCACCTACAAAAGAACAGAGCTAAACAAATGCAGAAATTTAAACAATAAAGTAAAAAGTGAATGAAACTAAGCTTAGTCTTAAAATGAGAACAAACTTGAAAGTAAAAACTAAACAAACACATTTTAAATTCATATATATTTTATGGAACACAAATTATAAATACAAAATGCAAAATATGTTTAGCCTATAAGTTGGACAACATATAAAATTTCAGTAAAGTATAAAGTATAACTATGTATTTATATATGTATGTATATATATGCTTATAATATACATATGTATATATAAATATATATATACACATGCATATATCTATATATATTTATATGTGCATAGAGTTAATCTAGTATATGTGAAATATATGCAGTTAAAACTGTTAAACAAATACAAAGCAGAACAAATTATATATATAAACAGAGATAATGTATGAATTAAAACCAATATTAAAAAAAAAGAAAAACGGAATAACAGAATAAATTTATATCTATATATATATGTTGATTTTAAAACCAAAGACTCAAACAACAAATACAATTTGCATAAATGAAAAAAGAGAAACAAAATACAAATATTTAAATGAACAAATTGAAACCATTTATATGGCATCGAAATTTGTTAGCTTTGATTTTATGATTTGAATTATTCGTGTTAAAAATAATATATATATATATACTTAATGTATATATACATTTATTTACAAAAAAAAAAAAAAGAAAAAGAAAAAAAACCTAGTTTTAGTTTTTTGTTAACTTGAGAGCATCTAAATAATTGAATTTGTAATGAATCTTGTACTGCATTTACAGGAGCGCAAATTGTTTGCCGATTACTAAGTTTGATAAATTTGTATGCAACAAATGGCAGTATATAGCAAAAATTACTAATTGTAAGCAACATTGTTAACTAAAAACACAAAACAAAATGGAACTTTGTATGTAATGATAACAAGCCCAAAAGTGTATAATTAATTAAAATAATATATTTATGAAATAGCAAGCGGAGCGCACGGCTCTAATACCCATTTAAATGTTAACCTCAAGTATTCTCAAAGCCGCATTTTACTAAACTAAAATGAAGACAGAACAAATGTAAACCAATTTATACAAGAAAATGAAAGAAAACCAAAAAAAAAAAGAAGCGAATGCGACAAAACCAGTTCGAAAATGCAGTTGTAAACAAATAAGGTAATGCAAATTATCACAAATTTACACATACGGATCCAGCCATAACAAAAATTAATTTATACATATGAAAAGGCCTCGGTCGAAGGAAAAGCAAATAAAATACAAAAGTTAAAACTGTTGGTTGTCACCGAACTTGAAATGGAAGCAGCTGAAGCGCATTGTGAAAAGGAAATAAAATAAATAATATATTTAAAAGAAATACACACACATATATACATACAGAAAACAAAGCAAAACAAAAATGTAACGCGTAACCTGAATAAAAACTAAATGAAAAACGTAAACAGAACAAGTTGTAAAACAGAATTTTAGCTGTAAGCTCATTAATAAATAATCAAGACGGCCCGGTGTAGAGCAAAGTTTAAAAGAACTAAAGTTTAAATTGTAAAGCCTTTTTGTTGTTTTTTTTTTTTTCGAATATTGTTTGGCTGAACTACTACTGTATTAACAAGAACAAGAACTAGACCTATTGAAACTAATAAATTGTGCTGGTCCACGCAATGAATTGGATGAGTAGTTGACTATCAGCAAGTGAAGCTTAGCTCAGCAGCACAATAACTTTGATTATTTATTGACAGAGAAGAGTTACTGCTGAGCTGGATGACACTTGTATTGTAATTGTAACACTCATTAATAAATCGTCGCTAAATAAATTGAAATCGCTTGATTAACTTTCTGCCAGTCGAAGTGCGAAACATTGTGTAATCTCGATTTAGTTACATCACTAGCCTATGGCCTATGGTTGGTAATTGCATACAGCAATAACATCAAATAACCAGTAAAATGCCATGCTGACGGATACACCTTTTAATGTACCTTCTGCAAATTAGATTCTATATATAGACCACATTTAAATCAGAAGAGAGAATAATAAAAATGAAGTCTTAAATCGTTGCTGATCTAAGATAACACAAATTGGGAAATAAAAATTACTCAAAAGAATATTAAGCAACTGGATGAAAATTATTTAAAAGAAATCCCACAAAATTATATTGAGACAAAAATAATCTTTAAGTTATGTTTAAATGAATGAATAAATAAGCTACATAGAAAAGTCAAGAGCTAGCAGATGATTTGTAAAAAGAAATGAACTAAGAATGAGAAGACAGTGAGTTGTTATTCAAGTAACTAAATAAATGGTGACAAAATGCATGAAGCGAGGAAAGATAACCAAAGAAAACTAAATTACTAAAAATTGATTTATAATTTTAAGCGAAGATTTAATGAAAAAGAAAACTAATTAATAAATAAAGAAGTAACACCTATAAAAATGTACCAATCGCATTTCTGTATTGCCTTCTTATATTTTTGAAAATGTAACGTTTGACTTTCAAAAGCGCGCCAGCCTGGGATCTGGCAACACCAGTAACCAATGCAACCCTGAGCTGTGCACATGGCACCCAAATAGAACGAGCAAAGCAAGAGAGGAAAAACATATTCACACAGCAGCAACAGTAACTGAATATTTGTAGTTTATTTACAAATTAAATATGCCAAAAGTAAAAACGGAAAAGAAAAGTCGTATACACAATGAGGTGCAAAAGCAAGGTAATTGAATTTATTTGTTATAATTTTCGTTATAACTGTAACAGCAACTGTTTTGTAGGCATTGTGTTTAACAAGGATTTTGGTCAGCATATATTAAAAAATCCACTGGTCATAACGACGATGTTGGAGAAAGCGGCTCTGCGAGCGACCGATGTGGTACTGGAAATTGGTCCTGGCACTGGCAACATGACTGTGCGTATGTTGGAGCGTGCCAAAAAAGTTATTGCCTGCGAAATAGACACACGTCTGGCCGCCGAACTGCAGAAACGTGTCCAGGCGACACCCTTGCAGCCCAAGCTCCAGGTGCTTATTGGAGATTTTTTAAAAGCAGAGCTACCCTTCTTCGACCTGTGCATTGCCAACGTGCCTTACCAGATCAGTTCCCCATTGATCTTCAAATTACTGCTGCATCGTCCGCTGTTTCGCTGCGCCGTGCTAATGTTTCAGCGAGAATTCGCACAGCGCCTGGTAGCAAAGCCAGGTGATAAGCTCTACTGCCGCTTGAGCATAAACACGCAGCTATTGGCACGTGTGGACATGTTGATGAAGGTGGGCAAAAACAATTTCAAACCGCCACCCAAGGTGGAATCGAGCGTGGTGCGTCTCGAGCCAAAGAATCCTCCACCGCCCATTAACTTCACTGAATGGGATGGCCTAACTCGCATTGCTTTCCTGCGCAAAAACAAAACTCTGGCAGCCACATTCAAAGTGAGTTCTGTGATGGAAATGCTCGAAAAGAACTACAAATTATATCGCTCTTTGAGAAATGAGGTGAGTAGGGAAATTTTGCAGACTGACAGAACCTTTAACTTAGTTTCTCCCCTTTTAGCCACTTGAGGAAAACTTTAATATGCAAGCAAAGGTAATGGGCATACTGGAGGAGCAGGGCGTTAGTGGCTCTCGCGCGCGATCAATGGACATCGATGAGTTTATGCGTCTATTGCTTGCATTCAATTCGGCTGGCATACACTTTAACTAGAGTAAAGTGCTTTAAGCATTAGGCTAGGAATTTATCTTAAGAATCCTTGTTTAATTAAACTTTGTATATAAAGTATACAATGCAATGTTAATACACTATCTTATGTTTAATGTATTGTAAATGTTGCTAGTACGATGATACGTAAAGAGCGTAAGAGAAAGAGAGCGGGAGAGAGATATTTGTAAATAGTTTTAAGCTTGTTAATCGAGTGGCTCATTTCGTATTGATCAGTCTGGCTCGAACCTCGTTTAAACAACGTTCAGAGTTTCGCAATGACGCAGGTGAACGCAGCGCGTTTGCTGCTGTTCGCTTTAGTGGGGATAGCGTTCGTACTGTGCCAAGATCCGGATGCATCAGTTAAACAGTGTAAATATTCTAGACTTGCATTATAATCGCATCAATGCAATCACTAACATCTAACGTTTGCAGCTTGTACACAGGTGAAGCGGGACGTGTTCGAGGAACGAGTTGCGATTAGTTTCTTCTTTGCAAATGCGCCCGTTCGATGGGAAACCATTGACTCGTGCCACGGATCACGACCGCTGATAGTTGGGGGAACACCCGCCGAGCCCAAGGAATTTCCGCCTATGGCGCGTCTGGGCAATCGAAATGGGAACAATGTAACCAACTGGTTCTGCGGCGGCACCTTGATAAGCCATCGCCTGGTGCTCACGGCAGCCCATTGTCTCTACTCGGAAAAGTGTGAAATGGAAAACCCAAATGAAATTCTAATATATATAATATATACATTCGCATTGCAGTGGTGCAGTAAATGTGGTTCGGCTGGGCGAATTGGACTTTGCGAGCGACCAGGATGATGCAGATCCCGAAGATTTTGCCGTGCAAAAGATAATCGAGCATCCGGACTATAACTATACGCTGCTTTACAATGACATTGCGCTGCTAGAGCTGGATCGTGCTGTGAAGTTCAGCGTATATAAACATCCTGCCTGCCTGCCCTTCTCCGATGGCGATCGCAGCGAGAATTTCATTGCCATCGGCTGGGGTCACAAGAGATTTGCGGGCCGTGAATCCACCAAACTGCTGAAGGTGAAGCTTACGAACTTTGGCACTAGATGTCTGACCACCACAGATCTGGACGAACTGCCCAATGGCTACAATGTGAGCACCATGCTGTGCATTGGCTCACCTGAGTTGAAGGACACCTGCAATGGCGACTCTGGTGGTCCAGTGTTGAACTACCATGACGACTATCCATGCATGTATCATGTCATGGGCATCACTTCCTCCGGCATTGGCTGTGAAACACCAAATGTGCCCAGCATCTATACCCGGGTGCATCATTACTTGGACTGGATTAAGCAGGAGCTGGCCAAGAGTAGTTAGTAGAGAATCTATTTGAATTAAAATAAAATATGAAAATATTGCATTCCACTAAATTGGAAATAATCAGGAACAGAAACTACATATCTTATATAGACGTACACAAACATAAATATTTGTATTAACAATGCTGGAAACAAGATTCTCATCTTATCATCAAATGCCACTGAGCTTTGCATAAACATATATACTGATATATGTACGTGTATATATATATAGAGATTTTCTTCCGATTGATCATTGCGTTGCGTTCGCATCGCAGTTGTTTGTGCGCCCAGCTCGACGTCGGTTGTGATTAGCGACTGGGCGTTAATAATGGAAATCTCGAACTGTTTAAGTAGCATTCTATCATGGAAGCTATTGTGGCTGCTGCTGCTGCTCAGCTACTGCAACTTGTCGGAGCGACTGGTAGCTGCTCAAGATGCAGACATCGTTAGCTGTAAGTCCAGAGAAGTCTATGACATATCTAGTACTACACGCTCATTTCTCCTGCTTCCGAGCAGCCTGTTCACGATATAAGAAGAGCGTCTTTGATAAGCAGGATGGCTACAGTTTTTTATTCCCGAATGCGCCCATCTCCTACAAGACCCTGGACACGTGCCATAGCTATACGCCGTTGATAGTCGACGGCACACCAGCCGATCCTAAAGAATTTCCGCATATGGCGCGTCTGGGTAATCGCAATGAGAACAATGTAACCAATTGGTTCTGTGGCGGCACCTTGATAAGCAATCGCCTGGTACTCACGGCTGCCCATTGCCTCTACTCGGAAAGGTGAGTGGATGGACAGGTATGGATTTAATTCACCAATCCAATTTCTTTGCAGCGGCGCAATCAATGTGGTGCGTCTGGGTGAGCTGGACTTCAATAGCGAGCAAGATGATGCTCAGCCTGAGGACTTTGGCGTGCGCCAGGCCACAGAGCATCCGGACTTCAAGTATCCAGTGCTCTACAATGACATAGCGCTCGTCGAGCTGGATCGCGGCGTGCGTTTCAGCGTTTACAAGCATCCCGCTTGCCTGCCCTTCAATGATGGCGAGCGCTACGAGAGCTTCATTGCCGCCGGCTGGGGTCAGACCACATTTGCTGGAGAGCCCTCGAGCAAACTGCGGAAGGTGAAGCTCAATGACTTCCGCAACAATTGCGTGACGGCTGATGATGTCGAGGAGCTACCCAGTGGGTACAATGCGTCGACACAGATATGCGTTGGTTCCAGCCGCAACAAGGACACCTGCAACGGTGACTCTGGCGGTCCGCTATTGACCTATCATGCGGAATATCCTTGCATGTATCATGTCATGGGCATCACTTCCTTGGGCATTGGTTGCGGTACGCCCAATATACCCAGCATCTATACGCGGGTGCATAGTTATTTGGACTGGATTAGGCAGGAGATTCAGAAGATTTCGTGAGCGAGGGAGAGCCGATATTTCTGAGAAGATATTTAATTACAAATTTGAATAATTAAAGTGTAAACGTCGCAGTCTTTAGTCAACAATAAAAGCTTGAGGTTGCTATCAATCATTGTCTATAAGTGGTTGCTGATGATGTTAGCTAAATATATGTACTATAGTATACCTGATTAAACAGCTGATCTGGGAGCAGTTCGAATTCAGCCAAGTGCGCGGGTGTTGCCCAACCGCAAACCAGTCCAGAGAGGAAGAGAGGGTGAGAGACAGAGTGAGCGAGAGAGAGGCATTTTAGTGATTTGCCAAGTTCGAGGCTTTTGTTGTCGTCAAACCGGTCAACAACGTGCCCGTCGCTTATTTGATAAACAAACTAAAGTCGAGAATGTGGCTAAGGTGGTCGCTTCTTCTGTTGGCCCTGCTGCCAATCAATCTAAATGGGGCTCAAATCAATGAGATTGTCGCAAGTAAGTCGCATTTGAGATCTGCATAGAATGCTAATCCAAGCGCCTCTCTCGTCGACAGGCTGCACCAGCTACAAGAAGTCCGTCTTCGAGGAGCGGGTGGGCTACAGCTTTCTCTTCCCCAACGCGCCCATCATGTACGAGATCATTGACAATTGCCTCAGCTATACACCTCTAATCGTGGGCGGTCAGCCTGCTGATCCCAAAGAGTTTCCGCATGTGGCGCGGCTCGGACATCGCAGCGAGCGGGAGCGGGAAAGGTTTGAATGGTTCTGCGGCGGCACGCTGATCAGCGACAGGTTCGTGCTGACTGCCGCCCATTGCTTTGAGTCAGAACAGTGAGTAATTGAGCCAAAGCAGTGAGAGCACGTGACTCTAAGCGCATCAAATCTGTTTAGGGGCGAGCTGAACGTGGTTCGTTTGGGTGACTTGGACTTTGAGAATGATCAAGAGGATGCAGCGCCCAAGAACTATGCTATGGCCAATTATTTCCGCCATCCGCAGTACACGAGTCCCGAGCTCTATAACGACATTGGCATGGTTAAGCTGGCGGAACGTGTCCAGTTCGATCGATACAAGCATCCGGCATGCCTGCCCTTCGAGAGTGGGCAGAATTTGCAGTCCTATATAGCCGTCGGTTGGGGCAGCACAAATCTAGCGGGCAAATCATCCGCACAGCTGTTAAAAGTCAAACTCAATTATATTTCAGATGATGTAAGATTAATTACCAAATTCCTTATGTACAATAATTATAGCTTTCTATGTGAAATAGGTGTGCCGCCGAGTTATTGGCCAAAGCGATGACTATCCACGTGGATTCGACCCGGCTACACAAATGTGTGTAGGCTCAGCGAGAGCAATGGATACGTGTAATGGAGATTCAGGTGGACCCATTCTGGTCTACCACAAGGAGTATCCATGTATGTACCATGTGATGGGTATTACGTCGGCGGGCATTGCCTGCGGAACACCAAGAATTCCTAGTATATATACGCGTGTGCACTATTATTTGGATTGGATAACTAATATTATGACAAATTTTTAACAATAGATATATACCATATTTATATTATAGCAGTATTTAATCTTTGCACATTTAAAATTTGAATTCTTATGTTTTTGACGATCCGCCAAGGCCCGGGTACATGGAACGATTTTTTTTATTAATTCAATAGTTTTAACATTGTATATTTGATGAGCTACATTTAATATAATTACTTATATCAGTTTAAAGTCTTGGTAAAATCAACAAATATAAAAAAAATAAATAAGTAAATAAAAATTTATTTATTTATATTAATCACAGTATACAAAAAATATTTATAGTATTTACTCGTTACTAAATACTTTAAAATACCTGTGTACAAATAATACACAAAATATATCGCCCATCACTATTGTTGTTTACAAAAAAAATATACATTTCGTAAAGTTGTGTTAAAACAACAAATACAGCACGCGCCAAGTAGTCAATATAAGTGCAACAAATAAAATGTAATTTATCAACTAGATATAATAAAAAGTTCATGTGCTGCTAGCCGTCATAGTGCTGTAACTACGCTGCGCGTCAATTCCTTTCCCTTTTTAATGTGCGTTTGCGACGCACATTTATACACATGTATGTGGAACTGAGTCCAAAATCAAATAGTTTAAGCAGAAACATGGAGCCGGACGAACTGCAGCCAATCACGTCTGATTCCATTCAGTCATATAAGACGCGAGCCAAAGTCAATCCGGCAAAGAAAGATAATGAGAAACGGCGACGAAAGGATGCGATGCGAAAGGTAATTAACGAACATGTGCAGAAGTGTGCGTGTATGTGTGATTCTATGTGTGTATGTGTTCGTTACTTGTGACGGGCATGTGAATATATGTATCTGTATAAGTGCATTTGTGTGTGTTTCTGTACGAATTATAAGCTTGCATTTATTGCATTATTGATCGGAATTAACATATTAATATATTTTTTGTATAGGTTTCGCTAATTTTACGCAAATGCGATTCGCTGCGCACCGTCGAGGATCGTCAGTTTCTGGACAAGCATCCGGATATTGTGAAAACGACGAAGAAACGAAAGGAGCGCATCGAAATATACAAGGAGCGCGTCGTCGAGAAGGAGGATGAGCCGCATGTCATCGAAGCAAAGGTGGAGGAGCTGGCCAATATCATATCGCAAGCAAAGCACTTAATTTGTTACACAGGTGCCGGTATTAGTACCGCGGCTCTGATACCCGATTACCGCGGCAGCAAGGGCATCTGGACGTTGCTGCAGAAGGGGAAGGATATTGGAGAGCATGATCTGTCCAGTGCCAATCCCACCTACACCCACATGGCGCTGTACGAACTGCACCGGCGTCGGCTGTTGCGGCACGTTGTCTCACAGAACTGTGATGGACTGCACCTGCGCTCTGGGCTGCCGCGGCAATCGCTCTCCGAGATACATGGCAACATGTATGTGGAGGTGTGCAAGCACTGCAAACCGAATGCAATCTACTGGCGCCAATTCGATGTGACCGAGATGACGGCGCGCTACTGCCATAAGACGCACCGGCTGTGCCACAGCTGCTCGGAGCCACTCTACGACACCATCGTGCACTTTGGCGAGCGCGGCAATGTGAAGTGGCCGCTAAACTGGGACGGAGCTACGCATCATGCAGAGCGGGCGGACGTAATACTCTGTTTGGGCTCCAGCCTAAAGGTGCTGAAGAAATACACCTGGCTCTGGCAGATGGACAAGCCACAGCGGCAGCGCGCCAAGATTTGTGTGGTGAATCTGCAGTGGACGCCCAAGGACAGCATAGCCAGCATCAAGATCAATGGCAAGTGCGATAATGTCATGGCGCAGCTGATGCGTCTCCTGAACATAACGGTGCCCGTCTACAGTAAAGAGAAGGATCCAATATTTGCGCATGCGACGCTGCTAATGCCCGAAGAGTTACATACGCTGACGCAGCCGTTACTCAAGAATGCCGATGAGGAGGAGGCGGCTGACACACAATCCTGTACTACGACAACCGAGGAGACACAGGACTCGACGATTTCCGGCGATAGCTACAGCGATCTGCCTATTGGCCGAGGTCCACGCATACGGACGCCTATAAAAAATGGGCGGCGCATCAAAACCAATCTTGAGATGCGACAAAAGTATGCGCCACAGCTTAACGGTAGCGCCGAGGAGAGCAAGCCGGAAGATGGACTGCAGCTGAAAACCGAGACGGAGGCGGATATCAAAGTGAAGACTGAAACGGAAACTGAAACGCTGTGCGAGTTGAAGCAAGAGACGGAAATCGAGGCAGAGTTGGTTGAATCGAGCATCAAGGCGGAACTGGAGCCCAAACTGGAGCTGGAGCCACTGACGCCCAAGCAGGAGCTGCCATGTGAGGCTACAAGTGGACATCAGCACAAAAACGGTCTCATGGAGCTTCCCAAACTAGTCGCCATACAGAACCCGTACACGGACGTGAGCATCTATCCGGGCATGTGTCTGTTGCCCGTGGAGCTGCGACTTGAGCCCAGCTTGCCGCCGGTGCAGCTGCCACCGCTGGTGCCGATTGGTGCACCGCTATACACACCCTTCGTGCAGCCGCTGATGCAGCCGCAGCTCGCGTTGCCGCCATCGCTGCAGGCGCTTAACTTGCAGAGTGATAGTGCTACGTGCTCTGCTGAGTCGACATCAACAGAGAATGATGACGACCAGGATGAGGACGACAGAGATGCAGAGGAGGAAGAGGAGCACGATAGGAAAGCGGGGGAGAAGGAGGAGGACGAAGAGGAGCAGTGTGCCATGTCGCAGATGGATTTGCTGCGACGCCACAGCGATAACGAGCTGCTGCGTCAGCTGCCCAGCTGGTATGACGCCAAATATGCGTATTCTGGTCTGCACAGCATATTGATACCGCCACCATCTGATCTCAACATTTGGAACTCGCAAGTGGTGCCAAATTTCGCAATGAATCGTTCAGCCGCCAAATGTGAGTTCTGCTTCGATCGCTATGCGGAGCTGGAGTGCCAGTTCTATCGTCGCTGGCATCTCAACCAGCGCAAGCACAAGAAACGAGCGCGCAGCGGCCGCTTTGTCGTCTGCGAGTGCTGTCCGACCAGCGACGATGACGACGACTACGATGAGAATATATCGTTGGCACACATAGCCGCTGCCGAGACGGCCAAGCGCCGGCTGCAACTAAGCCACAGCTTTCCACGCAAGCTGGCCCGCACCCAGGCCGGCTGGTATGGCAAGGGCTACAAGAAAGGCCGCAAGCGCAGATAGACGCAGATAGCCAGGATATGCTGGCTGACAGGATACACCCCTGTCGCTTCTATAGTATTTGAGCATAGTCTAGTAGCTAGTATATAAGCAGAGTGTTTTAAGCATTACTATAGCTATATAGATACATCAGTTCATAGCTCGTAGTACCACTCGCATTAGGTATTCGCCTAGGTGTAATTTAAATTTTAAAATTTGTATAGCAATCAAGTATTTTATTTTATTTTACTTTATTGTTTTTGACATGTAGTCGTGCAGTCCTTGGTCCAATTTAGTTTTAAGTATCACGATTGCAGCTGCAGGAATCAATGTAAATTTGTCACTTTGCCAATCTGTCTATATTTGATCTTTCCTCTGTTTAATATTGCTTGCATTTAGTTTGGTTTTATCTTTTTATGTTCTTTACAAATAAACCTTTTTTGTACAAATTCCAAAAAATTGCATTTTAATTTGCTTACTTTCTGTTTTTTTATTGCATTTCAATTCTATTTATATGCAACAATAAAATGCAAAATATTACGAACTTGATGTGTTTCAGAAAGGGTATCCAGAGAGCTGTCCATGGAAGATTTAAATCTCCTTCCCTTCGATAGAATTTAAAAGCAAATTTTTATCATTTTTGTCCAACATTTTCTAATGCAATATGTTTTATTTACCCCGAAGATATAGTGTCTTGTGTTGAAACTTAATTTATTTAAAATACAATTTATATGCTTTATAATTTCATTAGCTTAAACATATAATATTGCTACTCTATTTTTAGTTTTGCCTTCGTATGTGTCTGTGTGTCTTTGAAGCGATTATATTTGATCTAAAGTCGAACCCGAATGGTGCGGGATGCGGTGTACGGGGTGAGGATGCTAGAGATTGGGAGTGGGCTGGCCGTATGTAACATGACTTTATAAAAATTGCTTAAGCAATAACCGACGATATATAAACATAGGCTACACATGTGTGAAAAGCAGCAAAAGTAATTTGTTACTGTTAATAGATCGAGCTAGTTATCAGGAGATGGCTACATAAATTATATATTAAACCTAAACCTAAGACGATAAACCAAGCAGCCAATAAGCCAATATAAAAAATATAATTACTCGTTTACACAAAACAAAATACAGGAAATATTGGAAAAAGTAAGCTTTTTTTCAATTTCGAATACTCTAGCAAAAGTCAACTAATCAAATACGTATCCCAAGAGAATGGGAGATTGAATGAGATAAATAGATAGAGCGCGAGCTTGGAGCACGCAACCAATTGAGAGTTAAAGATCATAGGTGTATAAACATTAGGTTGGTTGTGGTAGGGTTTTGGTTTGGATATGGAAATGCTTGTTACTAGGCAAGGACGCAAAGGCCATCACAGTTAGGCCACATAAATAAACATGTTGATATCATCGTCGTCGCGTCTCATATACTTGTGTTCAATGAGCCACTCGAGTTGCTCCTTAATCATCTTCTTCGACGGAAGGAACATGTTCTTCAGTATATCAATCAGTTCCGCCTGCAAGCACATTAAGAACTATTGAGTATCTATTATTATTATTATTTATATTATAGCGAACTCACCTGCAGCGCCGCATTGTTCATGCGTTTGCGCACTTTCATTATCTTGATGATTGCCTCTTGGGTGCGTAATATTCGTAGCTGCACAATGGACTGATTATCCTCCTGTTGCGAACGCTCAGTGCTCAATTGCAGGCGACCAATTAGATTTAGCTGAGGGTTAAAAATAATTTTTATTATTGATTTGCATTCTTTATTAGATTTCTCTAGTATTTAGCTCTCACCTTGCCGCGACGCTGGGATTTACCATTTTTGACAATTGCAAATTCCTGATTGATATAGAACATTGTGTTCTCAGCAAAATCTTTGGGCGAACTAATTGCCATTGGCTCCATAAGCAAGATTTGCTTTTTGATCTTGGGAAAGGCGACCAGCGACCATAGAGTGCGTCGTAGCTCGGGATCTGCTTTGTCAAATAAATAAGTTTATATTTTGATTTGCAATTGCAATTTCAATTATTTCTCTAACCGGGCAGCTCGGTGGCCAGACGTAGATTCTCATAGGAGATCTTATCGTGCTGCCGCTGATTCCAGGCGAAGAGCACAGCCATTTGAAAAGTTGTGACATCGAGATCGTAGCGCCCGAAATTGTTGACAAAGGTGATGGTGCCATTGCTCATGTGATGATACCATTGCAGCTTGCGGCCGGAATGCTTCTTCTTATAGAACTCTTCCACATCAGGTATATAGTCCTCCAGTTCGATGGGCAGCGAAACTGAAACGCGTTCTGAACAGCGCGCCCACGCCCCAGCATTGAGTATTTTAATATTGATGGCATCATGCCGACTTATGGAGTTACGGAATTGAGTATTTAAGTCCTCACTGACCTATTTAGACGGATGATGGATTAGAATAGAGATCAGATCGAATAGTTCTGTGTCATTGTGCCAGGTCTACTTACTTTAATGTCCTGGAACATGCGTGCCAGTCTGTTGACATAGTCTGCCGGCATGCCTACCTCGCGCAGCCATTCAACGATATCCTCTTCCTTTTCACTATCCGCACTTGTGCCCAGGATTAAACTGAAACCAAGGCAATTAATGAGAATGACTTTTATAAATCTTATATACTATATATATAACTTACCGCCTCGTTAAGTGGACTTTGTGGTAACGCATAAAGACGTCCTTGTTGTTGACATACTTCAGCACGAGCAGCACATCCCGCAGACGTGCATCGATCTGCTCGCTGGTGAGGCGCTTGCTGAGCGGCGTGCGACGGAGCAACATGTCACAGTAGTTGGCAAGCAGCTCGGGGCATTTGCTCTCGGGCGCCGTGTACTTGACTCCGCGATTGGCAATGCTCGTGGGCAGCTCCATTTTGAACACACTGGTGTCGTTGACCACCATCTTGAAGGCAATATCTCGGGCAGTGAGAAAGCGCGGATCATCATTGAAGGCATTGCGTACCAGGTCGCTAAATCTATTGAACAGCTCCAAGAGTCGTTCCACATACTTTTCCGAATCTTGGGTGATTATTTCCGAGGCGGACTGCATGTCGGCCAGGCCAGCGGATTTAATGTGCCGCTGCAGATCACCCATCATTGCCTCAACTCCCTCGCCATCCATTACACGATCTAATAGGCGAAACATAAGATTTAAGCGCTCCGTTTCGTAGTCGCGTATCAGCGCTGGGCACTCGGCTATGATCGAATTGAGATGATCCACGATGAGCACCTTGACCAGACGGCTGGTCAGTATGTTGAAGCTGCTTGGCTCTAGGTAACGCTTAGCGCGCACTTCCTCCTCGCGCAGCTTGGCATCTGCATACTTCATGTAGGCCAGCACGCCATTCTCCTGCTGCTGCTCGGCGGACTTGAGCCGATAGAAATCGGCTGTGGCCTTCAAGTAGGCCTTCTCAAAGTACTCGCGATAAATCTCCAGTTTATCCTCGGCATTGGAGGACAGATTAACATAGCTCTCACGTACTCCGACTACCAGTTGAGCATCATATGCATCACCATTGCGCTCAGCGTGCACAATCTTCATGGCCGACTCTTGTAGCCGGTCCTTGATGTCGTGAAAGATGTGCTTGTTCCATGAGTCCAGCATTAGTTTGCGAACAGGACTGTCCTCGGTGGGACTTTTCTTGGAGTTGGATCCACCAGCAGAGTTGCTGGCGCCGCCAGCACTGGTGGATGCACCACCCGTGACCGCCGATGTTGAGGGCTTTGCTGAGGAACTGCTTGAGGGTACTTGACTGCTGATTAAGGCAGCGGCATTCGAGGTGGATGCTCCGCCGCCACCCATAGTCGATGACGATGTGGAGCTGGAACTAGACGCGGGCTTCACCTGCGGCGACTGTTCTAGCTGTCGAAATGGCAGCGGCAGGTAATTGGACTGTGTGAAGAATTTACGCCATTCCACAATGTAGGTGGCCAAGAGCGCTTGTTCGCCCCGTTGCGCTTGCACCTTGGACTGGGCCTGAACAATGAATTCGACAATGTCTTGTTGGAGGCCTTCGAATATTTTGGCAGCACCCTTTTCGTCCCAGAGACACACGAAGTGCACTCCAAAGAAGAGCTCCTGCCATTCGAGCTGTGATACCGTCTCCTGGCGAAGCAGCTTGAGCACAATTTTTCTTTTCTCGGGCCATACTTCGTCAAATATGTCCCTGTCCCGTTTGCCTATCGCCCGCAGCATAGTGTTCGAGGTCACAATTCCTTTGTTCGTGGCTACGCTCTACTTCACCTTTTTGCGTTTAATTATGGAATCAAATAAAAAAAAATATTGTGATCAAAAGAAACGCTATTTCCTCCGCCTATAAGCGGCCGATAGTAAATTTAAATCGATTTGTTGTTGTGAAAGTGCGATAACAGTTGATAACAGAGCTATAACATAACTCAGCTGTTATTCAACATAATCGTTTATTCGTATAAACTTTAAAACATCTAATTATCAGCAACATTTACTGTACATATATTAACCTATTCGCTTTTTAATAATTTTGAATTATACATACTATTCTTATCACGTAATTATTGTAAATAAGTAATCATAGTTAGTTATATATCGGAATGGCCAAACGCCTAGCGACAGCATATCGACAGTCTGGCAATGTACCGTTGTGAATGACAGTTGAAGCAGCTGCAAAATGCTTGCACGCACACATACATAAAAAGCGTAGATTAAGTGCCAAGTGCTGCACTGCGTGTATTGAAAAGTGCGGGAAATCCTTACAACCAGACTGTTAAATATAATGTTAAGACAGAAATAATTATAAGTCAGCATTTGCTAAAAACAAAGTGCAATGAAAAATGTAAGCTGTATAACAATTGCATATAAGCAACAAAATATTGGTGGCATGTTTTGTGAATTTCGTAAATCTCTCGTTCCGTTTTGGTTTTTTTCTTCTCTACTACAAAAAAGGGCGCGCGAATGAGACGACAATAGTGTCAAAAACAAAACACATATCTAGCTATCCCGCTTACTCGCATACGACTAACACGTCGCAGACCAAAAGTCTGCTCGCTCTCAAATGTTTGACATTTTTCACATTCAGCATTTTCCCTTTGTTCGTCGGCGGGTCTCGTCATATGGCTCGTATAGACGCTCGTGCGTGCGTAACAAATAAAATTGAAAAAATAAATGCAAAATATCGGTGTATTAAATTTCCGAAAATAGTGCACAAATGTAAATAAACAACTGTTACATGCACAAGTAAATAAATTCATTGAGAAATATGCGTAAAAAGCGTTATTTCGTGATTACTACGGCGACGACGACATCAAAACCAACAACAACAGCGAGCTGCTGCGTTCATTGACGTGACGCGCGAGTGTGAGTGTATGTGTATGTGTATGTCCATGTGTATGTATGTAAATGAGAGTGTTTATATGTGTTCGTGTGTTCATGTGTTGCTAGTTGTTTTCAAATAATATACAAAGCAAAAGCTACCAGCAATAGCAACAATAATAATAATCTAAACAGCACACAAAATTGCAGTAATTCATGCCGCTGGCGCCCAATTGCAGCGCCAAATTGCATACATACATACATAAATAAAGCAACGTTACAATATATATTTACATCAGTTCAGTCCACCTTTCTTGCGCGCAAATTCTACATGTAAAGAAAGTATGTTCAACAATCGATGTAGTCTCTTCAATAAAATGTGAATTCGTATATTTGTCTATCTCTATGTGGGGATGCGTGTGTGTTTTCAGTGTATAGAATTAAATAAGCAAAATAAGTTAAGAAAGTCTAAAGCAATATCAATAAAAGCAACAACAACAAGAAGACAACCAACATCAACACAAATGAATCAATCAAATTTTGTTCATTTTTAAACCGCAATTGTCTGTATCCCGAAGCATAAAACAAGGCGCATAAATTTTTGCCAATGAGTCGCAGACAGTCATTGGATCGACCAGGTGAGAATTAAAGAAAAAACAAAAATTGCCCTTACCTATTGTAATTAGCATTTCATATCATTTACTCAGCATCAGCGGCCTGCATACGTGCACTTTGCGCGCATACTCTCGCTCTCGCTCTCTCAATATTGTTTTCTCTCTTTGTCGTTATCGACGTGTCTCTCTGGAGAGGGCTCTCGTTGTGTTGCTCTCGCTGTTGCTGCTGCTAAAAATAAATTGCTCTCGCTGCTCTGAAAATGCTGCGCAGCTGCTCTGTGCTGTCAGTGTTGCTGCATGTTGTTGCTGTTGCAGCTCTTGCAGTAGCAAACAATAGAGGCAGCAACAACTGTGAAAACAAGCAACAGCAACAAAACGCCAAAACTGTTGTGATACAAAGCTAAATGTACTGAACGGACCGACAGACAGGGCAGTGAATCTTCCATTCTCCATTTCTGTCTTTTTATGTTTGTGTTCGCTGTGGTGAATGGTGAATTTCTATGTCTACCTTTTGAGGTAACATGTTTTCCATTGAGAAGAGACACAAAAGTTGATCGGACTGACGCTCATTCGTTTTGGCAATATGATTTTATTTTAGATGATATTAGTGTTTGCCTTTGTTTTGATGAGATTAATGTTAAGTAAAAACCCCCCTAATAAAAAGAGAAAGTGTCGCGATCGTTGCAACATTTTGTAAATGTAAATGTGACCCAAAATACTGAGAAAGCACCGCGAAAGAGGAAAGAAAAAAATGAAATAAAATAAAATAAGCTAAAAACACTCTCATGCTGCTGTTGAGATACATTTGTATCTTTTAGTTGTCTTGCTGCATGAACATCCGTTTTCAACGCATTTTAAGTTGTTGGCTTAAATTTTCACTTGTCTCTTGGAATTTACCGGGTCTAAGGTTGACTCATGCGACACACGTGTCATTATAGCCGATTATAATAGTAATTACGTTAAGCAATGAACACAATGTACAATTATATGCAATTACCTGAACTGAACATGCAAATAAATTTGTTTGAATAAAGTCAATTGCTTTGTTGTATTTGCGATTTTTGTTATTTTATGATTATGATTTATTGTAATATTTGACTGTATTTAGTGAAAGCTATTGCAATAAATGATAAATGATTAAAAATACAAAAAAATATACAGCTTTATTAGTTGTCAAAAAAATGCATTTTCTCCTTAACGCTTAAAGCCCTTAAATTTAGTATAATTGTTATTTTTATACAAATGCTCATCACATTGTTGCACACTTGCTTAATAAAAAAAAAAAATAAAACGACCTACCTTGATGAATACGGTAACGCCTATACTCACGGAAAAATGCATTAACCCGTTAATTTATTTATATATTTTAATTTATTTATAACACAATTCAATGTTCACGCGGCAAAGCGCCAGAGCTCAGAACACAAATCGTTCTCAATGTAAAGTAGCTACAAATACAAAAATCACAACAATGTTAATAATAATATCAACAATAACAACTAGGTGCAGGCAGTCGAGTCAGTTTTGATGTTGTTGTTGTTGTTGTTGGTGTTATGTTTGTATTTTGTAGGTCAGGGTTGTCGCGTGTAATGCAAAATGTGCCAGCAAATTGAATGAATAAAACGCGCTCTGTTTGCCTGCTTGCAACCACAAAAACAACATCTACGACAACAACTAAGGCAACACAGACTGAGCTGATACGCCACCGAAATTGCATAAATTATAAATAATAATAATAAGACAATTGTAAGCATTTTTAAGAGCTTAAGGGTTCCATGACTTGCACTTGGCACAAAACCGATAATTTATTTAAGCAATAGATATAAATAGATATAATAAAAGCGTTAATAAATTGTTGGCACGCGATTTAACAGCTGCAGCTATAGCTGGGCCTGCATTCATCAAATGCTTGACATGTCAGCCAGGAGCCAATGCAATGACAGGCAGATGCAGGTTGTTTAGCAAAACTGTTAATATTCTCTTATAATGTTTAAAATGATTTTCTACTATTTAAAATATGCTCTCATTCATTCCAAAGTCAGATAATCTTATTGTATTTGCGAGTTGTTCGCTCTCGATTATAACATCCACACTTGTTGTTGCTGAAAATATTTATATTATTATTATTAAACATATTCAAAATTGTATTATATTTTGCTAGATTTTCTACAGTTAAATTGGTTTATTTTGCTGATGGGCTTTTCCTTTGTTGAAGCGTGTCTAAAACTCATTAAATGTGTTTAAAATTCTAAATCGATTTTCCGCGCTATTAGACGCCCATTAACATTGTCTATTAGCAACTGGCAGACTATTGTTTCAAATCAATTTGTTGTTGATAAATAAATAAAAGCTTTGGTCACATCATGTCTATACATTTGTATTTATTTATATGCTCATATGATTCAAGCTATTCAAGGACGTTGAACAAATCGTTTAGTAAATTGTGCTCTGATAAGCGCGACATGGACTTTTATCGATTGAAAGATAAACGAAAATAATTATTTTGTTTGCGTATCAATTTGTTTTAGTTTATATAGTTTTATTCAATGGCAGTTATTATACATAAAATACATTTAAATCCATGTATTTTGTTGAAACACATTTTCTGATTAGGAACTATTACCTGACAAAAATAAATTGTTTCTGTTCATTCATGCTTTGGAAAGGTTACACATATCTAATTATATCAAATATATGGAATTTAATGCAAGGGCAATAAACATAGCAGTGCCCTGCTTTAGTTTTATTATTGTTATTTATTTGAATAATTTATAGTAACATAAAAATGTTCAGCTTGTTCTGAAATGTTTATATTTTGAATAAACGTTTTATTTTCTTTTAAAAATATTTATATACAAATATTTTTCTTCTCTGCTAAATATTATTTACTAAATTGAATTCACTTATAACTTAGTCATGGCTTAGTCATCAGATAGATAACGTGCAGCTTTTACCAGGCATTAATCACAAATTTGTAGTATTTCTATGATTTCATCACTTAGATTGGGAAAATGTGTATTAGCTACAAAATCTATAAAAACTTCTTTAAGTAAAACTCTTTCAATATCTCAATTCTTAGGAATTTGTATATATTTGTTGGAAAAGGATGCAAATTATAGTTTTTAATGTTTCTTAAAATCCCTTAGTCATAATTGAGTTAAGCATTTGCTTATTAGGTTATGTCGACTCTCGCTTGCATATGCATTATAAATATAGTACTTCAGTATTTAGCTTATCAGCTTGAAGTCGTCTAGCGAGGTTTTTGCAGAGAGCACAGTGTAAAAACCAAGACTGCTCGCTCTCTCTCTCTCTCTCTTTGACTCTAAATGCTCTCTCGCATTCGGTGTTCGTTCTCTTGTTTTTGTTTTTATTTTTGCGCTCTTGCTTAATGGGATTTCGCGCCTAGGGCTTATCATAGAAAGTTTGTTATTTGTATATTATTTGTGCTTCTTCTTATTTAACTTACTTACAAGTAACTAGTAATACATGGCTTGTATTATTAATACATTTTGAAGTCATTTTGTGATATTTGTATATCAATAGCAATTGATACAAAGTTCAAAGAAGGAGCTAAGGTACAGCCGTGTTTTTTCGGCTTTCCTTCGATGTTTTCCTTTCCCCTCTCAAATTCTTTACCGTTGTCGCATTTCTTGTAAATCTTATTTTGTTGTTCGCTTTTATTTCAATTGCTTTGATTTAAAGTCTAAAAAGTTTTCTCATTGAAAATATTATAGGAATGGAATCTTTGTGGCTGCTGTAAGAATGCATTGCGTATGTTTGTGTGTGTCTGCGTGTGTGGGTGTCCATTAAAAGTTTATACTTTTTGGGGGTTAATCGCTGGCATCAAAGTGGTTGCTTTGGTCGGCTGGCTGGCTGGCTGGCTGACTGGCGGCTGGGTCGCTAGCTGGATGGTGGGCGATGTGTATCTATCTATTAAAAAATCGAGGCGAATCGAGCGAATCGCGCGTCCCGGAATGGGCAAAGACGATGCCCGCCAACGCCGACGACAACGACCCGCGACGATGACGACGACGACGACGACGACGACATCAAATATTTTGAGCGCAACTTGTGCTCTCTCAGGAAATTTGTTTTTGTTCAAGCGGCAGCAGCGGTAACGGTAACGGTAACTGTAACCGAGTGACAGCCAAAAATTAACAGCAATAACAATGCGAGCGCGAGAGTTGTCTTTGGGTGCAACTCGGTTTCCTTACTCTGCTGCTCTTTCTTGTTGCTCAAAAGTAGGCAGCACTTGGACATGGTGACAAAACCCCAGAAAAAGGAAAACAAAATGAAACGAATGTGAAATGGAATTAAGAAACAAATTAGCATTGCCATATTTCATGGAAATAAACAATCTGGTAGCTTGTAAATCTTTATAATCACTTGCCACATATATTCATGGCACTTTCTGTTTATTTCTGTCTCTGTTTGTTGTTTGCCAATTCCCAATTGCCAGCTCTGTTTCGAGCAGCTTCCGATGCCCGTTCACGTTGGGCATAAATTATATTAGACTAAAACTTGCCTACTCTCCAACCCCACCGCTAACCCCATCAACAATATGGCGTCAACGGATGCGGTTTTTGACTCTGTGGTCATATGTGTGTGAGTGTGCGTGTGTGTGTGTTTATTTGTGTGTTTGTCTCTAGTCTCTAGCACACGTTTATTTAATCGATTTTGGTAACAGTTGTGTTGCCATTTTCATTAAGGGTTATTCCGGCTTGATCTGAGCAGTGGCAGTGACACAACAATGAGGTCCATGGAACGCAAACTAAACGCTGTTTCCCGTTCGGGTGCAGGACGAACGCATGTCCTGCCATCGGGCCGCCATCGTGCGTTTTCAGCTTCCATTTGTTCAGCTACTCTCTGGAGAGTTTGTCGTCGGGAGTTTTTGATTTTCGACATGTCGTTGCGGCAACCTTCTGTTCCTGCCGTATTCTACTTGATGCTTGAATTCAACCCTTTTTTCGTTGTGGGCACACGCATACAGACGCGCATACACACACACACACACAAACACATAGCCACTCACATACACTCACACGAATAAAAAGTTTTGCATATTTATTATAGATAATTTGTGTACAGGTTTTTGTGCTGGCGCGCAAACTCTCAACAACGTCCTGTGAGCATCCTGGACGATGTCTATCCCATTCCATTCCAGCATTCTATCATCGTTTCCCGTCCTTGTCTGCTGTTGCATATTTCGCATATGTTGTATATTCGTTCGTTTCGTGGCACGGGGGCGCACTGTAATTAATTTCTGGCTTGTACAAACGGGAAAAGCGTTTGAAAAAAAAAAGGTGAAGTAAATAATGATTCGGGTTGATTTTTAGCATTTCTGATATCTGGCAACGCTGTTGCTGCTGCTGTTGCATTGATGTTGTCGTCACATTTTGTTTTTGTGTTCAAACATCGAAGTTTGTGGTGCGCATGGAATAATTAATATTGATGTGACTGTCATAATTCAAACTTTGCCTATTTTACCTTATTGATTTTGGAGAAAATTAAAAAATAAATAAATAAATAATTAAAGTAAAAAAAAATAACATACATATGTGAGTATTATATAAAATTAATTTAATAATATTTAATGTGCAGCAATTGACTTAAGTCTTTGCCATCTTTTCATCTAGTAAATTGTAATAAATTTGAGTTTAAAATAAAATTATTGCCATGCCAATTATATAGTAATTTAATTACGCCTGGTCACCTTGACTTGCCGCAGTTGATTGTCAAATGCAGACTGGTTTTTTTCCTCTTTGTGCAATTTTAATATATAATTGCTTCTGCACAAAAATAAGAACGCATTTTTGCCGAGTTCTAGTTGATATTTTAATTAAACCTGTTTTTTTTTTTTTTTTTGTCCATGTCTTAACAAATCATACAATCATTAATAATCCACAATTGTGTAATAGAATATAGTTTTACAAAATGAATAAAATATGAACTATTGCACTTGATCAAATATACTCAAATTCTGTTTCAATATAGTAGATTATTATTCTCTTTAATGCAATAAATAATAAGTGAATCGGAGCGATTGCTACAAAAGATTTTGAGCGGAAATAACAATTATAATTATTGAACTCTCGCAATTAACTCGAAAAAAATGGCTTAAAATGTCATAGAAACAGCTGCTGCAGCAGCAGCATCAACAAGAGTATCAACTGCGATGTTATTTGTTGTGGCCTGTTTCCTGTTGCTGGTCTTGTTCGGCCACATGTATTTCCTACTGCACATGGCACACACTTGAACCTCTCCACACGACACACAATGCCTTGTGAGCAGTTGGACGCGTATTAGTACATATTACGATTACAATTACGAGTACGACAAGGGGAACTTATAACACTCGAGCGCACCCTGTTCCACGCATCCAGCCTACGTTCAACGGTTCAACATATAGTACATACATATATAGAAATCATTCATGTGCTCAGTCAGCAATGGCACTTGACATTCGCATTAGCCCCGACACGTAAACTGGATTGAGTTTTGGGCTAATGGGCACATTGTTGGCCCTTGGGCGTTGTTGTTCCTCATTCTGCTTTAGATTACGCGAAATTTTACGCGTAAGCGCATTTTGCATAACTTAGCTTGTAATACAGGAGCAAAAAGCATCTTTCGGAATAACAAACATAACACATACATACATCAATATATACATATGTATGTGTGCAAATAGAATGGTAAATGCCTCTGGGTTATCATAAAACAATTCGCTGCATTTGGGTTTATTTTGTTGGGTTTGTTTTTCGGCTTCTGCTACGTTTGGCAATGCCTGCCCACAGTGAATTGTCTTTAATATATACTCTTAGTCTGTGCATCACAGAGTTTACATCTATCATAAATATCTTCTAATTTAAAAAAAAAGTATCTTATTAGAGTACCTATTTAATTTAATTGAATTATAAATTATTATATTTACTTTCATATAAAATACTTAGACGTGGTCGACATCTTAATTTTCTCATTATTTTATTTCATTTATATTTTATTCTCTAACACAGTTGTTAGAGTATCTTTTGGTTATCAATGATGCATTTGGAAATGTTTTCTTCTTATTTTTTTTGGCAAGCTTTATTATAAATTCGTGGTAAACATTTGCACAGTTGGCATCGACTGTTTCAGCCGCGTTTTTAACCAACAATGCTAATGAAGCTGTTGATGATCATAATGAAGCTGCTGCTGCGAATCGGTGAAGTGTATGCATATGTGTTTGGTTGGATTTTGGCACTTATTTATGCTATCAGCATGTTTCAATTGAGGTTTGGGTTCGATTCAATTGAATTCGAGAGTGCCAGCATTGGCGGAATTGCCTTTTGGAAATGTTTGGAATTAATACAATGAACGCCGAGTGTATTAGAGGGTGTAGGGTAAGTACATATAATCCAGATTTGAAAAAGCGGTCAAACAGAGGGCATTGCGAGGGCCGACCCACATACTTAGCGGGAAATGCTACTTTATGACCTTTGACAGCAACAGGAAGTGTGCTGAAATTTTATGGAATGCCGAAACTTTTGCTAGCTGGCTCATACCTGTAACTGAGTTGGGCCTGAAGGCATTTGCATAGCCCTTGAGCGCCAAAATCTCGCTCCTGGGAATATGAATGAATTATATTACAAATGTCGTTGGGCATAAATATATAAAATAAGCAGACAAAATAACTTTTTTATTATTCATTCGACATTGATATTGCCATATAAGTATTCCATTTTGCTTTGTTCCTTTACTGACCGCCGGCACTGTTGGCTCATCACATAATCCAATTGAGTGTCAAACCTGGTGTCAAGTTTCGTTCCACATAGCAAAACACTTTGGTTGTTGTCATACTCTTTCGGGGAAGGCTTGTGGATAATTGGCGGCACTCAGGCATAAAACCAAACCTACAAGCAGTCCTTGAGGTCAGTTTGTTTAGCACTCAAGTTTCCAGGGCAAGCAGTGGTATCTGTATCCTTAGAGAAAATCTCTTCTTTCTTTTGATTCTACTCTTTGATTTTTTTTCTTGGTATCGCCTTTTCGTTGTTGTTGTTGTTGTCTGTCTGGCAAGTTAACCACAGTTATTTTTGGTGTGCGGGTGTTGGTTGTTGCCTTATTTTGTTTTCCCTTCGACTTGAGCGAGACACAACGAAAAGTTTTTAATTTGTATGTGAGAGCAGAAAGTTTTTCATTTGGCGTATTGTGTTATTGATGTGTCTGTTACTTTGGATTTTTCTTGAACTTTCGAAACTGACTTTTAGTCTAGTTGACAGTGAATATTGGATTCCGTGCTGTCAATTGAAAGCGAATGATTGATGCTTGAGAGAATATTTCCTTAGATAGTCTTATTCTAAAATGTTATTTCAAATGTTTGTGCAAAGTTCTCTTTGTTCATATAGTTCACATTGACTATTCGAACGTAGAGCTTATTTAACATTGCTTCAACAATTTTGTTTACATCAATTTAATAAGTACGCCCAAGAACCTTGGTGATTTCTAGTAAATAATGCGCTTAACTATGCAAGAGCATTACCTTTTTATTGAATAGTTGGAGTGCTTAAGCAATTATTTGCAATTGAATTGATCAGTACATCCCACAATTCAGATTCTATATGGGAAAATCTCTGATCGCTAATCCATAATCAGCCAAAAGACAATAGAAGCAAGCACTGTACTGTCAGTAGAGGACCCAAACAACACAGTACACAAAGAGGGAGAGAGAGAGAGAGATAGAGAGTGAGTGAGTGAAAGAGACAGCAGCTTCTTGGACTGCGTAGCTTGGCAACATGCAAGACAGAAGAACGTGTAATGGTCGGTTAATGATTACAAAAAGGGAAACACAATCAGTCGTAAAGTTGCCCGACGAGAGCATCTTGAGGCGGGGTGAACGCAGCTGTTGTTCATGTAATCTAAACAATACCTGCACAATGTAAGAGGGATTTAAGTATAGATAAATATACACATATAAATAAATATATATATATGTGTGCATTTATATATGTATATCTGTGACTTGAGTTTATCTGTTGAGCTCAAGCTAAAGCGGTTCAATCGAGAACAATGAACCGAAATAAATGCACTAAAGCGAATCGAAGCTTATTGATAAAAAGGGCAGCAGCAGGCGGTAGACAGGTAACAACAGTAACAGGAACCTGGCCTGGCTTTGCCAAAGGATAACAGTCGCTTAAGAGCTGTCACAGGATACTCTGCGTGAACACAAACATATGCTCACACACACACACACACACACACACACATATTCACTCGCTGGCAGTTAGCAGCTGCAAAAATGTATATTGCGAACGCTTCATCTTTTGCTTGGCCAATTTGCGAATATTTGGCTATTTTGGACGCTCGGCAGCTACCAGCTATTACCTGTTGTCGAAATGTATCTGCCACATACACACATACCCACACACACACACAGACATACAGACACACAGATACCCTATCAAGCAGTAGTGATGTGTGCTCGAGTGCATTTTGTGTTTGGCCCTCGGAGGCCATTGTTTAAGCCATCATCAGCAGCATCATCAGCAATGTTGTTTTTCGAACTTCTTCTTTGATAGTGTTGTAGTTTATGTTGTTGTTGTTGTTGCCACTGCTGCTGCTATTGTTGTTGTTGTTGTGGTTGGTCCATCAGCTGTCAATGGCTTCTGCTGCTGCTTGATGCTGTATGCTGCTGCTGCTTCTGCTGTTTGCTGCTGTTTGCTGCTGTTTGCTGCTGATTCTAACTTAGCTGCCTGCATCATACAGTTTGTTGTCTTCCTTTTGAATTCGCTTCGCTTCTTCCCATATACCATTGCACACCTCCATCCGTGTATGTGTGTGTGTCAGCGTGAGTGTCTGCCTTTGTCCAGGTTGTTTATGTCAGCTTTCGTCTGCCATAATTGCTGTGCACTCGGTTGCCCATCGACTCAAAAATACGTGTTGCATACACTGTGCAAAAATACAAATAAATAATAAATAACTTGAGCAGTTTAGTGAGCTGCGAGCGGGTTATATAGAAGTTCCTTTATAATTATAAAGAGATTTTACATACAATTAGAGTATACTATCATATGGTAATTTCAAAGACAGTTTATGATTTTGGAGCCGGACATATATAACATATATAACAATATTTAATATAAATATATTTTCATTTCACCAATTCAACTGCTGACTAAATAATTCAAAATTTGTTTGACAACTACAATTGAATTTCTTTAGCGCGCCAGAAGTTCATCAAATTTTTGTGCGACTGTATTGAGGCTTAAAAATGTGTGTATCTTTGCAGTAATGAATTCAATTCGAGGCTTGGGCAAAGCTGCTTGCATCGTCCTGGCAACCATGGCTGACGCCCAGTTAAATCCTTGCCGGTTGTCATGACAGGCAATGAATTCAATTGGCAAGAACGTGTTGTGCTCTTAAATAAATCAGATTTTGCGACTAGTTTGTGGAGCATTTGTAATTCCAGTGTCTACATGTTGTACGGTTTCATAAACGGTAACTTCACTTCAATAGTTACGCAAGTGCGTATTATTGTGGATGAAAATCCGATTACATCTCTCATGATTTGCGTGATGCTGCATGTACTTCAATTGCTAGCTGCTGTTGGCATATTTCAAAATGCAACGCAACGCCCACAGAGTTGGTTTCAGTCATTAGTCCTGGTCGGACGGAACTTTGGTAAAGCGCAAATTGTGATATACATGTCAAAGTATATCAAATTTGAAGTGACTCCTTCATTATAATTCTCAGCTGTGCTAAAGTCAATGTACGGGTTAAAATGAATAACAAAAAAAAAGGAGAGAAGAAGACCGGCAAGAGAGGCAAGATGGATACGATATATCTTTTAGTTTGCTTAGCTGCATTCCTTGCTCTTAGTTATGTTCGTTCTCGTTCTCTTTTGATCTTTGAGCTCTGTCTGCCTTGGCTTGCCTTTGACTGGAGCCAGCTACCTCCGGCTACCTTTTACTTGGGCGCCGTTGAAGCGCGTCTAAAATGGTAATTTGCCTCACTTTGGGCCCCGCGCATCGTTAGTATCTAAACGTGAACTCAGCTCAACTCAACTGGTTGTCTACCTGGGCGAGTCTGTAGGCAATTGTCTGTCGGACGCTTTTCATGATCAGTTGAGGCGCGAAATTATCTCACATTAAATGTGGGAATTCGCATTTCGGATGCGTTTTTTCTTTCCCTTTTATCACTGCTACCTCGGGCAAATAAGCAAAGCATCGAAGTGCTATAATAAAGACAGATCTTCAATTAGTTGAACAAATTGCTTATACAATGAACTCGAAATTATTTCTGTTTAACACTATTATTGGCAGCTAGTCAGAGCTAATTAGCAGTAAATAATTAATTCAGATTCTGGTTCAATATATATTTTAGATGTGAACTAGAGTCAGTGAATGTTTAACCTAAATATATATTTATATTATTAATAATTGAAATAACATTATTTACTTTTCTATTTTCAGGTAATTATAATTATTCTTCGAAAACATCAATTATTAGACTTGGCACTGCTTAAATGGCTGGTAAGGCAAACGATTCTAATGGAATATGTATTTGCATCACTTTATGTGCTGAGTAATTTCTACATTTTTAAATACAAATAACACATAAAGTTCTTAACGGTCAGATTTTATTTGCCCTGTCAGCAAATAGCCATGAGCCAGGTATGAACATATCTAATTAACTCGAATGCCGTGGGAGGCATTCAAAAAGAGACTTTCAAATGATCACGATGTACAAGTACAAGTGACGTAAGTAGATTAGGCCCTTTGAGAGCTGCTTATTTACTTATAACGCATTTTTAAATGCCACAAATATGCAGAGGACAGGCATTAGATAGAAAGTTGGCTAAGACAAGCAACAGCAACCAGAGCGGAAGTATATTAAAACTAATTTCCTTCGTTCGTCGCTAGCAAAAGGCAAATCATGCACAGGCACTAGAGCACACAGATATTAATATAGATATGTATATATACATATATACAGGGTGAATCGGGAGACGCTACGCCCGGAACTCAACGACACAAAGCAATCAAAGCCAGACCAACGACCGACAGACCGAGTTCGCTCTCCTTCCCTCTCCCTCTCTCTCTCTGTCTATCTATCTCTTTCTGATGTTGCTGGTCAGCAGCGCAGAACTCAAAAGACCCAAAAGAACCCGCTCCAAATAAAATAACTACAGCTACAGCAACGGCAGCGGGAGCATAAGGCTGACGAGGAGAGCAGCGAAGTTAGAGATGATGCGGAGGAGGCGAACCGAAGCGCAACTTGGTACTTAAATTACTTTACCTCTACTTACAACTAACTTTACTGCTAACGCTCTAATATTAGGGCGTTGTTGTTGCTTTGACATTTGTGGGTTAAAAAAATAATTACCCTAATATTTATAGAGCTTGTTGTTGTTAGAGAAACGTTGGCCAGCAACGGCAACAGAACAGATTTGAAGCAAAGTAACTGAAAGTCGTCATCTATGCATTGTTATGGCACTGTTATTAAATACTCTATAAGACCAAAGGGTCATATACTATTATTAACTGAATGAAGACGTGAAACAATTATGATTGCACTGAATGAATATTTTCTTAAAAATGCATTTCCAATTGCCATTAAATGTCGTTAACAATTTCGATATATAATAATCGATAAATATTTTTTATTCATAGTTAATAGATTAATAAATAGCTACATTTTATTTTAAATAATTTTTAAAATCAATTGCTATTAGATTTTATTCCAAAATTTATAGATTTTTAAAAATTTTATATAATTCACTCAAATATTTCATTTAGGGTATTTGACATGTTGTAGTAGAGCTTCATCATGATTATTTCCTTCTTGTTTATGATTCTAGAAACGCTTTTGTTTAACGCTCTTTTGATTGCGTTTTGCAGCACATGAAGAATTCCTCTATTAATAGCTGTGTGTGTGTGTTGGTTGGCTGTTGTGCCCTAGGCGGATGACGGGTCTATGATGAATGGTTGGCTGTTTAGGTTCTTTGGGTTTCTCAGCCGGGTTCTCTTGTTTTTGGCCTAATGTAAATTGCCATTTTTATTGTTGTGTGGAACACAGGCCAAATGATTGCTTTGCATGTCGTGCCAATGAACTCGTCCCACAAAACAATTCAATGGCACCAACTACCAAAGGGGCATTAACGCCTAGCTAGTGGGCGGGGCAGAGTCACTCAATTAAGATGGAGCACGTGTAAACATCAGCTCGAAACGTTTGGCTAAATAAAGCCAAAATGTGACCCAAATATGAATGGTATGCCTAGAATAATGCAGTGCAGGCGAACGGATATAGCAATATACAAATATCTGCAAATATCTGTTGGCCTTTGGCAATTTTCTCTTTCAGCTGTTGTTGCTCTTGCTCTTGCTCATTCCATTTTTCTAGCTATGCAGCTCGTCGAATTTTGTATTTTTAGCTGTAGTGTGAAAACTAAATATGATAAATAATAAATTTTATTTTGCTGATTTAGTTTCGTCTGTTTTTTTGCTTTTTGTTTTTTTTTTTTTTTTTTGTCTGCTTGCCGTTGACGTCGCCTGGCTGCCAATTTGCCTTTTATTAGGCCAAATGCAAAAATGTTATTCGTGCCTGTCAGCATTTTCTTGCTGTGGAACACTTCTCGCCCACCCAAATTTCGGGCATGTTTCGGGCATGACCCATTGAAGAAGGCCTCATTGGCTGAGTTTAAGTATCGATGTGAAATTTGACAACAAAATTGTTTTTGTTTATATGTATTTGTTTGTGTGTGGGTTTGACACGTTAACAATTCTGAATTTGTTCATTATTTATTTATTTATATTTTTTGCTTATGACTTGGTTTATTTTTTATAGACCTGCATTTCTTTGGGTCAACAGAACTCGTTAGCGGCGATTGAACACTTAATCTTTGTCAAGTAATTGATTCAACTCTTTCCTCAGTTGAGTTAAACTTCAATCAGCAAAGATAATCGCATTAAATTTGTTTTTTTATTGACGTTCACTCAACTACAAAAAGGCGCGAACATTATCCAAAGAATCACAAGTTATAAAATAAATAAACAAAAGCGACAACAATAATTTTGGTATACCCACGCGCCGAAGTCTCAACAGTTTATTGTTTTTTGTTATTTTTATACTTGGCTAGAATTAGAAAGTTTTTTTTAACAGCATTCATTCTTTCAAATTATATATTATTGATGAAAAGCCATTTCATTATCATTAGCACTTCAGAAGAACTTTGAAAATCGTTTGTTTTTATACTTTATGCTAAATGTATATAATATAATATTTGTTCTCTATAAAGCATATTTTTATATAGAGTATTCTGTTCTTATGTAGGAAAAACAATTAAAAAATATAAAAATAATTTCATTTTTAATTTTGAAATGCTCGCGCATTGTTTGTTCTAATTTTGTGTATTTGCATTAAATAAATAAATAATTGCATTAAATTAAAATAATGCTAAATGTTTACGATACTTGTTATTGTTATTATTATATTTAATTATTAATTTTTAGCGCAGCGCCAAAAATGACGCTTGAGATTTAAAGATTGAGCTGAGAATTGCCTTAATGACAATTGCTTTTAAGAAAGCAAATTCTCTAAATATACATCTGTGTCTAATGTTAAGAAAGCGTTGACCTTCCTCTAGATAGCTAATGTCTAGTGTGCACAAAATATTCTGAATGATGCGTTGACAGCCAGCTGAGAGCCAGAACGTGAGAAGATGCCTATATAAATATGTACAGATACGTATGCCATAGATAATACTTGGTTATTTTTAATTGGATGCTGTCCAGTTGTTTGCTCTGTGTGTGCTGTGCTGGCATCTGTGCTACGCAAAGAATTTTAGATCTTTTCGAATATGAATTTATTTATAACATTTTTCTATAAAATTTAAATATGTAGCCATTGTCATGTTCAAACTTAAATCTTAAAATATAGCCTATCGTGATGGAAATAAAATTATTTGAATTTGAAATCTTGTTCAATTATGTTGTGTTAGAAAGTCTTAGTTTAGATTGCTTGCATATATCTTGAAAATAACAAAAGCAGCAGTGCCAAGCCCTTTAGTTATTTACTCTGCAATTTGTTTATAAATTGTAAAATCAAAATTATCTGCTTGGAATTAAATCAAATCCATGTTTACATTTATCTTATATCACAATTTAAATGAGCTGCACCTAATTAATGCATTTCTAATACTATCTTATGGCAGCTTTGCAGCTAGGCAAAAGATAATGCCATAAACATGAATGGCTTGTGGATGCGAATACATTTTATATTTACTTTGCCCAATAACTTGAATTTATTATTATTAGAATTTATATACGAAAGTCTGCATTGAACAGATGGAGAAACCAACTAAACCAATGTTATATAGTTTTCCTCACTGCTGACTCAAGTTAATTAACTTCCTATTTTCCAGCAATGCCTTAGTTAAACATTGCTTAGAAACTTGTTGATAGTTTGACGAATGAAAGACGTGGTTATATTTTGTGACATTTGGAATTGTTAAATTTCCAACTAGCAATAGCTTAGTATCAGAAACTAACATTTTTGGGTTAAGGCCAACAGAAATTATCAACGTTCTTTGTTATGAATGCGGGTATCAGGGTATCACCCAACCAATTTATGAACTTTACACAAGATTACGTTGCCAAGCAGCAAAGTTTTGCAATTTGCAGTTTAGCTTTTTCAGTTAGATGAATCAATCTTGAGTAAATATTCGTTTATGCTCTTCTTGCTTGGATGAAAACTAAATTTGATAATTCGTATTTATGGTTAATTACGACCGAGCTAGAAATTGTATTTCTATAGGATTTTCGTATGTTTATTGTTGCCATATTTCATATACATTGAAATGAAAATTTCAATGCAAAACAGAGAAAAAGTTGCTACACATGATATAAACTAAAACTCAATGCTTTGCCTAATTAATGAATAGTGGTTTACTAAGAGACATGTCTAAGTAAATCTAAGCAGTTTTTCCCTTGTCCTGGCTAGGTGTTTGCCAACAAAACAATTATGTTTAATATCTATATTTGATTAAATATAAGTGCTAAGTGCATTGGCGTTTTCATTAACAATTGAATTATGGGGCGTGGTAAATATTTGTTTTCCCACACAGTTTTAGATTACAAAAAAATTACCAAAAAAGAAAAAAAATGTATTTGGAAATTACATTTGAATGATGGCTTATCAAGTCTGCCAGGGCGGGACTCTAGCTTCAATATATATATTTAATTTACACACTCTATTTTCAACCCTTTCAATGTCTGTTTCCTACCCCTTTTGGTGTCAATTTGATAAGTGCAATTTATACAAAAGCGTAATGTGTGCATATCTAATAGATAAATAAGTATAAAAAAAAGTAGTTTGTTAATTCGTAGTCGAAGCGAGAGAGCAGAAACGATTCGGGCAATTCAGTTGGCCGAACATAATGACAACGGTCGAACGACTGAAGCACTTGACAGTGTGACAATCTAATTACATGGCTGACGTGTTCAGATGGCCAAACCTAGCCAAACCCGGCTAAGTTGTGAACCCGTCAGAGCCAACAACAAACCCTCATTGTGTTATTGTCTGGCTTTGATGTGTGCAGTGAATTTGAATAAATGAATTGAGCGCCTGGGTGGAATGATCGCTGAAAGGCTGACCCCTTCAAAATGACAGGTCAGCTCAGCTCTCTGCACATTTGCTGCTATTATTAGAGACGCAAATCGAATAAAAAAATATTCTATGACCAACAACGCTAACAACAACATGGCGATACGCCCTTGATTGCTTGTCTGCCACCCACCTAAGTACTACTGTGCCTGATAGTCTATTCGAGGGTTAGACACCAAGCAAAGCCAAGCAAGCAGAGGGTGCCAAGGATGGCCATGCCCAGGACACGTACTTGACACAAAACTCACGTAGGCAGCCGGCAGCCATGCCACCCACAAAGTGCATATTTCAAAGTAAATCGTTGAAGCATTGAACGCCATTTGCAACATAAATGTTTAAACACTTTGTGTCAGTTCGACTCGCGATAATAGGGAGGATTTTACACGCAAATGTGCTGAGTCGCTGATGATTTGCCTGTTAAGCAGTTGAAGGTGAAGACACTTATTATTCTTTAACTAAAACACTAAAGATACTATATAGAATATAGATTTGATTGTGTAATAGCCATTGCTTGTGACAATCTAATTCAATAATCAAAGCACAAAGTAATCTTTGTTTATCAAATTTCAAGCTCAAATGCTTATTGGCTGCTCAGTTCCAGATCTTATCCAGATTGACTATCAATTGTCTATTTTCAGGGTGTGTGTGTGTGTGTATGGCCATAAAATTCCAATCCAATACACAATCATATTCGGCAGGCTCTGTCTGCCCTTTTTGTTCAATCGAAAAGGAAATCAATTGGCTATATAGACGACACTTTACGAGTTTTGTTGCCATTGAAGTTGATTATGTTGGAACTCCTTCATGGCTGTGTGTGTCGTTGTTGTGGCAGTTGCCCATTTTACCCATTGACCATTGTAAATTGTGCGACAATAACAAATTAGCCTCAGTGTGTGGCCTAAAATTTGAACGGACGGACTGTTGGTCGGATGATGGGCTGCTGCTGTTAATGTTGTTGCTGCTACTGTTGTTGCCGTTGAGCATTACCGTTTAAATTGAACCTGTTGTGCATGTAATTTGGCAGCAAAAGCGGAACCCTTTTTGTTGCCATCATGAGCACAACAGAGGAGGGCAGGGGACAGGGCAGACGCCAGACGCCAACCGTTGAGAGTCAGAGCCGGCAAATCCGAGTTCCAGTTCGTTGACTCTCACGTGCGCCAGGGAAGGGAAGCCGCCTCGTCGGTTGGTCGGTTGCTTCGGCTGGTTAGTTGGTTGGTTGGCTGGTTGGTTGGTTGGTTGCTTGGTTTGTTACCTCTACACGTTGCTTTGTAAATGACAATTTTACCGTTTTGTGGCCCCTTCGTTTGAAGTACTTTTTAAGACTGGGGCAGCAATTTGTTTAAGTTGTGACACAGTGCACACTGCTTTCCAATGCACTGAACAAGCGACAATTAAATAAATGCTACGAAATTCAATTAAATGCAAATCATTTAAATATATATTAATATTGTTGAAATCAGTGATAAAATTTAAAATAATTAAATTTAAAAAATAAAAGAAGTTTTTAAAATCATTTTTTAGCTTCAAAAACATTTCAATGAAAAAGATTTTTTTTTTTTTTTAGTTAAAATATTTAAATTTAAAAAATTTACTTGGTTCAATTTACATATTTTTGTAATATCTTATTTTACTTAATGAATGACCTTAAGCCTAATCAGCGTTTAGAATTTCGTATCATTTTTGTATCATATTTGCATCAATGTACAGCGGCAACTGGCAGTTAGTCGAGTTCTCATTGTTGTTGCTGCTGCTGCTGCTGCTGCTGTTGTTTGTGCGTGCCATTTGCGGGAAATTTTTATTATGACTTTGCTAATGTCAAGTGCAAATAAACGTTTAACTGACAACGACGAAACGCCCGACAAGTACGTGAGCCCAGCGAGGCGAGCACGCTTTTCAGCAACAACAACAACAACAACAACAACAACAACAACAACAACAACAACAACAACAACAACAACAACAACAACAACTGAAGCAACAACAAAATTTGTTGCAATCAACATAATCAAAACAGACGTACAAAATGTTAGCTATGCTGTTTTTCTGGTAGCCGTCTCCATTGATGACGCCATTAAATACACACAAAATACACACACACATGCACACACATGCAAAGAGACAAACAAAGATGGCACCAGGTTTGCTGTTGTTGTTGTTGTTGTTGTTGTTGTTGCTGTTGTTGCTGTTTGAGTCAAGTGTTTATTGCACTGCAGGTGCGCGCCATGTTACGCTTTTAAACGGTTTGTATCTGCATGTATGTGTATGTGTAATGACACACCATAAAGCAGGCCCGCATATAAATAACATAAATAAATAACATTAAAACAAACTCTCTCAAAACGTTAATTGCATTCGAATGCTGAGTACGTGAGTCGCAGTTGTAATTTTGCCATCTCATCTAGAGTAGAAAAGGGCGTGGCAGGTCAGGCGAGACAGGCGCGACAGGCGCTTGTTTCTTTGTATATAACTGGCACAAATTTTGCACTTTGAGACTTTTAATATTTGACAGTTTAGTTAGTGAAGCTGTTGGAATGGGCTAAAAGAGCAAAGACGATTCATGGAAACTATCTAGACAGCTGGAATTTGTAATGCAGAGACTTAATTTAAATATCTCTAGCTCGCAAAATATTTGTAATTATATTTTAAGAGCAGTAAAATGCGGAATTGAAATTTAAATTGTGATTATTTTAAATGCACATGTCACAGCTCATTTATGGTCATTTAAATATTTTTTGAACACATATTAATGAGCATTTCGTAATAAACTCTATTAAATTCGCTGAAGCGCTTTGCTCAGCCCTGTTGGGGGTGGTCAAAGGGAATGCGACAAAGCAAAACTTCATCATATTCATTCTGCATTCGCTGTCATCGGCTGGCTCTGTTGGAGTTTTCTGGCTTGCATAATGCAACGAAATTAATTAAAATCTTGACGAGAATGTAAGCCCACAGACTCGTCAAAATTTACTGTTGTCATTGTTGTTGTTGTTTTTGTTGTTATTATTGGTATTATGTCTATGCAGTGTTCAAAGATCCTTTTGATGTTTCGACCTTTGTTATCAATATCTTTGAAGTTGTTGCTTTTGTTATGGGCGTGATATTAATATTATTATATCTGAATAAATAAAACATTGCACATGTTCAAGCAATAACAAGCATATCTCTCACATACATATGTCCACTGTCTTCAATTATAACATATCTTTATCAATCCAGCAATATTTCGTATATACATACATACATATGTATCTTACCTATATATATGTATATATACGAATATGCAATTAATACGCATTCAACGTTTGTGTCTCAAGCAAATATCGTAGTATATTTACTTGACGTACACTCATATGAAATATATGCATGTATATATGTATATATATTTATCGGTTTGTGTAAATCGGTACACAAATTGTGAACTGAAAGTTGAGAATCTCTCTTGTCCCATAAAGTAGCAAGAGAAATGCAAACAGGCAAATGAAAACTCGGCTGTCAATATATTTGGCATTTGTTGTTGTTGTTGTTGTTGTTGTTTTGTTTACTTATTGTGTGGCGCACACATGTGCATATTTATTACTGAATATGTATTTGCTTATTGTGCACTGCATTGCTCGTCGCAGCTCCAATTCAATGCGACTCATAAACACAGCACAAAGTATTCAGAGAGGCAGTTGAGCAAATGGGCAGGCAGTCAGCCAGACAGACAAACAGGAGACATTCGCTATCGAAAGGTGGCAATGAGCTGGAGTGAGGCTGATGCGAGACATGTCCACAGAGGACTTAATTAATGTTGAAAAGGAGGGATAGAGAATTTACAAACCCAATGGAAAAAAATGCATTAATTAAAACAAGCGGAGAAAAATAAAAGTTTGCCCTTTGATGTGAGTTGAGGACTACATTGAAATATATTATATTTTTAATATCAAGCGAAATATGGTTATCAACTTGGGTTATTTGAACTACATATTTGTGTGCAGATGTTAAAAATACTTTGCAATAAAATATACAACAATTTTTTATTGCCATAGGTAAATTTTTAGAATTAATTAAAAATACATTTGACAAAGAATTTATCAGAATGGAATTTTTTGTATGAATATCAAATTTCTTACATGAATTTAAAGGTATAATAATTATTTGAAAGATTTAAAAATGTTTATAGACTTTAATTGATTTGTATCTAAAATTGAACTATTTATTGGTTTTGGCTAAGTGCATGAAAAGCGAAGGTCGTAAAATTTGATACTATGATGCTGTCTAAATATATGTAAGTATTAATAATTATATTTTCGTTAGCTTGTTCCACTATATTTTAGATCTATAAATATCTCTACATCTATATCTATTAATATCTAACAGTTGAGGGCACTCGTAGCAAATATGAATTGTATGCCACATAAATAATTGATGGTCAGTCTGTAAGTACGCATAACGATTCTTATTGGTCGGGTCTGCTCTGGCTGGCTTGGCATGGGCTGGTCCCTGATGTATGTATGTCAATTAGTTGAACAAATTGACTGCCGTCTGTCGCTGACGTTGCCTCTCAGCTGGAGCGGCAGCTGCCAGTGCCACTGACAGACTGTGCGGGCCCGGAGTCCTTTGGTCGCATTCGCATTTCACTATTGTGGTCTGCGCTTTGGTCGCTTTATTTGAAGTTAATTTTAATTGCGCTCAAGTAGGAAATCTTAATTTCACAGCAATTTCAGTTCAAATTCATTAAAGCAAATCGGCACGAATCTTTTCATTGGGCGTCGTTTGTGATGTGATTTAATGCAAGTTTTGCATTAATTGCCAAGCGCAAGCCACATTAAAAGAAAAAGTGATTATCATGTTGTTGTTGTTGTTGTTGCTGTCAAGTGGCGAAGCGAAGAAGCAAGAGTCTTAATTGAGCTATATTAATGAAGTTTGAGCTCTGATATTATTAACAACTTTATTTGTGGAAGCAAGAGATCCATGAGCATACGCTTTCTCTTCATATTCAAATTACACTTAGGCATAATATTTTGAAAATGGTTTTGAAAATGGTTTTGAAAATTATCTATAAATCTGTTGATAAATAAGAAATGAGACAAATAGAATTTTCTTTCTGAAATTGTGAAATTCGCACAAATTTTAGATAGTTGAAAAGAACAATGAACATGCAATGGTGAGAACCAACTGCACATCGAGTCACGCCTCTTTAATACCTTTATTCCCTTGCGTTTATTATTTGGTTGCTAAATTGTGAATTCAACGCGCGGTAATATTATATGGGCGGCAATTGCTTTACCTGAATGAATGAAACTGTACACTGATGCCGGAATTGTGCGGCTTTGTACTGATTCCAACAATTGGGCGCTCTGCATTTGGCCGTTGGCAGCTCAATTCGAGTACATCAAATGCAGAATATGCACACACACAGATACACGTGCGTGTCTGGAAAAATGTCGCCGCTAAACGTTTAGTCATTGACTGCACAGAATAACAAGCGCAGCCAGCAATAAAAATAAAATCAAAACGAAACAACAGCAGCAACAATAGCTGCACAGAGCGAAATTAAACGCCATTTTGTTGTTGTTTCATTGTTTGCACGGCTTTCGCATTTGCATTCCGCTGGACAAGAAGGAGTCACACGGCACTGGAATGAGAGCGGTGAGAGCAAAAGTTGTATTCGCATCGCTTGCTGTCGTCGTTGTTGTTTTGTTATTGTTGTTGCGGTTGTTTTCGTGTCGCGCTCTGCTTGCATTTTTTTCAAAGTTTGCTTTCATGATTTTGGTGGTTTACTTTGTTGGCTTTTACCGTTTTTGTTTTGTATTCTGTTAATATTGACCATTATCGGCGTTGCCTACTACAAAGGAATGTGTATATGCGTGTGTGTAATAGCAATGAACGAAATCAGGATATGCATCGGCGAAATTCTTATTTTGGTTGACTTGGATCGCGTGGCCAGATGTTTGAGAAAATTAATTAAATCGCAGTGTAGAGCGCACTCAATTGCTAAACTGTGGCCCTGTCAATCTGTTTGTTGTTTGCTCATCTACTGCCTGGCGCCTGTCCGCAGCTTGATAAGCCGCACGCTCTGCGTTGCGTATACGCACTGTGTAACCAGTGTCAAAACCATAAAAAATGATGGCAACGCTGTGCCACTGGCAGTATACACACACACAAACACAGCGATTAATTATTTATGCTTTTTATTTTGTTTGTTTGTCGTTTCGCTTGCGTGTTTTATTATTTTGTATTTTTTTTTCCATCTCGCAGCAACAACCACAAGGATGAAGTTGATTGTGTGGTTGATGTCAACAATTTGTTCGGCATCGTTTTCTGTGCGCTATCTCACGTGAGTTGTCTTTTGATGTGTTGTGTTTGGCTCCTTTTATTGTCGATGTTAAAGATACATCTATTAAGATACATGTGTATCTTGTAGGCAAACGAATCTGAATCTGTAACGATTCCAACAACCAGCCATAAAATCAAGGTGTGTATTTTGTCTGTCTGCTGTTACAATTGTGCCATCTCATGCTGTCTGTTTTATTGACTCTGCTGTGATAGTTTATCTTGTAAGAGAGATACGTTTGCATTCGAAATATATACATATGTATATACACGCTCATGCAAATGTGTTAATTGTGTTTTGATTGAATTACGTTGAAATATTTACACAGCAGCCGTACATTTAAACGAGAATTCTGTTTGATTTTTGATCTCTTACACAACACACACATACGCATGAAGAACCTAAAAATAAGGAGTACACGCAAAGTGATTGAGTTTGAGGATCGGGGTAATGGGTCTGCAGCGTTTCACAGATGCACTAACAGGTTTTCAATAAGTTGCCAAAGTGGTTTCACTCTTTTTATTTGTGCATGTTTATTTAACACTTTTCCTTTATGATTTGTTTGTGCTTGTGCTTGTAGCTGTTAACTGAATGCAAATTACAAACAGACGCTGCTGCAGCTGTAGCTGTAGTTGCCGTGCCACAGTATTTCACGCCTCTACCTCAGTCAATGTATTTATACTCAAGCCATAAATTCGTGTAACAACTACTACCACATCAAGTTTATAGATTTTGGTTTTGGTGTCTACACCTCGTACCTTTTAGTCTATGCCCATTCCCCTCGCATTTCCCTTGCTTGCATCGCACTCTTTTAATTTGTGTGCCCCATTTTTATAACAATCCATAGCCATACATATTTTGATTCATGTATTATTCGCTTAAGTTTTATTGAGGGTTGTTTTTTTGTTGTATCCTTTCTCTATGTTTGGTGGTGGTGGTGGTGTTGATGCGCCTGAGCTCGCTCTCTTCTTACTCAAATACGGAGAGCGGCAGGCAGAAATAGAGAGAGAGAGAGAGAGAGAGAGAGAGAGAGAGAGAGAGAGAGAGAGAGAGAGAGAGAGAGAGAGAGGAGAGAGAGAGAGAGAGAGAGAGAGAGAGAGAGAGAGCGAGAGCGAGCGCGTGGCCTCTCTTGAAAAACACTTGGGCGCTCTCGCTGTTAGCTGTCTCATATTATCGTATTATTACCCTTACTACAACGTTTTGCATTCACGTGCTTGTATTTTAGGCAATCTTTATTCCCCGTTACCGATTTCAAAAATAACGCCAAGCATTGTTGGCCGGTAGATGGCGCCGCATGACAGCTAAGTCGGCTAAAAGAGCTTCACGTCTATTTGTTTCTAGTTAATGGAAAAAGCATGAAAATTAAGCTGCGTCGGCAACGTCAAGTTCCCTGTTAACTTTCCCTTTGTTGTTTTCTTTGACTGTATGCGCGCGTGTATGTGTGTGTGTGTGTGTGTGTGTGTGAGCGTCTATTGGATGACTTTGCCTGGGCTACTTACACGATTACTTTTAACTTCTGACATATTTTGTGAGTGTGCTTCGGAATGTTGCCAGATTTTTGTTTTTGTTGGCGGTGTGAAATTTTTTGATTTATGAAGTCGTGAACTTGCATTGTTCACAGTTTTCGACGGCTTTAGGGCTTATGGTAAGAAAGAGGAAAAGTTTGACTGAGCATTCAATTTGTAGCTAAATCTATCGGATCAAATTAGAGGAATAAATTATTTAGAGCTTGATGCCAATTAGAGTGAATATAATAATTAACCATTGCTTATGGAAATAAGTAATCAACATAAACCAAATATATGATTTATTAACACCTACTTAATTTCTACTACTGCCATAAAATTGAAAATAAATAAATTCCTTATCAATTTGCATTTTCTCTTTTTAGGTAAATAAATGTGAACATTTACAAATTTAATATTGTAATATTGTGATGCCCTACACTTAGTACAATATCTTGTCACGTAAGTCAAACAAAATGTCGAAAATAAACTGAATTGAAATGCTGTTAATTAATTAAATGGCGCTTAGGTATGCAAAACAGAGCTACCACCTGTTATTGGTAGCAGTTGTTAGCAAATTCAATTTTATTATATGAATGTTAATTCAATCTGGCAACGCTACCCGGTCATCACAAATGCCCTTCTTGCTGCCGTTGTTGTTGTTGTTTCTGGTGCTCTGGTTTCGTGCTCTTGTGAGCTGTTTCGCTCTTTCCGAGGTACTAAGTGATTTTACGTGTTTGGTGCACCACACACGTTTGCCCTCCCACCTTAGTTCGCTGTCCGCTGCCCGCATCGCTGACGTTTAGTTTCGTTTCGTTTCGATTTTTCTTCATTCTTCTTAGTTTATTTTGTGTGTGTGTGTGTGTGAGTGTGAGTGGGTATGTGTGCGTGTATGTGAGTTTCGTTTGTTCGGTCGCCGAGTCGCTCTCTCACAGTTCGCTCTCGTATTTATGATTTTTTTTTTTGCGCTCTTGTTGTTTTTCAGCTTGAGTCGCGCGTTGAGTTTTTCTTCTCATTCTTTGCGGCGCGCGCGAAGCAACAACAACGACATCGACAACGACAACGACAACGACAACGACGACGACGACGACGACGGCATCGACGATAACGATGACGATGTCGAAAACGGCGACGATTGCTACGCGAAGTACAACGAGGACATCGACGAGGATATTGTAGAGATATAAAAATGTTTTGTGCGATTTCGCCGCGACTAGTCTTACGTACGTGCCGGGGTCGCAATGAATGTGTCGTATCATCTCGTCTCGCCTGCCGCCAACATTTCCTCGTCGTCGGTTTAATTTGAGCAATAAAGTTATTTAGATATTTGTTGTTTGTGTGCTGTTGACCGTCGGGAATTCTCACATCAAATTTGATAAAAACAAATTAATGAATTGATTGGCCTGCAAGGCGCGCGCGATTGTAAGTGTAAGTACAAGTGCAGGTACAAGTGCAGGTGCAAGTGTAAGTGCAAGTGCAAGTGCATGTAAAGTGTTCAAAACAAACCATAAAAAGTGCTTAATATAAAAGCCCCAAAGCATTACAAAAGTCAAGCAAATCAAGAGGAAGAAAAAGTGTCAAAGAATTAAATTTATTCATATTTGTGCAGTGCATAAAAAGCAGTCAAAATTTTCACCATTTATCCGCAAATATTTAGTGAGTATCTCACAGATGCCCGCCCACACACTCACTCACACGCACACACATACAACCGCGCTCCCTTGCACCATCAGCTTTTAGTATAAACAACGTGCGTGTGAGAAAGAGCACGCGTGTAAATGATGTTTGGTTGTTGTTGTTATGAATGTTGTTGTTATTGTTGTTGCTGTTGTTAGCTGCTGGCACGTCTTTCGGAGCACACAGATACGTCAATATAGCGCCACACACAAGCACATATACATATGTACATGCACACATTTAGATACAGATAGCCCAAGTACGACAACGGCAACAACAACAATAACAGCAACAGCAACGAGAGTAACGTCGATGACGACGACGGCGACGGCGACGTAAATTGTGAAGAAATGCGCGCTCGTGTGACCCCATAGTCTCTGCTGCTCCCATCCTGCCCACACTCCGACTTCCTCATTTCCCCCCTTGTATCCCAGTTATTACTCTGCACTCTCTTTCTCTCTCTCTCTCACTCTCTGTCCCTGCCCCTGCCCCTGCACACAGTTCCATTTGCTGCCATCGCAGTAAAGCAAAACAAATAAGATGTAGATACAATTTTTCTTTTCGTTCTAACATATTGTTGTTGCCGTCTGTTCGTTGGTGGCATGTGTATCTGTAGGTATTTTATCTAGCCACGATAGACACACACACACGTTTGTGCGTTTGTGTGCCAAGCTCAGCTCTCAAAATAAATGTATCTTAGCGGCTGTCCATCGCTGACATCCATCAGATACCTGTGCATGTGCTTTGATGTCACTGTGGCCTTTGGCTTGGAATCTTTTGCTTTTTAAGTGCGTGTCGTGTTGTTGTCGCTTTTGCCTTTCTTCACACTTTGTTTGTCATTGTTGCTTCAGCCATTTGAGTGCGCTCCATAATATGATTTTGACTTGTTGGCTAGGCGTTGGCTTACCGTTAATTCTTATTGGCCTGCTTTTTTCCTCTCTGTTGTTTTATTTTTCATTTTTATTGAGCTTCAGGCGCCGGTTTCATATTTATGAATTGACGGCAACGTATAGAATTGATGGGCATATTAAATCGATGTCATGAGGCAGCCATTTGATGTGCAGGACATGGAATGTTGAATTTGTTGCTGTTGTTGTTTGGTGTGTGGGCTGTGCAGGATACGAAATGTTGTTTTATGTGTGGGTTTGGAATGTGATAAGCAATTTGCATGGCCTGCAATTTAATTTTATTTTTTTCCAACTGAATTTTTCGTTTTTTAAAAGCTGAATTACACGAAATAAAATTGTTGATATTTATCCTATTTGAAAGAAATTTCGAAATATCACATTTAAATGTGTTATGAATATACTTGTAAATACAGATTAATTGAGCAGAACTGAAATTTAATATTCACTTTTAAATTTATGCAAGAGTAATCAAATTTATACATTTATATAAAGTAAATCGTTTTGGCCATTTTAATAATTGTAAAATATTTATTAAGGTATTTACTTGATGTTTTCAGACGCGCCTCATGCTAATTAAATGTTATTAAAAAATTTTATTCCCGTGCATTTAAATCACTAATTTCAAATTAATTTCTGTTTTATTATATATATTAAAAACTCTAAATACTTTATTGAGCTTGAAGGGCTGCTCACGCCCCTATCAGCTGTAAGCATTGCATTGCAGCTCGCTTTTGTTTATTTCTTTGCTTATCTCAAGAACTTAATTTAAGAGTGAAAACTAATTATTTCCTAATTGATTTTCCTATTGAATGCCATATGCACACATATATATGCATGTGTGTGTCCAAAGGGAATACGGTAAATGGAAGTAAGCGCTTTACAACTGTTTCTATAATATAATTCACTCAAGGTAGTATTAAGTACCTTCGCTGACTCTATTGCTGTAAAACTAATTGCATGTCAATGCCAGGCCATGGCAAAACAATCTTACAACGACCACAAGCATGTGGCAAGCAGTCAATAGACAATGAACACGAATGTGCGGAAAGCTAAACACAAAATGCGTGAACTGTGCGTTAGGCAGGTGACAAGCGTCAATGCTTTTGACCAATTTGGGCAACCAACACGAAATAATGGCCCGAAAAAAAAACAAGAAAAACATGAAAGTCGAATGATTTCATATGATTGTTTTCTGTCCTCGTTTAGTTGCTTTTGTTATCTTTGACAGCTGCAAAGCAATACAAAATTAATATATTAGCAAGGAATTTGAAATAGCCAAATGCAAATTATTGATTTATAACTAACTAATTATAGCTAACTGAAATCGTGATTGTGATATAGCAATATAATATTGTAATTTCTTCTTATTCAAAAGACTATAGAAACCATTTGTGATACGTTCATGATATAGCATTGTCAGACTCTTTCTATCTCTTTTATATATAATATCATATAAAACAGTATCTGTTTAGTCAGGCATCAATGAATCGCTCAACTGCTCTTTGTGTATTTTTAATTCAGTTCCAACAGCTTGCAGCTATTTAAGGAGTATCTCACTTGGCTGGCTACATTCAATTTCGGCCCTTTCACTTGTTTCTTTTTATGAAATGACACGTGACGTGTTAATGACGTTGCTATTTAGAGGTAAACAGCAGCGGAGCACAACAGCTTGTGGATGGGTGGTGGCTGCGTGTAGCCGCAGCTGTGATTGTAGACTGGTGGTTGCTCTGTGGTCTTAAGCAGTTTGACAAAAGTTTGCACCTTTGTTAGGTGGCTGCAATATGTAGGCTGTCCTATGCGGCGTATGTGTAATATTGTTGCTCACGCCGTGACATGGCGAATTCTTGCTGTCAGCGCAATTGGTGAGTCAACGCGACTGTTGTTGTTGTTGTTTATTTGTGTGTATTGATTAATTGTAAATAGCCAGTTCATATTAGCCATTGGCTTTGCCTTTGATAGTATCGTAATAGCCGGAGTTATTTGTCGAGCCGTTAACATCAGTTGGCACTTTTCCCATAGTAATTTAATACATATTTAATGCGCCTTACATTCGCTCTCACTGTTGTATGGACATGCATAAGTACATATACATTTTCATATACACCCTAGGAGACCTCCGTCGCACAATGGCGACTCGTCAACGGGTAAGCAAAATGCATAAACTAAATTAATTTGATTGCCACACGCCCAGTTTGTTTGTTTGTTTGCTGTTTGCTCTGTTGGACGCTAGGCGGGCAAATACAATTGGCGCTTCACTTCGATGTCTATGCACAAATGGTTTTTGTCTGCCACCGTTTCAATTACATTAAGAACAATTCATCTAAGAGATCAGGGATGAATATGAGATTCCAAATAGATACGAGTCTTTGATGCCTTTAAATTTAAGTCAACTTAATTGCAATTGAACATAATTTAATTGTCGATTAAATGTGTGACAAAAGGAACTTAATCTGCTTAGACTCGAGTCTATGTAAAAGGAAGTAATGAGCCTGTAAAATATTTATTAAAGTAAGGCTAAACATTGGAGAATTAACTAATGCAATGCTGATAATCAGAGTCAAGCAATGTTCGATCTATATTAGATATATTATATTATAGGTAAATATATATGCACATATATATGTATTTATATGTAAATGTAACTATTTATATAATTTTCAATAATTAATGGAATAACATGTAAGCTTCCATTAAAAGTTTTTGCCATGCATCATCTGTGGCGAAAAAAACTAATTGAAATTGAATAATTCCATTGTTAATGATGCAAATATGCTAAGCCTTTATCAAAAAGTTCTATCATGGGGAAGTTTGCTTTTATGTTTTGCAGCTAAGCGATTACTGAATGTAATTAGGGTAATCTGCCGTCTAAGAGCGAACGAATGCATGAATGAGTAAATGAATGAATAAAATAAAATGAGAAGTGTTTGGGCGCTGTGCGCTGTGTGCTTTGTTCGAGCGCTCAAACTGTTAATGATAATGATGATTATAATGATGCGGTGTCATCGACGTGCCGACTAGCTAGCCAGCCAGCCAGCCAGCCAGCTTGACGCACTTTGTATGCCTGCCCACTCACCTGGCCATCAAAATGGAAACTCAAACTCATTTCAACAGCACTCGAGACATGAGTTATTTGGCTCGAGTGGTTTCCAGTTGCCCTGCTTTTCGTTGCCGTTGCCACTGTGGGGCGTTGCGTTTCAAGTGTCAGGTGGGTGTGTGGAGTGCGGAGTGAGGTGGGAGTTACACTTTTAATTGCAGCAACTGATTGCTGTTGGGCGTCCTTTTGTCTGCCTTGTTAAATTGGCAGGCATTAAATGCACTTTGTCTGTGGCACAATCCTTGCTCTTCGATGCTGTTGATATGTGCTGTCATTAAATGCTTTCACCAAAGAGACTCAAAGAGATTACATAATGTACATATATAATTAGCAATAAGTATATCATTTAATTTGCAGCCAAAGTTCAATCAGAGTTCAAACTAATTACCATAGAACAAAGGCGAACTGAGGCGAACAGTCATCATTATTAATGCATGCGTTAATAATGAATGTGCATTTCAAATACATTTCAATAAGCCATCATTTCCACAGAATTTGCAAAAATAGCCAATAAGGCGTCGTTGACTTTTCCGAGAAATGACAAGGAGGCCAAGTACACAGACTGGGCACACACAAGCCATGGCCATGGAGAATGGCTCACGCAACTTCACTCTACGTATGTACACCATGCGACTCACTTGCTCGCCTGGCTGCCCAGTGCTACATTGAATGCGATACACAGCCATATCCAGAGCGAACGAACGAGCGAACGACTATTCAAACGTGCCTACAACTCTTATCGATTTTTATTTCATTTTTATCCGACTCGTTCCGCAGCCAAATGAACGGAGACGCTGTCTTATTTTATGCACATATACCCTTGCCTCCCCTCTTCCGTCTTCCGTCCCCTCCTGTCTCCACCTCCTGCCCCTTGCCATGTCCGACTGCTGCTCGCCTCGCCGCAGTTTATCCTGCCTCGCTGTGCCTGAGCATTGTTTTTGCACAAACATTTTTGTATGTCGTTGGCTGCTTCTTATGAAGTTTGTGGGCGGTGTCGGCGGCGTAGGGGCGGGGACGCCAGTCGGTAGTCAGCGACATATCGCCATAACACCATCAACGGTTCATGTGTACGGCGAGAGTAGAGGATGACAAAATGCGAGCTCGGCTTGGAGACTCCATGTTGTTGCTATTTTGCTTCTGTATCCGTGGTCTGCGCTTGGTCCTTTTGGGGTCGAACTGTCATAGGGACGGTCGGTGCGACAGCCTGACAGTGGCTCCTTCGTTTCGCTATTGTTACAGACTGTGACAATAGAAACAGCAGCCGGGTAGAGCATTTCGTTTCCACGTTGCCACGTTGAGTGCTACACAACGGCTTCTACTTAGAGTCACTGAAGTGACAGCAGAGAGCAGAGTGCAGAGGGATGGAGAGGGAGGCTGTAGGAGCTGTAGTCGTTGGCGTAGAGGAGCCGCGAGGCTGAGGTTATGCCAGTCAACCAAATAAACGAAACAACAAAGATGCGACACATACACACGGCAAAGAAGAGTCATAAAACATGCGAGAGCATAACAAAGTTGCTATAAGGTGGACCCAGAGGCCCGACTGAGCTCTACTCCTGGCCCAACTCCATGGCTGTTCCCATTAGCAGCCAACGGCAACAGCGACGGCTCAACTCGAGTATCCCAAGTGTCGCTGTGTGTGTGTGTGTGCGTGTGTGTTGCACTTGCATATAAATAAATAATTTTTTGTTGCATGATTCTTTGAAATTCAGATCTGGGATAGACGAACGGGTTGAGCTTAAGTTGCTTGCTGCAGTGACACGACTGTAGCCAAAATTGGTTTTGGCAGTTATGAATTTCATTTGCAATGTTACTCAAGCAAATAAGTTTTAATAAACCTAAAAAAAATATGAATATTATGAGATTATATAAAGCTAAATTAAGTAAATTCAAATGTTATATGAAAGAAAGTTGACTTCAAGTTTGACTCTCTAACACTTTCTGTGCGTTTAAATGAATTCCGAACTTATTAGCAGAAAAGTAAATAGTAATCCTACAGTTTAATGATTATAATGTGACTTTCTACTAAAATGTTAATGATTGTAAATTATTTAGAGATTTGTGATTTATTTATGCTGTTTATGGACCACTTTTGAAAGGATCTAAGTAATAATGCATAATTGAATGAGTTGCTGACCAACGTGCAGGATTTTTGTTATACACAAATATTTATGAGGCAAGCCGACAAGTTGGAATATTCCAGTTACGCCCTGTGCGTGTCTGTAACCCTATATGTATTTGTACTTGTATCTCAGAAGTCTGTCGTCTACTTCAAATACATCTTTGCCGTTTCACTTTGGTTGGCTCGCTTTGCTGTGCCGCATTTGGCTTAATTCAATTATGCTGCTTAACAAGCCAAATGCCTTGAAGGCATCAACTGCCGCCGAAACAGCAGGACCAAAGGACAGACTTTGTGCCCGGATTGTGGGCCCAGTCACAGACTACAGTTCTGACTGCTGCGAACACGGGCGCAAGAACTACTCGCGCTACACTTTCCATTACCTTTGCTTCTTTACCATGTTTTATTTATTTATTTTTATTTTTTGTTTTGCTTCTTTCCCTTTCCGATTTGTTTTTTTTTTGCTCTCTTTTTGAGCCAACAAAATTTTTACTGACTTTGACAGGCAGCAAAGCGGCGCACAGAGAGCTAACTTTCAGTTGCACAAGCAAATGCAGCACACACACACACACACACATAGGCATACACACATACAGATACACACTTAGTGACTGTTGTGCAGCGTCAGTCAGCCAGTGAGTGGTGCCTCGTAAATAGGATTCATCTTGCTGCGCGGGTAGCCGCCGTTTGACTGTATTTGCTTTTTTTTTGCCTCCTTGCCTCAAAGTACGCTTGGTTCAGTTTTTATGCTGCTGCACAAAATGCAAAATAATGTGGCAACATCTGGCCCTGCCTCCGAGCCCGAGCCCGAGCTGGCGTCGTTCTCTGTTCTCGCCAGACACTCAAGTAGATGGCCGGGCAGAGAGACAGTGGAGGCAGAGAAGGCAGCCAGGCTGGCAGGCTGCAGGCAGGCAACCATGCATCGGGCAGTCAGTTAACTACCATCCAGTCAACCAACCAACCAACCAAACACCTATCCATCCATCCATCCATCCATCCATCCATCCATCCAACCATCCGTGCAACTGTTCGTCGTCTATCCGTGCGTTCATCTGCGTCTCGGCTAGCCAAACTTTCGAGCATCTCTCTGAACGTATGTACGTGCATATCAAGTGCATATCTTTGACTCGATATTCACTTTGCTTTTTGTTTTTTGAATACCCTAAACAAAAAACTGTCTACAACGTTGCTGGGAATGCCGCGTAATTTTAGCAGTGTAAATATGATATTAAGGATTTGCTTTGAATTCATATTTTATTTAAAATTATAGAGAATAAGCAAGCTAAATGTGTGACTATAGAAACAAAATTTAGTTGATTAATATATTATAATATACAGATTTTATAGATTTTTCGTACAGCTGAATCTGATTGTGGATAGTATAGACTTTAGCTACTTCAACTAAGGTCCGGCTTTAATAAAAATTATTTCTCCTTTTTCTTTCCTTTTTTTACATATTCTGTGCGACTGTTTCGTTTGTGGTTTTGCTAACCATGAAAAACACTTTTCACACACAAGCTTACCTTCATATCTTTGTATACAGTATATACATATATAGTATATGCTTTCATCAGTCTGTCTGCATGCTCGATGGCAAATAGGAAGAAAACATAAAACGAAGCATTTTAACTCAAATCAAATTACTTGACAAATGAAATTTAAAGGAAAATAATATATGTATGTAACCTAAAGTTCATGTCTGCCATGAAATGTTGGTATTATTTAATATACAAAGATTTTGTTTAGTATTCAATTGAGTATATTATTATTTAATAGTTTTTATATATTTCGAGCATTACATTTATCAAATTGTAGTAAGCTTTCTGATTAATGGTATGTGAAGTAGTAATTTATTTAGAATATCTTGAGTTATTGGAAAATTGTCCTTTTTCAAGAGGTCACACTTGCGTTGCTCCTAATGCGATACAGTTAGTTGCATGTCTAACAAACTGTGAGGCATTCATCTAGAAGTACTTGAAAATATTCGTATTTAGATATTCATCCGTTCTCCCCCTTTGCATACTTATTGTTATTGAGGGCACACGCGGCGCGGCTTTTGATTTACGTTGCTGCTGGCAACCTTCAGTACCTTCAGAAACTTCTCTCTCTCTCTCTTTGCCTTCGTGCCTCGTCTCTACGCTCTGTTGCACAGTCATCTCGTTGGGATGCCAACATCGACGTCTTGAGCTTTGGCACCGACGAAAATGATTGTGCCCAGTGCCTAAAAATATGAAACTCTCAACGTTGCCAGGACAATTTTACAGTCAGCTCTCATGTATGTGTGTGTGTGTGTGCGTGTGTGTGAGTGTGTGTGTTTGTACATGTTGAATGATGTGAAAGACGACGTCTCCCGCTGCTTGCTCTGGGCAGCTGTAAACGGTCGCCAGTTGCGCTTGTTAAATTCTTCTTAGGCTTTGTTTGGCTGTCGATAATGGCGGCAATGGCTACACACAAACAGATATACATACATATGTATGCATGAGCGGGAAAGGCGGGGGGTCGTGGCTTTGGCCTCGCCTCATGCTTCAATTCCAATCGCTGACAACGTCTTTCGAGCGGCGGCAACGTAGGAGATGATGATGGCAGCTTCTTTGATGCTTATGCTCGTTTATCCTACGCCTTCGCTATGCTTCTTGCTGTGTTATTCTGTTACCGCCCTATCCGTAATTCCTCATTTCGCTTTATTTTTATTTTTATTTTTATTTTTTTGCATCTGCCCGTACGTTCTTTGTGTCTGGCCGACCATGCTGCCCAGGCTCCCCATACGCCAGCTCCATTTTCGCCCTATGCAAATTAATGCTGCCTCCTGCCGCATGCCTACTGCATGTGGCTCAGTAGTTGTATCAGGACAATCCACGCTGGTATTATGTAAATTTTTCGCTTCTTTGTTGTTGATTTTTCATTTCATTTTCTAAACAATATATATATATATATATATATGTATGTACGAGCAACATCAACAGCAACAACGAAAACAAAAACAAAGTTGAACTTTTAATTGAAAAACTACTTCAGGCACTGCCGTTGGTTAAATATTTTTTAAACGGATTTTTAATAATCGTCAGTATCTCTAAGGAAGAACTTGTGTTTTTTCTTTTTTTCTGTCACTGACTCGGATCAATATGTCAACTTAATCATTTACCCATTGAATATTGGACATTCCCTTGTTACTGTCAGCTTTGCGATGCACTTAATCAACTCAAAAAGGAATAGATTGTCCCTTACAAAGGATGCTAAACTTTTGCTTTAATTTTAAAAGTGTCAATTGCAAACATATGTAAAGAATCAATCTACATATGCTTTTCAAATAAGCTATAGTTAATTAGTTTTGTTAGCTTTGTTTCATCATTAGTTCTTCTTCGGTATTTGCTGCTCTTATATTATTTTATTTTTTATATAATTACACTTGGAATTCTTTCTAATTGTTTTTCAAGATTTCCTTTCCAATTGCTTCCTTCATAATTCATTTATATTACTGGCTATAAATAAATGTTTGTGAATTGGAACGTTGTCGATCTATCTTTGACGAAATATCTTTCTTTTCTTATTAGCCTAAACTTGATGCTTGTTTAACTTATCTTTGAGTTGGCTTCTCGTCACCATATTTTAAACAAACAAACGAATTCAAATGAGCTTCTCATGCTATCAGAGCAATGTAGAATTTGAAAATCAGAATCTTTCTTAAACTCTTGCGATATTTTTTTCCACTCTTCTTTATGAAGTATTTCTCTGCCTTGCACCCTTCGCCCTTCATTTATTTTGCGCATTTCTATGAGATTTTCATGAATTGAATTTCACTAATATTAACAAATGTTATTTGATGCTACTTAAATGGCCATAACTCAATTATACCCTCAAAGCTCACTCAACAGGGTATCGATAAAAATACGAGTGCAAGGGAAAAAGTGCAAAGAACTTTTTTAAGCATTAATGAAACAGGTTTGGTTTTTGTTTCTGTTTCTGTTTGTGTTCGACTCGCAGAGCTCAGTCCAATATTATATAGGAATGTATGTGTGTTGGCGCACTCCCAGCCGCTGAGTGGAGTTGTTGCTGCTGCTGCTGCCTCAAATTGTGTTAAGTTGCTTCGTTTTGTATGCACAAAGGCAACGGCAACTGTTGACGGGGGTTCAAGAGTGGGATCCGAGTGATGGCACAGCCGGCGGCAAATTGAAGCGTTCCAGCTTCAAAATAAACCACTTTGAAATGGCGCGCAATTTTACCCACTTAGACAAGTAGATGTGGCGAGAGTGTGAGTGTGAATGTGAGTAGATACTGGCAGATGCCAGATACTCTGTTGCTTGTGTTTTCTGTGTGTGTGTGTTTGCTGTCGTTCGTTCGTTTGTATCTGATGTATTCAGTTGCGCTTTGGTCACGTACAAGATTGCTGCCCCCGAAATGGTTGTCGATGTTTATGCCACGGCTGGGCGTTCATTATGGAGAGCTTGCGTTCCCTCGGTTACCCGATACCCAGTCGGCCAATAAACACGCCTGGACCCTGACATTAGTGGGTCAATGGTGGGCCAATAAAATACAATGAATAAGTGCACTTCTCTCTTTGTAGACTCAGATATATGCATACATGTATATAAACATATTCAATGTGTAATAATTCTTTATTGTGTTTGCGTTTGTGTCCTTGCAGGAATATTGTCTCCTCCGGGTCCGTTTCTGACGCCCAGTCCATCGCCATCGATCTCAGCTAGTCCACGCCTGCAACCATCACCATCGCTATCGCCATTCCCACAGGATGTGGTGCTCGTAGCCGGTGGCAACGCATTAAACGCCAACAGCAATCCACAGGAACACGTAAGTCCAATCCCATTGCTTGCTTATCCAGTATCTGGTACTATTTGCATGGAACGCATTAATCATCCTGATCCTTTGCAGGAGCGCAAGGCGGCGACGCCTGGCAGGCGACAATCCATACATCAGTTCACAAATGGCAGTCCCAACGCCGGCACCGTTGTCTTTCAGCCGAGTCCCTCCCAGTCGCCGGCCGCTGCCACGACCGTCATTGGCGTGACAGCTGGCGGGCTCATTGCCGCCGCCGCTGCCGCCGCCGCAGCCACTACCGGTGGACACAATAATGCAATCGGCACTGAGTTGAACGCCACGCTGGTCGGCTCCAACAATATCCAACTGAACAAGGTAAATTTAATTGAGTTGCATTGCAACCACTCGCCTGATAAGATAAGATCCCTATCAAATGGGAGCACTGATAGCTGATAATGAAACGAATTTACATTGCATTAACAAATAGCCTGACAAACCTAATGGAAAGCTTAATTCAATGAAGTGCATGTTAAACCAGTTAACAGATCAAATGTCATTAGCTTTCTTTTGGATTTCTAACTGAGCTCTTGGGCATCTGTTATGTATAAATTGCTCGAAATTAACTAATAGTTTAGATACAATTTATTGGCTATTTGAAATAGTTAACTAAATTGATTTTTTTACACTCTTCTAGAAGGGTAACAAGAGGACTGGACAGCAGCAGCAGCAGCAGCAGCAACTACAACAGCAGCAACTGCAACATCAGCAGCAACAGCAATTGCAGCAGCAAATCTTTAGCACCAGCGCAGCGGCGCCCACCTCGATCTGCTCGACAGTAGCCGGCGGCTATGGGCAACCGAATGCAACGGCAATCAGCACGCCCATTTCGTTTACGACAGCAAATGTGGCTAGTAGCCCAAAAGGTCAAGCGAAAAAGGGCGCCAATTCGGTGCTGAGCCAGCAACAGCAGCAGCAGCAGCAGCAGCAGGTGCAGTTTCAGCAATACCAGAGCAGTAGTCCGCTGATAGCCGACAGTCCTATACCCAGTCCTAGCAACGCAATTGCTGCTGCGGCCATAAAGCCACCAACGCCACAGCCCCAGGCCGTACAGATGCTGCCGCAACAGTTCACAATCACCAGCGGGCCGCAGCAGCAGCAGGCGCCGCAGCAAGTTTTTCAATTCATTCAGGGGCCTCAGGGTCAGATCATAGCCACCACCCAGCAGGCGACGCTGCAGCAGCATCAACAACATTTGCAACAACAACAGCAGCAACAACAGCAGCAACAACAACAGCAGCAGCAGCAGCAACAACAGCAGCAGACAGCAACAACAGCAACAACAGCAGCAACAACAGCAGCAGCAGCAACAGCAGCAGCACAACGTTTTACCACCAATGCAGGCATTGCGTTGTCTACTGTTAACACCAAGGCGAGCAAGACGCCCCAACAGATTCTGCCTAAGCCGCAGCAGGAACTGATCACTCAGTCGCTGCAGCAGCTGCAGAAGAACAAAAATATCAGCAACAGCAACTCACAATTGCCGCAGATCTCGCAGTCGCCTCAGCCGCAACAGGCGCAGCTCAGTGCAGCATCCAACAATGCCAGCAACCAGCAGCAAATCTTGTTGCCTGCAACATCAGCACAACCACAGCAATTGCTGCTGAATCAGATGCCCGTGTTGGTACAGCAGAACCCCCAAGGTGTGCAGCTCATATTGCGTCCACCCACGCCACAGCTGACGGCCACGCCCTCGCTTGTTATTCAGAACTCGCGCGGACAGACTCAACTGCAGCAGCCAGCGCAGCAGCAATTGCTGCGCATCGTCGGCACCAATGGTGCTACCATGCAGCTGGCGGCTGCCACACCGACCTTCATAGTGTCTTCGCAGGGCAACCTCATCCAGCAGACAGGTGGCACTGGTCAATTCCAAAGTGCTATCAAGACAGGCACCCAGTTGAGCGGCCTACATGCGGCGCTGGCAGCGCAAACGCCACGATCTCAGCCGTTTACCACAACGGCCACCATCAACACCCAACTGCTGGGCCAGAGCGTTGCGGCTCAGCTACAGAATCTGCAGCTGGCTGCAGCGGCTGCCAATGGCAATGGGATTGCTCAAATTCAAATGCCCAACGGTCTGACGGCAATTTCGCAACTGCAACAGACTCTTGGTGGTGCTACCATCAATTTGAACCAGCTGAATGGCGCTCATCTGCAGCAGATTACCACTGCCTTCCAGACGCCGCAACCACCGCAGCAGTCCACGTCGACGGCCGCTTCCAGTGGCAGCGGCAACAGTTCCACGGAGCTCTTTGCTCAATCCTCTCCAGCTCATGTGCCTGTGGCTGTTACCCCGGAGCCCCTACGCCAGCCCACGGCACAGCAGCAGGCTGCCATGGCCACCATTCAGCTGCAGCAACAACAACAGCAGCAGCAGCAGGCGCAAATACAGCAGCTGCAGCAACAGTTGCAACAGACACAGACGCAAGTGCAACAAGCGCAGCAACAGCAACAGCAGCAACAACAACAGCAACAGCAGCAGCAGCAGCAACAACAGCAGCAGCAACATACTGCTGAGCCGAAGAAGAAGCCTCGGCCGCGCAAGAAGAAACCACCGGCGGCTACGGCGGCAACAGCTCAGCAAAAGATTGCGATACCTGTCACGCCCACTCTCACAACGACGCCAGCGCCAGCGCCAGCACCAACGCTAACGCGAACACCAACGCCGCAGGCGCCGTCGCGCTTGAAGTCGCCATCGCCACCGCCCACGCATATACAGCGCGCCAGCAACGGCAAACTAGATCTCGGTGATGTGATGAAGTTCTGCGGCATCACGGAGGATGATGATGACGATGAAGACTATGGCATGGATGCAGTCACAAACTCCGCACCGACAGCAGCAGCTGCAACCCATAGCAGCAGCGGCAACAGCCACAACAACAGTCAACATCATCACCATATTGAGGAATCACTGCCACCACCACCGCCGCCACCGCCCTTAAGCAACGGAGTAACAAGTGCGGCAACAGCTCCAGCGCCCAGCTCCAATGATATCATGATCTCCATACCGAGCCAAAACGGCAGCGATGGGCTCCCCTTTACGCTGACCATACCGGCACCCACGCCGGGCAACGATGCCACCGAAATACCAAATATCCTCATTAAGATTGATCCAAGCGATGGCGCGGCCACAGCGGCCGTTGCTACTGGAGCAACTTTACCACCGTATACGCTGTCCACTCCGCGCCTGCCTACCGCCGAGGAGATACAGCGGCAGGCGCAGCAGCACCTCGCCCAGCAAGCAGCCGCAGCGGCTGCGGCAGCTGCGGCAGGTGCCAAAATATGCACCAGCATACAAACCACAACGCCGTCACCAACAATTAGCTTCAGTCTGGGTGGAGCACAATCCCAGAGCATAGGCAATGTCACGCTGCAGCAGGCGCCCATTGCGGGGAGCATAACGCTGACCACTCCGACGACAACAACCACAGCGGCGACGTCGAGTTCTGCTACTGCAGCAACAACGGCAGCGGTTAAGCCCCGTCGCAAACCCGCTGTGCGTCGCAACACCAAGAAGCAAGACACACTCAATGGCATAAGCAATGGCAACATCATCCACAATGGCAATATCATCAGCAGCAGCATTAGCAACAGCAACAACACCCACATGAACAACATAGGTCAGAGCATTATTGGCAGCAGCAACACCACCACAACCACCATTAGCAGCAGTGGCAACAGCAGCGGTGTTAACACCGTCAACACAATCACCCTGACAACGCCAGTGAGCAGCAGCAGTGCTTGTAGCTCCAGTATATTGTTGCCGCACGGCCTTGCTATCGCCAGCAGTAGCTCCAGCGCCAGCGCCAGCGGCAGCGGCAACGGCAACGGTAGCAGCAGCAGCAGCAGCAATACCAGTAACAGCGCAACGCCCACCACTGTCCCAAGTCAGATTGGCAACATACAGATCTCGCAGGTGCAGAATCATCATCAGCCAACCATGCCCATCAGCAGTGCCGTGGAGAATAAGATTCAAATTATGCCCATTATGCCACCAGGAGCCACAGTTATGGGTGGTGCAGTGCCATCGTCAGCGACAACAGCAACGACAACTACTGCTGCTACGCCGCAAGCGCAGCTTGTATTCCAGCCAACGGCAGCGACAGCTGCATCTGTGCCAGAGACGACCACAATAAAGCTGTCCAGCGATGGCCGTCAGATGCAATTGGTAACCATACCGCAGGCCACGCCACCGCCAACGGCGGCTCCTATGCAAGCTGTCACAACTGCGGGTGGTGCCACCATATTGCCGCCACAATTGACGGGTATGCCGGGCAACGTGTCCATATCGGTGGGCTCACCGGCCTCGGCAGCGGCTCTGGTGCCGCAGCTAACGGGCAGCTTAACGCTGGCAGTCTCAGAGCACTGTGAGCGATTGATCTTGCGTCATGATCCCAACACACCGCAGGATCATCAATCGCAGCTCATACTTCAAGCATTGCTCAAGGGCGCTCTGCCCAATGTAACTATTATCAATGAGCCGACACGCATGGACACTAACAAGCCACCTGCACCTACACCACCGCCTCCACAACCAGCACAACAGCAACAACAGCAGCAGCAGCAACAACAGCAACAACAACAGCAGCAGCAGCAGCAGCAGCAACAACAACAACAACAACAACAACAGCAGCACCAGCAACAACAACAACAACAGCAGCAGCAGCAACAACTGCAGCAACAATTCCAATTGCAGCAGCCGCAACATATGCAGTTACCTACAACAACAATAGCAGCCGCTCCCCAACCTCCGAAGTCAATAGCAACATCCAAGAGCGAAATCAAAGGTAATGAAGAAAGATTAACCTCTGTTTCTTGTTACTTACTCAATCCATATCTATTTGCAGCTGTCAACAGTAGAAAACTATCCACGTCCGCAACGCCCTCCAGCAATGTCTTAACCAACAATAACAGTACCAGTACCAATAGCAGCAGCGTTCCCACCAGCACCACCAATGCAATTAAACCACCGAGCATGCCTATTAAAATTAGCGAAACCTTAACGTTTCCACAATTGCCGTCAACTCCGCAACTGCTTGTGCAGCATCATCAGCAACAACCCCAACAATCTCAGCAGCAGGCATCGCAGCAGCCAGCGACAAGCAATGGGCAACGTTATGTAGCACTGCCGCCCATCGATCCTAGCACGCAGCAGCTGTTCTGTCTGAATAGTGTCTCCAATCATATTACGGCCATCAGTGCTGGTCAAACGACGGCGTCGATTGGGCCCTCAGAGCGACTGCTGATTGCTCCAGCGGGTATCAATGCACAGCAGTTGGCGCAGTGCCTGCAGCTGGGTCAGCTGCACTTTAACGATGTGAATCCTCTGCCGCCCACACAGCTGGCGCAGCAAGGGGCAGTGGCCACCGCAACGGCGACATTGCCTATTTCATTGCGTCCACAGCCGCCTCAGCAGCAGATTGTGCATCCTATACAGCCCATCAGCAACGGGCATGGTCTTAGTCTGGGTTTGCCGATCAACACGACAACAACTACGACGTTGACTACCAGCAACAGCACAACAACGACCACGACAACGGTTACCAAACAGGTGGCCAATGTGGCGCCTATCATAGACCAAAGCAAAGCGAAGCTTGAGCCAGCAAAGGCCGCTGGTGCCGGTAGCACGTCAACAACAGCGTCCAGCACAGGTGCCGTTGCCAAAAAGAAACCGGTGCGTAAGCCCAAGACGACGCCTACGGCTGCTGAATTGACCAGTCTAAAGAATGCCAGCGTTGTCAAGCCTATGCCTAAGTTGGATCCGCTTTCCCAGAAGCCTAACAACAATCCGGTGCAAATTGTGCAGCCCAATGTGGCGAGCGGCAAGCAGATGATTGTTATTGTCAGCTGCAATGGCGGGCAGACAACCACAACAACAACAACCACAATGAGCAATAGTATTCAACCCTTCCAGACGACGAGCGGCACCAAACTGGTGGGTGTCACTGCGCCCATGCAACAACAACAACAGCAGCTACAGCAGCATTCTCTAGGAGCAACAGCAACTGCTCAAAGCAACAGCAGCAGCGTGGCAGCTTTAGCTTAACAGCAACAACATCAACACCTAGTGCGGTGGTCACCAGCGGAAGCAACAGTGGAGCTGTAATATCAGCGCCAATTATCACACAGTTGCAGTTGCCAGTGCAATTGCAGCAACAGCAGCAGCCTAAACAACAGCATCAACAGCAGCAACAGCAACAACAGCAGCAGCAACAGCAGCAGCAACAACCACAATCGGCAACACAACAGCAACCGCAACAAAACACAATTTCCCGTGTGCAAACGATTCAGTTGACACCCCAAATGCAACAAGTGTTCCGCACGGTGCAAACACAAATACAGTTCCTTACCATCAAGCTGCAAAACAAATCCTTTGTCCCCTCATTGCCAATATCGCCAGAGGTCGATCCAGCAGCAATTGCCATGTATAACAAGCCTATGTCAGATGCGGAGATTAATGTGGCGCTGCAGCGCTTGTTTGCGGAACAGCATCGTATCTTAGCTTCGGGAAAGGAGGTGCCGACACCAGAGGGCATGATCCCGACGCCAAATGCAAACGGCAGCTTTAGCCTGATCCCGCCGCAATTTCAGCAGGTGCAACAGCAACAGCAGCAGGTGTCTCAGACTGCAGAAACTCTGAAGACAACAAATAGTGGTGTAATTTTAGCAAATGTGGTGCAGCCGAACAATCATTCTACTACCGGTACAGGTGCATCGACAGCCCCCAACAATACGCAGCAGCAACAACAGCAGCAGAACTTGAATGTTGCTCAACGCATACACATTTATCCCATGCAACATCAACAGCAACAAATGGCCAACAAGCAAAAGCTTGCGCAGCAGAAACAACAGCAAGCGGCATCCATTTGTAACTTGCAACAGCAACAGATACCACAGGCCAAGGTCAAAGAGCCAGCCTGTCGCGGCAAGGCAAATGCGGCTAATCAACAACAGCAGCAGCAACAACATCAGCATCAACAGCAGCAACAACAGCAGCAACAACAGCAACAACAGCAGCAACAACAGCAACAACAGCAGCAACAACAGCAACAACAGCAGCAACAGCAACAACAGCAGCAACAGCCGCAATCAAATGCAACAGTCAACGTGTTGCAACAGAAAGCAAATATTCTGTCTGTACCGCTGCAACAGCAACAATCTGCCACCAGCCTCAAAAACGGACCACCGCCGCTCATCTTTGCCAGCGCGTCGAATCTTTTATCCAACAGCAATAGCAATAATAGCAATAGTAACAACAGCAACAGTAATAGCAATAGCAACAGCAATAACAACAGCGCTAACAGCAGCAGTAGCAACAATAACAGCAATAATAATAACAACAACATCAACAACAACAACACCAGTGCCTTGCAAGTCAGCATGTTGACAATGCCACCATTGCAGCCCCAACTTCAATCTCTACAACAACAACAAATACAAACACCGCAAATACAACAGCAGCAACAACATCAGCAACAACAACCACAACAACAATCACAACAACAGCAGCAACATCAGCAGCAACAACAACAACAACAGCAGCAGCAGCAACAACAACAACAGCAGCAACAATTGCAACAACAACTGCAACCGCTTTCGTTGCCACAACAATCGCCAATAGCAACAGCAGCATTGGGAAATCTGAATACCCCAACGCTACCAGCATTACCAACGCTACCAACGCTTCCAACTTTACCAACTCTACCAACAGTACCTGTGTTTTTGCCGGGTTTGCCTCTGCCCAAGACGGAGGAACTGCTGCCTACACCGAAACCAAAAATTGCACGCCTCTCCTTGTGAGTAGTTGGTTGACAAATGCCGATTTTACAGAAATGAGGCCAACTTCAATACACACCATAAAGAAACTATTGAATTTATATATTAATAGAAATATTTTTCACAGATTCGTGCGCCAATTGGAGGTAGATCAGGAGAGTTGTCTGAAACCTGACTATGTGAAGCCATTTCGCACAAAGGATGAAGCGGTCAAACGGCTAATCCGGTAAGTTGGTGCAACACTTCATCTAGTTGCAGCTAGAATAACCCTGTGATTTTTTTCCCTCAGATATCATTGCATGCATGAGAATGATGTGGAGTTGCCCTCCGATGAGGATGAAGAATTTGAAACAACTGCGTTGGGCTTTCGAGATAAGTTCCGTCAGTTAAATGGAAAATTCCAGGAGATTCTATTGCAGGAATCAACAGTAAGTCATCTACTAAATATCCATATAAAATCGATTTATAACATCTTTGCAAATGTTGCAGTTACCACATCGCACCTCGGAACTTTTGCAAGTGCAGCAGCTTATGATAGACGATTTGAAGGGCGAGATCAGTGATATACGCACCGCAGAAAAGGAGCTGCTGGAGAAACAGCAGCAGAATCATCAACTCAAAGAGGAGCAGAGCTCTGAAGCCACGGCTGAGACTGACACGCAAACGGACACCAAAGTGAAAGAGGAAATTAAATTGGAGCCAACGGAAAAACTGCCTGAATCAGCAGCTCAGTCAACAGAAGGAGTTGTGGACAAGTTTGATTTGCTTAAGAATAGTGCAGATGTGAATAAGATATACAAGCCGCAGCAACAGACGCCGCAACAACAGACGCAGCAGCAACATGTAAAGCGAGAAGAGAATGACGAGTGGCTTTGCCAGCCGGAGGCTAGCAGCCTTACAAATGGATCTGTGGAGGAGACAGTTAAAAAGGAGCCTAACAACAGTTCCAAGGATAACGGTCAGCGTATTAAAAAGGACTACGATAATTTTGATATCGAATCTGAATTGACGACCAGTTTTATCATGAAAAAAGTGGAACAGAAAATGCAGGCTGCTAATGCAAAGAATGCTGAAAACTGTTATACAGATAATGAGCTGCAGGAGGAAAGACAACAGCAGAAGCAGCAGCAACAACAACAGCAGCAACAGCCGCAACAAGAGCACCAACCACAGCAGCAACAACAACAGCAACATCAACAGCAACAACATCAGCAATTACAGCAGGCACAGCATATAAAAAATAATAATCTCGAACAGGAAGATCACGACGATAGTTGGTACTGTCTGCAAAAAGAACTCAATTTGATGAGCAATGAGGCATTGCAGCCACAGCATACACAACATGCCCCACTGCAACATACTACTCACCAGCAACACTTATCACAGCAACATCTCTATGATAACAATGCCAGCAACATGCTGAATAATGGAAATCATCTGTCCGATCTATTTCCAAATGGCTGCATTGACAAAAGCAATCAGAGCATCAGCAATAGCAGCAGCAGTAGCAGTAGCAGCAGCTGTTCCGGCGATGTTGGAGGCAACGTAGCAATCGGTAGTTCTTGCAGCCAACAGCGGCAACAACCGTTGTCCATGCAAGCGGATCAACCGAATCATCATCCGGCAATTAGTGAGTTCTTCAACAGTGACTCGGATGTACAAAAGTCAGTCGAAACGCGCCTAGAGGCCATGTTCGGCGAGTCGCCAGTACATTTGGACGTGAAGAACAGCAGTGATACACACGACATTGAATCCAATCTGGATGAAATATTTGGTGATTCGAAATCGCCAGCGGCGAACCACAAGAACAAACTGAGCATTTGGGGAACCGATGAGGGCTTCAGCGGCTACAGCAGTGATCAGCAGCAGCAAACATATGGACACCAGCAACAGCAGCAGCCACAACCGCAAGCACAACAGCAGCAGCATCATATCGAGCTGAACTGCAACAACAATCCACGATGGATGCAGAGCATGGAAGCCCATTACACCGACTACATGTCTAGCAACACCAGCACAGTCGATGGCCAAACGCACAATATGCTGGTCAATGGGGAATCACGTAAACGACATTGGAATGGTCAGTTGATGGGCTCCAGCAGTGACCTAGAGGATGAGAATAGCAGCAAGCGTTTGTGCACAGCTTCATCAACGTCCTCGTCACCTATGTCCTCGCAGCAACATGTTCAGGTAGCACAGCATGGCATGCTAGATGCGGATATGTTAGCTTTGCATGATGGCATGGGTGTCGATAGCGTGAACACTAATGGTCCCGCTGCTTTTTCACAACTTCTGATGGAGCAGCAGCAGCAGCAGCAGCAGCAACAACAACAACAGCAGCAGCATCAGCAACACAGCTTTGCCAATCATCAAGCATTCGCGAACATGATGGATCCACAACAACAACAGCAACAGCAGCAGCAGCAACAACAACAACAGCAGCAGCAGCAGCAGCATAATCAACATTATCAACATAGTATGCAGCAGCAGCTGCAGCAGCCGCAGCACGTAAATCACATGAGCGGTGCTTCTGTGGTGACTGGCGAATATGACGATGACATTAGCCGACATGTGGCAAGTGCGATTGATAGCATACTGAATCTGCAGAACAGCGGCGATTCGCTGCAGTTCTCATTGGGCTCCTTTTTGGGCGACAGTATACTAGACGATCAGCGGCAAGCACCAAACTTGCCCAGCTGCCAGCAGGAGCAGGTGAATAGCAGACGCCGCCAGTTGGGCGAGGACATGGGTGATTGTCTAATTAGTGGCGGTGCTGGGCCAGCTGTAAATGTTATTCCTGATGCTAGTGGCAATCTGTTGCTAGATCATCATCACCATCACCATCAACAACAACAACAGCAACAGCAGCAGCAATTGCTGCAGAATCATCTGGGTCAGCAACAGCCTCATCTGCAGCATCATACACAACACCACCATGGTCTATCGCAGACGCAGTCACAGCATCACTCGCAACTGAATGACTTTAGCTGTGTGGCCGCTGGCCTGGATGAGGCCGTCAAGTCGATTATGACCTCTTGACTTGGGCTTCAAGCAGTCGCAACATCTGTATCTGATGTGCCGCAAATCACAGCAGCTGAGCTGCAGTCGGCGGCAGCGACAACACTAGCAAACAGTCTTATACTGGAATTTAACGCCACCACATTGTAAAGCTGCCCAAGGCAACAAAACACACTGATTGTACATTAAGCCCCTTATTGCATGTTATTTGTTCTTTTTAGTTGTTGTTCACTGTGCTGAATACTTTCAGCAACAGATGCCAAATTTTTGCACCCTGCTCTGTACAATTTATTTGTTTATTTTAGAACTAAGTTGAGATTGTAGCATAAATTGTAATTATTCTTGTTTTCGTTTTTAGTCCAATGTGTTTGTACAATATTTAAAGCTACAAGATGAACCATAAAGCAGTCTGGTAATTATTTGTATAAATTTGTAGTCATCCAATCAAGAGCATTCTTATAGGATAGCCGGTCCTTAAAAGTCAATAGTCGAAAGCAATTAACGCGGAGAATTGAAAACAAAACGACGAATAGCATGAAATGCTTCTTAGAGAAGTACACTGAATGAATTCTAATGTAATACAAATTATATAGATACAATAAATAAGTGAAAATGCCTAGACAATTTATTAAAATTATATCTTTACTATGAACGAAAGAAATGGAAACGTAACCCAATATAACAATTATAAGCGCGGAACTTACACAAATGACTTTGGCATGCCGAAGAATGAATACGCTTGCAGACGCACTATTGTTTCTCATGGAGCTCAGTTAAATTGTCCGACAAATTCCATAAGAAATTGGAAATTTATAAAGAAGAAAAGCATTTCAAACAATGTGATCTAATCTGATAAGAAAAGTTCGGCATTATGGCTTTAAAACTATATTAAAAATACGGTTTGTTCAAAATCAATTAATGGGAACGGGTCAGTGATCGTAACTAAGCACAACACACATTTCCAGAAAAGAAAACAACTGTAAGTCGACTCGCAAAAGTATGAACAAGTGAACAAATGATGAGAATTGGTTGTATAATTCACAGTTAAGTAAGCTAGCAGGGAGATCATTCGAAATTCGTAATTAGATTTATGCTAAACAATTGTAACAATGTTGCCAATTCTGTTGAATCGAGGAGAGAAATGAGAAGGGAAGTTCAACAACAAAAATTCAATATACATAACAAATATATGTATACATAATAAATAAATATATATTAAATTATTTATTATTAAGCATAAATATATACATATATATATTTGTGTAATGCATGCGCCAGTTTCAACAATTGCAGTTTTTAATAAAACGATTTGCTCTTAGTGTATAAATGTGTAAGGAAATAGAAGGAAGGCATGCGAAAATACGTAAAATATAATAAAATTAATTTAAAACAAAATTCAATTTAAGCAATTTAAATTATTATCATTTAAAATACGCTTAAAAGTCTTTCTGCTTCTGAGCCAACAAACAGAAACACACTGAGAATAATCTTCGCATGCATGCATAAATAATTCGAATAATTAATGTGCTCAATTTTTATTAGAAAGTTCTTGGCCAATTCGGCTTTGACTACGGGTGACATCAGCAAAGCATATAAATGTCTTAGGGAGTTCCACGAGTCAAACGACTCCAACAAATGACAAAACGACAAACGACGAAGCAAACCAAACGCAGTTCAAAAGAATAAATCCACAATTTTAGCAAATTTAGTTTAAAACATTTATAAATAATTAATTATATACTTATGAATACATAGAGTTGTGTGTATATTGTACATCAATGCAATAACAAAACCACAAAAGAAAAAAAGAAAAAAACAAAAAATATATATTAAATGAATCGTATCATTGTATCTTGATCTTGATCTTGACACAAATCTGATTTGTGATTTGTGCCACGTTTTAAATATCGATGTCTGATTAGCTTGTAATATAACTTAGAACAGATAATTGAATCCATAATCCGTAAGAAACCACAACTGCGAACTTAATCCAAATATTGTAAATGCTAGGAAGCCACGCATAAGACTCAAATGATCAGTCGTCGGCATTACGTATTAATACATACTAATTAAAAAAAAAAAAAAAAAAAAAAAAAACAACAGCAGCAACAACAACAACTACTATTAAAACCACAGCAACAACCGACTACAACAACATACCAATTATTGATATGGAATGTGACTAAACAATTAGCTCTTAAGTAAATTTTCGAATGGTACCGGTACCATTCCATTGTATGTATGTATTGTATTACTATATCGCGTTTAATTGGCTTAGATCCCAAATTACTTCTGCTCCTTTCTCTGTATTGATTTATAAGGCCGATGCGCACGCAACACTTTCTAGTTGTTATACAAAGACAAATAATGAAATAATTGTGTAAAAATTTATATGTAATAGCTAAAAGTTAAGTTAGTCAAGGAAAATTGCATTCGATAATATATGTATATATTTATAGATATATACACAGCTTCCGATGGAAACAAATGCAAACAGAACTTATCACTCGCTAGGAGCCCACTTCAATTCAATTTATTAATTATATGGTATCATTTACAACTTATATACCCATTGTTTCAATTTATATCCTAAACTAAGCGGTTACTCCGAATCGGCTTCAACAGAACCTCTCTCCCTAAAAACCAAAAATAAAACACAAATCACAAAAAGAAATGAAAGAAAACAAAACAATATCGTATAATAAATTGTTCAGCTAAATGTGTCTAAATGTATTTTAATAAGAAACGAAAAGTAATACGAAAGCAAAGATTTTTAATACAACATTGTGAGTTTTAATTACAGCATCAACTTAAAAAATCAGTATAAGAGAATACAAGCAAGTTTAATATTTCATAGTTTATTAAGCCCATCCATTCATAGTCGTCATAAACATTAAGTACATAATCGTATTAAAAACGCAACAAATAACATCAATCCGAATTGAAACAGAACCGAAACTTTACAAAATAAACCTATGCCCACATAAAAAATGCAATCAAATTCAATGCATGTTGTTGGGTGCAAGTGCAAATCGTACGCAAAAAGAAACAAAAAAATTGAAAAATACGTATTCATAAGAATAAAAAAACTTCTGAAAATTTTAAATCAGCGTTTTTTATTATCAGACATTTTCTTATTCCCTTTCAGCTGCATTAAAGTAAGTAAACGTACTCAAAAAATTATTGAGCCTCATACAATTTAGTGGCAATAATTGTTTTATATTTTTTGTTTATTTAAAAAACCTTGCTATTTGTATTTTAATTTACGAAACAATGACGTGATATTGCAAATTGAATATTATATCGAGTTACATGTACTAAGTACCTACCAATTACATATTTCTATTATATGACATTATTGCTAATTATATTTATCAACGTTTCGGCAATTAGTGCACCAGAATTTTGTGTGTAACATATGTTGCATGCTTACAATATAAAATAAATAAATAATAATAATTATAATAACGGGCTAAGTCAGTACGAATATCATACAAATCATTGACATATTGGTATCATGTTATTGATTAGCTTATTGTTTTTTTTTTGCCATTTTTATTTTTTTTCCTAAGCTTGGCATAATATTTGGCATTTGCGCTACGCTAAGACTAAACGTTTACTGCCGAATTTGCTTATTTTCCGGTATTTTTTCAACCCTATCAACTATCTTACTTGGTATCGATAAAGAAGTTTGGTTGCTTATTTACAATTAGTTCTGGTACACGGGCAGCGGATGACCCTCGGAATTGAAGACCCACTTATCAAGGTCTATCTCTTTGCAATTGTCACTGAATAGTAAATAGAAGTATTTTAAAGTCTCGCTTAACCAGAAGCTTTCCATGAGATCGCGCATTCGTGTATTCAGTGTGTTTTTCACATTGCCCAGCGATGTGTAGCCGGCTGCAACTTTAGAATGCTTTTCAAAGGCCTGGAAAATATTCCAGCCCATATCTTGATAAGTGCGGTTGCCGGTTAGCGCATAAAAGTAATATAAGCTTTCAATGAATTCGGGTCTCAGCAAATTGTGGGCATCATTGGACTTCACATATATGTCATTCTCTTCTTTGTCGGTCAGCGCAAAGTATGATATCTCAGGAGCCAGTTGGGTAGGCTGCCTGATATAAGTTTGATAGCAAGTGTCTAGTAAATCCTTAGCGAGCAGCAGATGCGAGTCGGGCATGCCATTTTGGTGACCAAGTAGTAGTGTTCCAGGCAAATAGCATGTCAAATGATCCATTTTGGGCTTGAAGTCATGACCATTTATTAGCTCACCAATATATACCCAATGCTCGTGTGGTGTCCGTCGCATCAATTGCGTGAGCACGCCATCTATTGCTTGCATGTAGTCCAAAATAAGACTAAAATAAAAGAGTGAAGGATTGAATCGTATTTTTTAATGTAAGCTAATTTATTGTTTACTTACTTGTCGTTATCCTTGCGACCTGTTTGCAGCCATTGTTTAAGTAAGTACTCATAATACGAGTCGCCACGTGCCCCCAATGAGATTGTCGCATAATTTCTAAAGGTGCCTGTGTTGGCATTGATAAATATAGGCACTAGGCCGTGACTCTTATCTAGTGCGTGTACTTTTTCGTTTACTACGTTTACCACCTGAAATATAGATAATATGAATAGAAATAGATTTAATGGCTGCTAAAGTGACTAGACTGACGAACTTACACGCTCGTAAATAGGAACATTTGTGGAGCGGCTCAGATCCCGGAATTCCAGCTGTATGGTCGTTACTTCACTGGTTGAACTATCCGGAGACCACTTTGGCGAATGAGCGGATCTTTCGCCGAGATTCACATCCGAATAGGGTATTCCCGATGGCGAAAGAAAACTGGGCAATAAACGATTGCCAAGCTCAGTTGCTTTAACCAAAAACATCCTATCGCCGCTCAAATGGTATGCTGACAGCAGTCCGCCCAGAACACGTATGGTTACCTCGAAAAGATTCACATCGCGACTCGTGTGGAAATGCAATGAATTTTTTACCCAATCGCGTGCTTCATTAAACTCTGTAAAATCAGAATTTATTATAGAAACGTAATATTAATAAAAACGTATTGACTTCTTACCATCTTCTAAGCCCATGATGTACATAGTGTCCAGAGAATCAACGATTGATAGTCCCAGACCAAACCATTCGTGTGCGGTTTGGGAAACGGGTTTCAGATTGTCGTGTCCCCAGGCGTACTTCTTATAGCCAGCCCACGAGTGCTTAAAGGCTTCGACAACAGCAGACTGGCGCTCATTGGTGGCTCCATGGAAATGCTGTGCCTTTGCTAACCGCGTGTTCATGCTCTGAAGATGCGATTCAATGTTAACATGGGCTAATTTAAAAGGGTGTCGAATAGCCTCCTCCAGTTCCGCTCGTAAACTCGAGGCGTCGTTGATATTATTTTCCAAGGTCTCTTCGACGGGCTGATCGACATTGTTGACTATGTCGATTATCCCATTTTGATGCTTAATGACAGCAGATTCCGGTAATTTACCAACATTTTCCGCATTCGTGTCGACATAGGCCGCATTTTCATCCAACTGTCATAGAAATATAAATAATCGTTAAAAACACCGTAACTCAATAACTCAACGTACATAATCGTTAAGTGGTTAATGTCATTGTTATCAATACATAAGTTCATTTACTGATAAAATAGGTCTGAAGTCGATTGGGTACTTGAGTACTGATTGGTTAATGGTTGGTCTACCTTATCGTCGGCCGGTTTCGCTTTAATCAGGCGGCTTTCGTCCGTCATGGGTGAGGCGACAGCTGCCGAAATATCTTCGGGTAATTCGTTATCCTTCTCAATGTTTGGATGATGATGTGGATTCTGCAGCGTACTCTCGCGCCGTATATGAAAAGGCTCTGCTCCGGATTTCAAGCGAATATCCTTTATGTTAATTAGCTGATCGCCAGGCAAAAATAGTAAAGCGGTAAATATAAATGCGGTGAGGGCCATTATAATGAGATTACGTTGACATCGGGGTAACTGATTCCATGACTGCAATTACAAATAACAAAAACTACCAGTTAGCATAAGACACGTAAGCTCAACTTAGAAAGATGTTAGCATACATATGTATGTACATATATGCTAATCAACGCTAATGATCTAATATGCGACTATTCTTTATCTAATGTGCGCCCATCTATGGAATGGAGGCTAGACTTACTCGACGCAAACTCTTGCGGGAAAGATTACTTTCGTCGTTGGAAACTCCACCTGTTAAGCTCGCTACAGATGGCGAGGATAGTGTTAGGGCAACGTGGTCGGCGTTTGTCATGTTCGTGTTGATGTTTATATCTGTTTTAAGAAACACAAATGCAATCTATGCATTTATTTGAGGAATTTTGAAGTGCGGTAGGGAAAATATCCACACTCGCAATTACTTCGAATAGAAAAAAATCGATGGGCGCTAGACAGCATTCAAAGCTGTTGTGAAATCAACTGACAAACCAGTACTAACAATAGTTTGTTCACATTGCTAGCATTTGGGTATCAGTTAGCGAAATGTATATTTGATAATAATTTTCATTTCCTCCTGCTTTTTTCCGTCCGAAAGTTATTATTTTGGTACTATTGAATTTCTATCCAACACTATGCATATCCATAACTGTGGTCACCCAAAAATCTTAGCATTTGGCAAAATGTTATTAACAGAAAGCACTGATTGAATTGGAGAAAATCTCGATACTTACCTAATTCTTTGAATAGAGATTTGAAAAATCAAAGTAATAAAATTTTAATAAAAAAAAATGAATTTAATTTAATTTAATGTAACCGAATAGTGTATGTCAATAATGTTTAAACTTAAATAATTGTCAATTATGAGTTTTAAGCCGACGATAACAGGTCAGTTACAGAACATATGATGTGCATATTTATCGGCAATTTCGATTTACTATTTCCTTCTAAGAATAGTAACGGTTGCTGGTCCATAATTAGTACCGATAATAAGTATCGATGCTCCAGCGATATCAAAATAATAATAAATCGTCGTTTTTGCGGAATATTTAAAAATCCACAGTGGCTGTACCAAATGAGCCCAAAATAAACCTTAAATAATTATGAATTTATTATTGTTATGTAGTATTGTAATAGAATTATGTTGTTTTATATAAAAATCTATTAGATTATACACAGTCTGTGCTTGTTTGACAACATATACAAATATGTATTTAAGTGAGTTGATAAGTGGCGAAGGGCGAGGTTAGTTTGAAATATGTGATTATAAGGGACTTGAATAATAGAAAATGCTTAGCGGACTGAAAAGGTCACTTAACTTTAGGTGATAATACATAATAGTTGTTATTGTTTACAAATAAAAGTATTCACAGATACTTAGCTCAATCCCTGATTGCGAGTCAGAAGCAAACTTATCACCTATTGAAAATACAAATATAAATATTAGCATATTTAAATGCTTTCACATATTGTGAAATATATACATACATGCATGTAGTTACGATCTAGCTGTATTCCTTATCGCTGAACTTTTGACACATTTCATGCCGCTGAACATAGAGTCTGGACTATGGGCTACGACGGTAGATAGCTATATATATAGGCTACGTCGCCCAGATCATCTAGTTTAAATTTTCTACTGCGGCTCGAAAGTATTCAACATGTTCAAGTATCTGATCGTCTGTCTGGCGCTGTGCTCATTGGTCTGTAATACGTGACATTTATTTATAAATTAAAAAATAATATAATAAACAAATAGGGCTATGCTAATGGAGATTGGGTGCCCAAAACAGCAAACGAAATTAAGGAGATACGTGCTGAATGTCTCAAAGCGCACCCTCTGTCCGTCGAACAGATCAACAAGTTGAAGCAAACAGAGTTCCCTGACGAGCCCGAGGTGCGTCAATATCTGCTATGCACTGCCACCAAGCTGGATATCTTCTGTACCCACGAAGGATACCACGCGGATCGCCTGGCTAAGCAGTTTAAGATGGATCTCACCGAGGAGGAGGCGCTGCAAATCGCCCAGGGCTGCATTGACAACAATGCAGAGAAGAGTCCAGCGGATGTGTGGGCTTTCCGCGGACACCGGTGCATGATGGCCAGCAAGATCGGCGAAAGGGTCCGGGCCTACATCAAGGCCAAGCAGGCTGAGGCAGCGGCAAAGGCTTAAGTTCAATAAATTGTACATTGTGTTTGAAGGCAAACACGTTGACGAAAAGTTTATTTAATTTCTTTAAAGGCTACACAAGGGGGCAACAAAATTAGACTACATGTGCATTGAACTATGTTTAAGTAGCTACTGAGCAAGTGATTCTATAAGATGCTTAGGCATCGCCGCCCTCAGATATGGTCTTCATAGCTGCATTGATGTGCTCCTCCAACGGCAGGTTGCTGTCCAGTGCCGGGTTGCGGAAGCTCTCCAGGAAATAGCAGGTGCCATTGCCGTTCGAATTGGGAAACTCCTTTGGCAAGAAGGAGGGATCGCGCGGTTGCAGATCAAAGGCAAAGCCTTCATGCTTAGTTAGCCAACTAAACGGATACACAAATACTTAGTGAACTCTATAAACCATTTACGGAGTAACTTACTCTTTTGTTGTTGGGCTAACGTTGATCTTCAATGCCTCGCTGCTTGACTCAAACTTGTTGGCAATGGTCACATTGTGCCCGAAGAGACAGTATCTGGGCATCTTGCGTCCGACTACGCCCGCTAGCACTGTGCCAGTGTGCAGACCGATGCGCATTTTGATTTGCTCTCCATCGTGTGTGATGTGCTTGGAGCAAGCGCTCAGCATCTTCAGCGCCATCCAGGCCACCTTGTGAGCATCGTAGATAGAGGCCCGATGCAATCCGCTTGCCACACAATAGGCATCTCCAATGGTCTCCACCTTGTACACGTCAAAGAAGTCGCAGAACTCATCAAAGTCCTTATACAGGCGTTCTAGCATGCTGATGACCATGAATGGCGTGGCCCGGGAGCAAATGCTGGTAAAGCCAACAATGTCGCTGAAAAGTATGGTCACATCCGGATAGGTCTTGGCGTCAATGGAAGAGCCCAGCCACAATTTCTCGGCGATCTCTGCCGGAAAGATCAAGTGCAGAAGGCTGACGTTCTTCTTGCGCTCCTTGGTTACCGCCGAGTTGGCCTCTTCAATGCTGCTCTTCAGCTTATCCATGCGGCGACGTAGGCCATCCTGAGCACGTGCTTGCTCGCCCACTAAGATTACTTCGCGTGTAGCATCGTGCAACGGGATGTCAGAGATGAAAAGTCCATTGCAGGTCAGACCATCCAAACCGTCCAAAAAGGGTGAGCCAATGAATAGCAAAGAATTCGATTCTGGGCAGTGCACCATTTGGCCCTTAATCTCCAACCCGATAGCGGAAAAATCGGATACTCCCGGCGGGCTGTTTAGCCCAATTAGAAAAGGCGTGTAGGTCCGCCGCACAATATCTCGAAATTTCATGGTCAAGCCTTTGGGCCGCTTAAAATCAAAGTAGGTGCTAGCCTGGCAGCCAAAGTCCGCAAGATACGGCTTATAGAGCTTGCTAAATCCCCGTCCGAGCTGCACCAACTCCAGCTGTTCGTTCATGATGAAGTGCCAGGGGAACATCTTGCAGAAGCTTGACGAGTTCATTTGCAGATCAGATGCATTAGCCGAGTTGCTGCGCGGCACCTTCTCTGGCAACTTGCAGGGCACCTCGGGTCGCTCCATTTGCAATGTCTGCGAACTGTCCTTCACCAAAGAGAATAGGTACCGATATCGACGCGCATCTCCCTCCACCGGCTCAATTTTAATGTTCACATCCACCTTATATAGCATGCGTGTAAGTGCCTTGAGAGAGCCGAGCAATAGCCAAGCAATTACCGGACGTTCTGAGGTGAAGATCAATTCACCATCGCCTGCACATACAAAACCAGTATCGGTGACATCGTCCTGAGCAAGAAGAGAAGTAAAACTTTTGCAATTTAGGTGAAATATTTAGAATTTACTAACCTCTTGCAATTTTAGAACATCGTATACCCCATCCAGCGAGCCCAAAAACTCTTGAAGGTCAGTGCCTAGACAACGGAATGCTCTCTCGATGATGCCAGTGCAGCAGCACGTGATCAGCTCTTCGCCAAGTAGAACGAGAATCTCGCTGGCGCTGGCCTCGTCCATCTTCAAGAGCAACTCTTGTATGTCAGCCAAATAATCATAGTTGGTGCAGTTTTTGAAGAATTTGGGATCCAGCTTACTGTGAATTAACGAATTAATCATAAACGTAGGCCCACAAATGCGTACGGCTCTGGAACTCACAGCTTATGAATGTTTGGCCAACTCTGCCGGTACTTGGCCACCAGTGAGGTGACGGCCGAATTGAGATCCTCATTCGAAGGTGCTGTCAGCAGCTGTATGGCCATCTGCAGATGGGTCAAAGTCAAAGCATCGCCAGCTAGCGACAGATCTTCGTCTTCCAAATTCCAGTGTGCGCCCGGTTCCACAGTGACCGATGGCTGGCGCGCCAGTGAGTCGGCGCGACGAAAGAAAGGACACGCCATATTGCGTGCGACTACTATTGATGGTCGCCCGGATTATAATAAATTGAACGCTGTCGGTCGAACCTATTTGAAGTATTAATGATTCGATATGAGCTAGTTCAATTAATTTGATTAAAAGTAGGTCACTACATAATGTCGTCGTACAGCAAAGGTAATTAAGATCGATATAAGCAAATGTATACATATATAAAATACTTTTATATATTTTTATATTCATGGTTTATGATGTCAACGATGTGCAAAGCGTTGCTCAAGTTCAACGTGCACTTAAATGTGCAAATGCAGACGTCTGCCTGTTGTTGCTATTGTCCTTTCTCATGTGCCACCCACCTAGTGGCCTATAAAATAACGCCCCTTTTTACCCCCTTGACAGGCTTGAGTGGCTGCTGGATTTTTCTTAACTCAGTTGCAGTCTTGTCTATGTTCCCGGAGGTCGTTTGTGGGCGCACTGAGCATGTGCCAAGGCTTGCACTTACTTTTCTTGAAGAGAAACCCATTAGCATAATGCAATTTCAGTTTAATGGAATACTTTTTAGGCTTATGAGCGGGCGGTCAGCTTTCGTTTCTGTGCCACCCCCACATTTAACATTCCTGAGCTTTTTTTCTTGTTGCAGCAAACATAGCATAGCTACTACCTCTGAAAGTGCGTCCAAAACAACTTGGTCCGCCAAGCATTTATAACTGTTATAAAACTAAATTTTCAAGGTGAAATACTTAAAAAAAGGAATGTACAGATAAAAATTAAAAATCATTAATAAAAATATTATTAATTTGGCTTTAACTGGAGTATGATAAGATTATCAAATTTTAAAGCATACTTTTACTGTGCAGAATATGTTTGGGTACTAGAAAATATATATAATTCTAACTGTGGATCGAATTTTGTCCGTGTTAAGCAAGCAGGAGTCCTTTTCTCAATGGATACACAATTTTTTCCGCACTGGGCAAGGACTCGGACATCACGCTTATTTAATTTGCTTCTTACCTGCTGCTTGATTGGCAAGTTTAACTCGATTAATACAACTTTTATTCAATTTTCACTTTGTTTTATATATCTGTGTAGGTGTATAAGAATTTAATTTAAAATTCCTTCAACAACCATAGAGTTTTTCGCACGCCTGAAAAATGCCACAACTTAAAATGGAATAAGCTTCGACATCGACGACACAGAAAAAGCTTACATTAACATTGGCCGAAGCTTTAAGCTTATGTATTGCAGTGAAAGTGTGCAAAAATTGTTGCATTGTTTTGACTTTTCTATTAGTAAAGCAGTTGCCAGAGCGAGAGAAAGAGACCGAGTGCGCTACACGGCTTGAATTGAGTTGAGCGACTTTGCGCATGACTTTCTCTAAACGTGAAGTTTGACATTGGCAAAGCTTTAATGGCATCTCATGTGCCGAACGCTGTAGCGCACAACTCAAATAATTAACCTGTTGCGTGAGTAAAAAGTCCATACATTGCTATAGTTCTACTCTCTCTGCTCTCTCTGCTGAGCAACTAACTCTCTGTTCTACTCTCATTCTTCACACTCCCCTCTCTCACTCTCTTTCTCTTTCACTCCGTTATTCTTTTGTTGGCGTGCTTTTGGCGCTTTTTCGCCCCGCAGCAGTATATTCTATTTGAGGTGAAGCCAACAAAAACAAGTAGCTTGTCCGCAGTTGTTTGTGTATCTGGCAGAATGCTGCTTATGCTGCACGTGTCCCACCGGCGCTCACCGCTCGCACTCTCAATAATTCGCAAACACTGGGAGCGGTGGGTGAACGCAATCAGAGTCGGGGGCAGCCTAGCGTCCAGCAAACGGCAATAAGAAAATTATATGGTTCGGTTCAGTATATTGACGTTGGTCAAAAGTGCGCAACGTGTTCTCCTGTGACGGCGAGTGAATTTGTTGTTTTTTTTTATTTAGAGGCAGGCAGAACTGTTCCATCGTGCGAAACGCCAGCTTGCTTCAGCATTTGCAATAGTATCTATTTAATTGACTAGTAGAAATTTGACATACCGCCAGAACGGGAATTATGGGACATACAATGCAGTTCGTAAGTGCTTGAAGCAGTTAATTTCAATTTAAATTTCATCTGTTTTATTTTCGTTTTGTATATGCACACACATACACACATGCATACATATAAATAATGCATGTATAGAAATGCGATCTGTGGCTGGATTTGCATTGCTTTGTTTGCTGCCTTTATATTATTTATTTTTCATATCTTATGATTACGATATAACTGAGAGTGCGTGTAAGTGTGCGTGTGTGTGTGGTGTGTGTGTATATATGCTTGCACTGCCCAGTGGATGCTTTATCTAACTGCAAAAAAGAAAAACAGAAAAGTATATTTAGAGCTTTTGTCCTTGACCTTGCTCACTTCATCTCGCTCTCTTCATTTTCTCATTTAGCTCACTCTCTTTTAATTTGGAAAGCTCACAATTGAAAAGTAAAAGTTTTATTTTCACATTTCTTATACATACTCTATTATTCAAATTAATTACACGCATGTTTCTATGCAGAAGTTGCTAGCTTATTAATCTAATCACCTTTAATAATGCTACCGATTGCGCGAATATTATCGCTTTTTCTATATTTTTGGATTACAACTAATCATTTCGAATTTTTCGTTAACTACTTATCTTTAAGGCCACAGTTCAAGCCCTGAAGCTCGCACCGTTTTTTATTAGCTTGGTGCTTTATTTTTCGCTGGTGCGCAAAGATCCGCAAGGGGAACTATGGACAACTGTGCTCAAATGCTTGCCCATTGTGGCATTGATGTTTTATGTTTTGATCAAGGGATTTTCGCTTAATAAGCAGTAAGCTTTGTCTTGTCTTGTTTTTGGTTAAGCGCTTTTGACATAAACTATCTCTAACTATTTTAGATATCGCCGTTCTCAATTAATTCTGCTTGGCTTAGTGTTTTCATGCGGCGGCGATGCTTTGCTTAATATTAATCTGTTCCCCTTCGGCATGATCTCCTTTGGCGTGGCGCACATCTTCTATATGAGCGCATTCGGCTGGCATCCACTTAAGTGGATCATTGGAGTCTGCCTCTATGTGCCGGTTGTTGTTTGTGAGTACACGTATTTGATGAATTCTTAATTTATATGAACTCTCCATTTTTGAATGCATTGCAGTTATTATTTTTGTGCGCAAGTACTTGGATGAGATACTCGTGATTGGAGTACCCATCTACTGTGTGCTGATTATCACCATGCTGTGGCGAGCCTTGGCACGGGCTGTTGATGCAAAGAACTTTCTGGCCATCTTCTGTGCTTTTGGCGCTCTCCTGTTCGTTATATCGGATGCGCTAATTGCTGTAACTATGTTCTTGAGTGTAGAGCTGCCCTCCCCACGGCTGCAAATCATGATCACCTATTATGCTGCTCAGTTTGCCATTGCGTTGAGCACTGCGGACGATGGACCGTTGCAGCCATGTAAGAATAAAGACAAATAATGTTGCCAATTGCTCAATTAATATCCTTAACACAACCACCAAAATATGTACTTCCAAAATATTAGACTAGTTGTTAAAGCTATTTAGTTGTGATATTACTTGTTTGTTAAAAATAAATGACTATTTAAAAAATATTTCAAACTTAACGGACCCCTTTTATTGTTTCACAGCGTGGCTTTATAGCAGTCAGAGTTTGTCAGTTTAACACAAACAGAGCTGTATGTGAGAAAATAAATGCTAGGGTGACCATTGCACACGTTTATTGATATATTCTTGGTATTTTTTTTACCGCTTGACTCTATTGGCTTGGAATCGTATTTGTTATTTGTTAATATATTCATTTAATCACATAATATGGGTCCATCGGAGTTTAAATTAAATAATCCACCCGAAGACCTTATCTCGGCTGTCAAATTTGGTTCGAAATCCAACCAGTATATGGCTGCATCATCTTGGGACGGAACGCTTCGCTTCTACGATGTGGCGGCTAACTCAATGCGCCAAAAATTTGTACAGGATGCTCCTATTTTGGATTGTGCCTTCATGGTTTGTTCGATTCACTTTGATTCATGTTGTGTGTAATTTACCATTACCAACTACACTTTTAATAGAATATTGTGCATGTGGTGAGCGGCGGACTGGACAATCAACTTCGGATGTACGATGTGAATACACAGGCGGAGACTCTGGTGGGTGCTCACGATGATCCCATACGTTGTGTGGAACATGCGGAGTATGTCAACGGCATCTTGACCGGCAGCTGGGACAAGACAGTCAAACTTTGGGACATGCGCGAAAAGCGCTGTGTTGGCTGCTTCGAACAGAACAACGGAAAGGTTTACTCCATGTCTGTGATTGATGAAAAAATTGTGGTGGCCACATCTGATCGTAAGGTGTTAATTTGGGACTTGCGTAAAACGGATAGCTATATTATGAAGCGTGAATCATCATTGAAATACCAAACGCGCTGTATTCGACTATTCCCTAATAAGGAAGGCTATGTCATGTCCTCCATTGAGGGCCGCGTGGCTGTTGAATATCTTGACCATGATCCCGAGGTGCAACGTCGAAAGTTTGCATTCAAGTGCCATCGCAACAGGGATCATAATATTGAGCAAATCTATCCAGTTAATGCGGTTAGTTTCCATAATATTTATCACACATTCGCCACCGGCGGCTCCGATTGCATCGTCAACATATGGGACGGCTTTAACAAGAAGCGTCTGTGCCAGTTCCACGAGTATGACACATCCATATCGTCACTCAACTTCAGTGCGGATGGCAGTGCCCTTGCCATTGGATGCTCATACTTAGATCAGTTCTCTGAGACTCCTGCAACAGTGCCTAATCCGGCCATTTATATACGTTACCCGACTGACCAGGAAACCAAACAGAAATAGACATAAGTATTTTTAATTAACACTCGATTAACTGATTAAATGCATTTTGATTATAGTTTTGATGATGTTATTTGAGCATACGCATCCTTAAGCAGCGACCACAAAATCTGAGACACTATGTAGCCCAGTTCGACGAAGCTCAGCGTCGAGGCACCCACATAAAGACCAAGGATGCCACCAAAGCTAGCTACCCAATTGACAAAGCCGTACTTCAGTTTAGTTTCAATCTTCATGAGCACCCGCTGGCCATAATAGATCTCAGCTCTAATTCGCTTTGAGATGGTGGCATTTGTTGTATTAAAACTGGAGTGAATGATGGGATAGAATGGGGCAAAGAGGAGCTGGGCGCTGTATTTCGACTTACTTGTTGAACTGACGCACATTCAGATACGTATGGTACAACTGGACGTTGCAGCTTTCTGGGCACGGGCAGTGCTGACCACGCCGTGAGTCCTTAATATAATTATCCTGATGGATGATTTTGACATACCCAAACACATCCGTTTGACGATGAAGGCATGGAAAGTCTAGCACAGTGCACTCTCGAGTATCGTCTTGTAATTGGGATTGGGATCAGTCAACAATGGAGTGATATCTTAAGCACTTACCTATTGCTGGCAAATACAGAGGCATGGAGCAATTGCAATACAATTGCACTGTAGCCTGTAGGCAAGTGAAAATGCAATTGGTGCGACTGTAGGGTAGATTCTTATATGGGAAGTAGGGATGCCTCTCGTTCTTTTACAATTAGATTAGTCATTTATTTATGATACTTGGGTTCAGTTTGTGCTGCAAAGTAGCAGCGTCGCTTAACCGGATCCATGACCTCAGTGTTTTTGGACGTTTGTATAACCATCGGATCTATTGACACAAAATTTTCAGTGTTTGCATAGAGATGGTAGTTCATATTGTTAGACCATTGATGAGGATTCTTGATAATCAGCTGAAAGGCAAGTAGTTCTTAATACTGATGTCCTGATGTCGAAATGTTCACCTACATGTGTAGAAAAGGGCACCTGTGTGCCCGGTCTCAAGAAGGTATCGTTCAGGTGCAGTGTAAACTGGAGGCCAGAACCTTCGCCAGCCGTGCTTAGTTTGTAGGGATAAAACTCATTGACCACCTTCTTTTTGCGGGACTCTTCGGAAATGAGCGAATTGAAAACCAAGCAAATACCCTTCTCAGTGTGTTCCGACACAAACAGTTGACAGCATTCGTATTTGGTTTCGTCGAAGAAGCAAGAGTCCGGCTCGAAGAGCTCATCACACCGGTAGGCCAAGTAATTGGCCAGCTTGATCAGGCTCACGTTAGCCAGCGCAGTCATATTTCGCTTAGACAGCGTGCCGAGTGTCTGAAACTTACCAAAGTTTAGCTGCTCCATGCGAATGAGTAACTGGTGGAAGGACTCACGCTCATATGCATCCGCATTTCTGGGCAGGAAACGATTCTCAGCAGTCGAGGCGCGCAGCCAATTAACGTGATTAAAGGGACAAATGGCAATTGCCGGAAACTCGATATTATAAACTGGAAACTGTGTAGTTTCCACCACGCTGACCAGCTGCTGCTCATTATGCTGATGCTGCAACATAGATAAGATAACTAACAATCCCATCGTAGCTGTCAGCACGGTAAGAAGCCAAAAGTAGCGAGCGAACATATGTTTCTCCTCAATGGCAATCTGAACGCCATGAATCGTCGAGTGGGCAAATGCTCTACGTAGCAACTTCCCATATTTCTGTCGCAGTTGCTGAGACCTGAAGCGTTGCAGACCCTGATTGATCTTGGTTCGCGGTGCGACTAGCTCCTTGGTGTACAACAACATGGTAACTGAGCAGTGACCGATGAAGCGTTGGCAGTTTTATGCTAAGGTATATTGATTATTAGCAAAGGTGCGTGGGCGTGGCTGAGTGACAAAACTATGAGCTGTAATCTATATATGGAAGTCAAAGTTTTATTAATGGAAATTACAAAATTACTGGTCAGTCAGAAGTTAAAGATATAAATTAGGATTTGGGTGCCAGGCTCTGCTGCACCAGCTTCAAGTGATTCTTAAGTAGGCAATCAGCGCCACGCCAAGCCCATTCGCAAGCGTTCGAGCCCTGCTCGTTCTTGTCCACACAGGCCGCAATCTGGCCATGGAGCACATCATCGTGGTTTGCGTGGCCACGGCTGAGCTGCGTGTGAATGTTCTCCACATTGAAACCGGACTGGTTGTCGAAGAGACCGAACTTGGTGAAGACGCACTTGAGATAGCATTGCGTCTGGGCATCATTGGGATAGATCCATTTCTGATATTGCTCGACCAGTTCCTTTGGCACTTTCAGTTCCTTGACGCACGCCTCACGGTAGCTCAGCATATCTTCTTTATTCTTGATGACATACTCGGCTGAGACCTGTGGAGCAGTAGATTGTCCAGAACATTGATCACCTCCACACTCTCCAAACTACTCACCAAGCCAATGAACATGCAGACGGCAACGAGATATTTCATTTTGATTCCTTTCAGCGTGCGGTTCAACGATCAAACTTCTACTGTTTGATGTAGGGCCTACGCAGGCACTATTTATACTTGTCTGCCTCGATTATCAGGCTCTTCTACCTACTCTTAAAGAAGCATCATTTTCTCAGCTGGCATAACGAATTGAATATTCTCTTTTTATATTTGATGTTAGAATTCTTTGTTACGAATGGGGTAAGTAACTCTTTCTCTCTATCTTTCTCTATTTTTTTTTTTTTCAAAGTTCATATTGTCTGAAATATATCACATTTGACTGAAATAAGTTAGAGATTGTTATTGTTAATGTAGTAATTGGATCAATTTACTGCAGAGTATTCCATTATTTGAATTGAGCAAGTGCAGCAGCACTTTTGATTAAGAAAGGTTCACATTTCTTTAGTCGCCTGTGATTGAAATCCTACTCTCGGTTTAAAGCATCTTCAAGTATGTGTTTAAGGACAATTTGTTGGGATAAGTGGAATATCATTAATGCGCACTCACAGTCGTTGAGGTGGCGCGTCTTGGAAATTTTCCACTGCTGTGACAGGTAACAAAGAAATATTCAATAATACAATGTGTTCAAGGTTTCCTTTTCTCTTTCTCAATTTATTTCGTTCTGCTTATCCATGTTATTCGATCGTGTTTTTTGGTTACAGGTAGAAAAACGTGCTTCGGGTTTAGGTTTAATGGGCCGGGGTTTGGGCTTGTTGCAGCAACTGATGCGATCCAATAGGCTATTTATGGCTCCGACCACGGATAGACCCAGAAACAGACCAGCAATGCCACCATAGGAAACTGTGGATTACTTAAAGCAATCAGAAACAATACGAAAAGGCTGAGAAATCCATAATGGGAACAACTTACCCATCAGGTCAAGCATTGTTATGTGCAGTGTGGAGCGATACGAGAAAAGGGTCTCCTCCTGGAAGTAGACGTCAATCTCAATCTGATTGCCTCTGGTGTCGTAGCTGCTATGGCGATCCGTGAATGTAGCTGCATGATACTGGGTGTGGTCACAGGTGGGATAGCAATTGCAATGGGTGGTATTGAAGACATTGTCCTTAGACTCCTCAATGATGTTGCCCATGTAAAACAGCGAAACTTTGAAAATTGATTGATTAACCAAAAATTTGCACGGTGCCTGCTAAATATTTACCTCCGTTCTTTTGCATGCACGGCAAATCCGCAATTGTGCATAGGCGCAGGGATTCCCTATTGTTCAGTTGTATATTGATTGATGGGACTTGTATATGATTACAATTGCACTTCTTTGATATGTAGCTCAAATGGCAGCCAACTATGCACTCCGAATACGATTGCGTCAGCTCGTCCGTAAAATAACAATATCGCATATTCACTGGGCGCGCCCTAACAGCTGGCTCGGCTGTAAAGTGCAGCGGCTGCAATCCGACAACAATGCGATCATCTGTAGAATAGGTCACACTGGAGCCCACATACTGACCTGGCTCTTGTACGATGACCTTGAGAAAGAAGAATTTTACTTATATTTTGAAGAGCATTATGGAAAATATATAGATAGATAGATAGGATATTTGGTCTAATATCCTGTAAGCTCCGACAGTCTTAGAATCGTCATTTAATATAGGGTAATACTAAAACTAATACTTGGATAGATATTTAGTGAAGAATAAATTAAAAAAAAAATGTATCTGCAAATAATAACATGAGGCTTTACTCCTAAAATAATAAAAATAAATAAATGTTCACAGAGTAAACACGCGATCTCTCTTTCTTGTTTATATTAGATTACCGAAATGCATGATAAACAAATAATGCACGTATTGATATCTTACGTAATACGCAGTCAGTTCCAATGGACTGAAAATGAACTAACTGTTTCGGTATCAATTTGTGATATGAATATGAGCTACTTGCTGAAGATAGATTAGTTTTACATATTATATAAAATTCTCATTGGATTGCTTACCCCTAAGGCCGCCAGCCTGATGCCATTTATAAAACGGTTAACCTTGATGTTTAGCGCACTTTTGAAGCCAGCATCGGACACCGACCAGGGCCAAGTGGGATCGGCATCTTCGGCGATCAACGAATTGAATACATAACAGGAGCCCATCCTTAACTTTCGGAACAGAATGCTGCAGCAATCCACTTGTTGACGGCGCCACGTGCACTCCACGAATAAATCCTTGCAGGTGTAGTTGAAATCAAAGATACTCTCGACGTTAAGCAATGTATGGTTACTGAATTCCTCGTATTCGCTAATGTTGAGCTGTGTGAAATGATGAAAAGGTCTAATGCGCCAATGCAAACTCTGTATTAGATTATAGAGCAAATTTAGCCGCTGCTCTCTGGGATTCTTGTGCGCAGTAGGAGTTACGTGGGTGGGACAAATGGTGACGGCTGGAAAGGCAATCTCCGAGACGTGCACGTCGGTACGATCGATGGTGGTCTGCACCCAATACTGGAAGTAGCGCTCCGACGATAAAACACAGACGTAGATAGTAAGGACAAAGGCAACGAACATTAGTATAATACGGGTTAAGCTGCGGGTATATAGCAATTGCTGAAGAGTTAAGGCCATAATTTCGTTTATTAAGTGCTTACCGTCTGATGCAGAAGCATTTGTCCTTTGGCTCAACTTGGGGCAGCCTGTCATCGTCATTATTGTCATTGCATTCAGACAACTTAATCACGGGACCCATTTCGATGAACTGATTGACGGGCGTGGCAGTTCATCAATGAACAGCAGCGGCGATATTAATATCACGAGTTTATGGCCCAATGTATATCTGTCAATGCGCTTATCAGCCAATTGAAACATAACAAGTCAATTACAAGAATTGTTAGCATTAATGGATATCCGGACACACTTTCAGCTCAGCAATTATCATTCGAAACTTATGCTTGAATCGCGTAAATAAAGCCTGTGCGAGCTGTCAGCGTTCACAGTAACAAAATGGTTGAAGTGGCGAGCGCAGTCAAGAAGGATGCAGCGGACAAGGATGCGGATAAGAGCTTCATGGAGCTGGTGCGCCATTATTTTCGATACTACTGTGAGAGGTCCACAATACATTGTGTGCGCTATCTCTACGACGCCCAGCTGCATAATGTTGAGAGGTGCTGCAGATGAACTCCAATTGGGTCTATTCATTAATCTACTCTACACACTCTCTATATGCAGACTCATCTGGGGCGTGCTGCTTGTCATTAGCGTAACGCTGTGCTGCTCATTTTATATACTGTTGTCGGAACGGTATGGAACGCAGAAGCTACAAACGGTCATTGAAGACTCGCAGTATCCAGTATTCCATGTGCAATTCCCCGCGGTGGGTGTCTGCACGGATAATCGCATCAATTGGAGCAAGCTGGACGCGGCCAAGGCCCACTTTCTGCCGGCAAACGCGAGTGAAAACATTGTGGAAGCATTTAGCAGACTTGTCAGATACATGGAGACGCTGAGATTTGACAATTTTGAGTTTAGTACATCCGAAATGGAGGATACAAACTTTGAGATTGTGGATTTCGTTCCGCTCTTTCCGTTGGCCGAGTTTCTAGCATTGCGCTGTGAGGACATCCTGGTGCCGGGCTCCTGCAAGTGGCGGCAGACCTCCTTCAACTGCTGCGATTACTTTATCACCGAGAAGACGGAGTATGGCTTGTGTTTGGTATTCAACTCGGAAATATCGTACCAGTCTCACGCAATTGTAGAGCGCGAGGGCGCTGCTTTCTATCCGAGACATAACGCCAAAGCAGGGCAGAGTTCCGGTCTCAATTTCAATTTAAGGCTGAACGACAGCTTTAAGCGACCAGACTCGACGGTCACGGATAATGTTTTTGTGCATAGATTGTACCGTTGTAGTGTATTAGATTTCCACTTAATTTACCAATTTGCAGATCATGATCAAGAAGGCGATTCAAATGACGAACGTGGTCTACTCCATAAGGCCCAACACAGAGACCCATGTGGCAGTGCGACCCCAGATGACGCGCACTGACTACACCACCCGAAGCATATCGCCGAAGCGTCGCAATTGCCATTTCCCGGACGAGCGAGTTGACTTTGGCATCAGCGATGCCTCGAATCGATTCAAAATGAGTTCCTCCATCTCCAACTGCCTCACCAACTGCCACGAGTCCTACTTGATTAAATTATGCAATTGCACGCTGCCCATTTACTTTGCCAGTAATCAAAAAGGTGAGTTGGCTATTCCTAAGATTTCTTTAGTTATGCCAGTTTATGACAGTTTTGCGGACTACAGTCAAGAACTGCACGGCGTCTAGTCTGCGATGCATTTCGCGTCACAATGGTGAGTCCACTGCCAGTCGAACAGCAACAGCTTTGGGTTCAAATGTATCTTGCAGATATTTTCGGCTACGACAAGCATTTGGAGGAGGACAGTTACTTCACGGCCAGTAAGCCGGGCATGAGCTGTCCCTGTTTAGTTAACTGCAATTTGCTGGAATACTTTACTTCTACAACCACGTTGCCATTGTCTCCAAAGGAATTGTACAGTTGATTTATTTGAACCCATAGACAATATAATCTCATATCTGATTTGCGCTTTTTTATAGACCCACATCCTCGGCTCTGAAGGTTTTCAAGGTTGATGTGCATTATCAAGTGGAGATGATGATAACCTATCGCACTAGCCTTGAATTTACCAGCATTGACTTGATTGGTATTACCATTATTCTCAATGGCAAATTCACATTATTTGTGTATCCTATTTTATTTCAGCTAATCTTGGTGGCATTTTCGGTCTCTGCCTGGGCGCTTCTATGGTCAGCGGAGTTGAGCTAATCTACTTCCTGACTGTGGGATTTGCTCTACATCTCTATGATAACAACTACTATGCCATTCTACGCAAGAATGTCAAAAAGAAGTGGGCCAAGTGGCTACGTTACTTACGTAACGAAGTGAGCCACACTCACACAGGGGCGCAGCCCGTGGAATCAAAATCAAAGAGCAAACTGAGACATCCGTTGAGTAGCCGAGCCAACGCCTGGTGAATGTGAAATGAATACTCAAGCGATATGAATGATATTAAAAATCGAGTACTAATAAATGTTGTGACATTCGCAGCTTTAAGACGAGTCTTGTAATATTTCGATAGACGGCTTTGATGAGACGAGTTCAGATCAGCAAATAAGTCGAATACTATATCATGAGACTTCTATCAAATTAGTGTTTAATATTTAGATTATGCTAGATACGGATACAGCTTAGATAGTTTAAATTCTTCCATATCAATAAACAATCTTCGTTGGGGTTATTTTACGTCGAAATTGTAGAGTTATGGGAACTGCTGACGTTTGTGGCAGAGGCTGATGCTTGGACTTTCTGCTGTAGTGATGTAAATACAAGTAAAGGCCAATCGTGGCGTAATAGATTAGCTCGATTGCGCTGAGCAGTGAGGCGCCAAGGAACAAGCCAATAATGCCACCAAAGCTAGCTGTAATTAAAGAAAATTGATTCTTAAATATATTTGGGACCATTCAGAGAACTCACCAAGCAGTTCTACAAAGGTAAAGCGCATATGTGTTTGATACTTAATATACCAGGATGACTGAAAGAATATATCTAGATGCATGCTAATAGTCCCAGGCGTTAGCTCTTGAGCTCTATAATACAAAATTATTGCAACCAGATGCAGATTGAGAGTCTACTAGCTAGGCTGGCTTACTCCATGGCACTGTTGCTAAAGATGGTATCGTAGATGAGCTGTGAACAGCTGTTGAGGCAATCACACGTCATGCCATCGCGGTACACAGTGTCCACATACTCCTGCTCCAGAGGAAGGCGCTCCACGCTAAAAGTCGCTTTGAGCGAATGTTCGGAATGATGAATGAAAAGTTACGGACTAATTGGAGAAAAATTTACTTACATCGATTTTCGTAGAGGCACTTGAAGTCGGAGGCTTTGCACTCGGTGAAGTTATCTAAGGACGGGAAAGTATTCATGTACCTATTGAATATTATTTAGACATTCTGCGCACCTTTGTGATGACGGGGAAAGAGCAGAGTGGGTGAACAGTTGCAGAGGTTAACCACATGCTCCTGATGGCATTTGGTACGACAATTGCCACGCCAGTAAACAAAGCCTGGCAGATTCTTATAATGTGGATCATGGATTTCATCGGGGAAAATGCAACGCCTGACTTTTGCAGTGAGCACTCGGGTCCTGAAATCGGAGCCAGTGTATCGCGGCACCATACTGATTCGATTGTGGCAGTCGTGGGGCACTAGGCGAGCTGCCTCGCTCCATTGTTGCGGCTGCTTAACCATAACGTACATGCCACGTAAGCCTGGCTGAACAAGTGTTTTGTTCAACCGTAGGTATATCTTCAGGCCAGTGCCTGGGCCAGATTGGGCTGTGCGGCGTGGATAGTACTTGTCCTCCCTCTAAAAATGAGATACTTGCGGATTGCTGATCAACATTCCTGCTCAGGCACTCACCTCTCGTTGTCGCATCTCTGCACTAACCGCCGAATTGAAGACCCAGCAGAAGCCGAGCTCGGTGCGTTGCAGCTCAAAGATTTCGCAGCAGTTGTGCGGCTTGCCTCTCCAGGTACAACTGGTAAAGAAGTCATTGCAATGCAGATTCATGGCCTCCATTACTTTTACCACATTCAAGCCGTCTAGCTGTGTGATCCTTGAGGCAAGGGTTGCATTTTCAAAGAAATTCCCCAGACTCTGCATATCTTTCAAGTGCACACCAGACGCGGCTGCAAAAAAGCTTATAAACAATTCCTTCTTCTCGGCGCTGGCATCGCTGCCCAAAAACTCATCGGGAATCTCCTCCAGCAATCTTGGCCAATTGATGCGACTGCGTGGACAAAGACCCACAGATGGAAAGGGCACAAAAAATATCGGCTGCATAGTGTCCTCAATGGTCGTGTGCACGCGTGCGGAGTTATACAACTCGGTCAGGTCCACATAGACAATCGTAGCACAAATGAAGGTGCCCACCAAAATCAGAAACCAAATGAATCTGAAGAGTTGAAAAGTTACTGAACCATGAGCTTGAAGTGGAATTTGATTTACATTTTCACATAGTAATAAAATATTGTTATCTAGAATATTTAGCATCTTCTTCTTTGGTGTCATCGCAAAATAAAAAAAAAATGTTTACAATAATATTAGCAACAACTGCGTATAGGGCATCAAGAAGTCGTTTCATACAGCATTTGTATTCCTTCTTTACTATATTTTTTATTGCATGCCATAAACTGTTAAATTGTTGTTGCTGTATAGTCTCACCTTTCAAAATTACGCAATTTCGGATCCGTTAAATAACGAAAGCCATGCACTGAAGAGTTGGCACAATACGCCTTGAGATAGGGAACCATCAGTCCAACAAACTTGCCATCCTTGCAGCAGCCAGTGGTTTTCTGATGACGTGTCACAGTTTTATTGATGTAATTCCCATAAAGTGGGCGACGTGCCTTTGGATGTGGCAGCTCCTGCGGATAGAACATTTTGTTTGGGAGCTGCTGGAGTGCGCCGTGGACGATGTGCAAAGCGCTTTTGAACACTCGAGTTCCATTTGTCGGGCAGACAAAGCCCCATGTACATTGAACTCAATCAAAAAGCAATTATTCTTGGCGGACAGCATAGGCTTGGTGAGCATTGCGCTGGGTAAAGCTTAAATCACGCACACAATTAACACTTGAATGCCGTCTGGATGGAAAGGCATGGCATGGCATGGGATGGGATGGGATGGGATGGGATAGGGGTCAGGTCGAGCTGCTACAAGTGGACAAGGACGCGCAAGATGTTTACTTAACAGTTCTGACTGTGAGTTGGCCCTGCTTCTGTCCAGCGGCAGCATAATCTCCTGTTTGTTCGACTGTTTGCACGTTCATTAAGCGACTTGGCCTCCCTCCTCATTTTATGTCGAGTGGTTGGAGAATTTCAAGTTGCTTTCCTTTTGGGGGGAGGCCGAATTGCCACTGCTGCTGCTGTGTGACAGATTTTGCTGCCATCAGCTGGCTGGCCGTCGGCTCCGGCAGTTGCTCGACTCTGCTGTTTTGTGTAAACAACTAAAAATATTTTCGATTTATCATTGCGTGTTTTCCTCGTGAACGTCTTGACGATTGAGTTGCTGTTTAGTTGCCTTTGGCGGTGTGATTTATTTACTCTGCTCACATCTTTCAAATACTTTTGACTGCGCCAGGGAATGCTACAAATTTGTGAGGCAAACACTTTACTGTGATTTGACTCAGTTAAAGTCAATTGACCTGATCAATAACCGACACGAAGCGAAATGGTTCTGAATAAATTTAACTTGGTACACATGTTCTCGGCTAAGCCAGCTCAGTCAGCTTAACAAGTCTAATGAACAGCTAAGGACTTGCTATTATTATGAATAATAGATAAGAGCCAAGCTAAGCCGAGGTCGAACATTATTTGTAATTTAAATCTGTTAGTCGACTCTCAAAGGACTTGCTGCTATTTCTGCTAATGGTAAATTGAAAAGTGGCCAATGTCAACAATTATCTATTATTTGCATTTGCTAGTCGAGTTTCTGTGTAAAATGCAACACTAAGAATATTACGCAGACAACAAACAAAAGCCCTTTCGAGTTAAGTAGCTTATGAAGCTTGCAATTCGAGCATGACTGGCAGCGACACAGTGCAGCAAAGACTCTGGGAAGTTCGCAGAATCTTTAGCTGCTTTGTGGACATTTTGAGTTTCAGGAAAATACAAATTGCTGAGAGAGACTGAAATCTGAGAATGACATGCAGCTATATATTATTTTCAAAGAAATTAAGTAAATGAATTTTATTTTTCTGATGAAGGTTTGAGGAACTGGAAAACTTCATGAAACTATAAAATTGTAAAAAAAAGATGAAGAAAATGTTCAATGACAAGCATCAATTTAATTTCCTGCCCAATGACATTAACATATAAAGGCCAGATAGGTTATTGCTCGTGCGTTAATAATTTCCGGTTGCTGTGTGCCAGGATCAGAAACTTTCCCATTTAGGTTAACTTTCAGCACACGCGTGTGCAACAATTTGGCCCCTAACAAACGGCTTGTCGTCTCCATCGTCGCCGGGGTTCAAGTTCATTTGGCCTATTAAGCGCAGACAGCGCCGCAGTCATGTAAACTTTCTGGTTAGACATGTAAAGCCGGCAGCGCGAGTCCCAGTCAGCACATATATATATCTATATATCTATGTATATTCTTGCATACCGATCCCCGCACACCGCACACCGCACAACGGCAACTGCCTAGATTCAGTTGGCGTTTGTTGCTCGTCCGCTCAAAATTCAATCTTACTTTTATGAGCCGAGAGAAACGTGACAACAAGTCGCTGACAGGGCACAAGATGAGCTTCTGCATGTTACCAACAGACCGAGTGCCAAGTGCCCGCATTTAAGCCATTTAAATATGCAAATTTGGCTTAAAAGGAACTTTAACTCCTTCGCGGAACCTCGTCAGTGTCAAACTTTTGCACGCTAATTTGCATGTTTAGCACCGCGGCATTGTCTTCATTTGCGCAAAGACTCTTGCCACATGCCCCCGACCTCTAACTACGCTATAATTGCGTTTATCTTTTGATGACTGAATCCCCGCAGTGTTCCATAAATACTCCTGCTGTTAGCGTCTATGCCTTGCGCTGTGCTCGTGTCAAAATCATAAACAAGCCACCAAATGCCTGTTAATTATTTAATAATATTAAAGGATTACCAGCCATGAAGCCAAGTGCCAGGCGGTGATTGATGATTATCGTTCGCTTGGCAAATGCCGGCCAAGATATTTAGTCGCCCATGTTTGAGTTGACGTTGAGCAAAGATTTGTCAATTTGGCAGATGAGCTGCAAATGCGGCCAAGGCTGCACTCAGTTTGTCTACGAGCGACGTTTGTTTATTTTGTTTATATTCACTTCCGCTTGCATTGATTTCAGCTGAATTCTGACTTTTTGCAAGTAATTTGAATAATTTTCTAAAGAAGTGTAAAATTTACATATAAAATGTTTGCGTGCGAGTGTGTGCGTGTGTGTGTGTGTGCATCCCGGTATATGCCAGCTGCCAGTTGCAACATCAAGATAAAAGCGAAGCCGGAGATGCTGCTGGGGCGCAAGCAAGCAACACACACACACACAAACACACTTATATACACATACATATTTGGCATGGCAGCGGCAAGGACTTGACTTCTGTGAAGACAGGTCCTAGTTCTGGCAATGCTTTTAGCATGTCTTTTGCAAATGCAAATGTTTGTACGCAATTGAGGAATAAACAAACGCACACTATGTATGTATGTGTGCATATTTCAATGTGTCTATCTGTGCGCACGTGTGTGTGTGTGTGTGTGTGTGTGCAAATTCTTAACTTTTGTCCTTACTGCTTGCCATTGAAAGAGCTTGCATGCATGTGAACCTCAATTTGAATTATGAACTTGAGAAAATTAAGAAAACTTTTCATAATTGATGTTATGCATTTTAAATCCGGTTCATTCCCTCGCTTTTGCTATTCTTTTCTCAATTCCGGTTTTCCGTTTTTCTATTTAGACTTTGCATTTCTCTCTCTCTCTCTCTCTCTCAATCCATCGCCTGCTGCTGCAGTTCCCACTGAACGCTAAAGCAGGTTCAAAGTTTAAGCGCATCGATTTGTTTCTATTGTGGCTGCATTTGAGCTACTTATATAAGCGCGTTTTTAAAAGGGTTGTCAACTGAATGTTCCCATGGTACTTTCATCAATTTCTATGCACTCTGCAAAAAAGAAAATGAAAGAAAAAAATTTATACTAAAAGAATTTCCATTCCGTTTTGGTTATATGAGTTAATTCAAAAAGCAATGCAGTAAGAAGCTTTAGAGATCTGCACAGCAGAGTACAAAATGTTTTTGCATTTGCTTGTCTTGCTCTGCGTACGCTTGATTACTTCGAATACTTACACTGTAATATTAATTTGTAATCGCTTCACACCTCTGCCATGACAGGGGCATTATGATGAAAACGGCATTAACACATGTAAAATGCAATAAACGCTGAGGAAGCCCGAAGAAGAACTCAACTGTTAAGCTACACACGTCAACACAATGCAGCATTTAGAGAGCACGGGTAAGTATGTGTGAGTGTGTGTGTGTGTGTACATGTCTGTTTGGCTGCTTGTATGTGTGCGCAATTTTAAGCACCCGAGAGTTTAATTTGAAAGTTTGTTTAACAACTTTTTAAATAGCGTTCAGCGCTCTTGTTTATGTCGCATGCCATACAGCCACACAAGCTGTAAATTTAAGCAGGACAAAATTCAGCTGATGTAAAATTAACAAATTGCAATCTATGGCATTCAAAGCATTTCAAGTGGAAATATTTTCGTCTTTATAATAACGATGATGCATGAGTTGAGTTACAACTTAGTTTAACAAAATGAACTGAAGCTATTAAAATCAAATGTGCTTGTTTCAGCAGTATTAGTAAGGTGTAACTTAATCGTTATCAATCAATCTTTAGCGTATATTGCCAACAGAATGACAATCTGCCATATAGTACATATTATATAAAGAATACAATGTTTTGCCTTAAAGTGAATCAACACCTGTTGCCTTGCTAAACTAGAGGTGTGAGTGGTGAATCAACTGGAATTGCTTTTTGTTTAATATACTTGAATAAATGGGAATATATATATGGGTAATTCTCCAGAAAAGTAAACTTTTTGTCACGTTCGACACTTTGGTTTTTTGTAATTATCTTGAAAACGGATTAATTTTAGTACTAATCAAGAGCAATATATTTAACTATTTGTCAAAATAAAGAAGTTTTTTTTTTTCCCTTTTTCAGCAAGCCTAGAAATGCTTTAATACTTTTTTTTTTTTCATTCAATTCTTAAACATTTGTTCAAAATAAATAAAAATCTTTATACCTTATATTTAAAAATAAATGCCTTGATAGACACTTTCATAAGAGATTAATTTCTAACTAATTTTGAATTATTAATAATAAATTTATGGAATTTTAATATATGTAGTGTTTTGGTAATTCATGAATTCCCTTTTTCCCCTTTTCAATTAAATTCGTAGCACAAAGTTTCGTTGCTGCGCTGAAACGGACCTGGAGTAAACTGTACTACGCAGCGACTGCATCAAGTGTATAACAGTTTCACGACTGCGCATTGCTCAGTTCGGCTTTTGGCGCCAATTCGCCAGCTGAACGCTTTGCCGGCGCGCGCGCTGAAGCCGAGCGCAGCGCACATAAGTGTGCTATCACAATCGAACAGTGAGCCGCTGCAATAAATATATATTTACATGTCTATATATAAAGGCGTATGTGTGTGCGTGCCGCACGAGCTATGCGATGGTCGCTTCTTGCAATCTGAACGGCCATCATCGTCCTCGTGTTTGGGTTCTAGAATGCCAGCAAGTGTTTGGGCTCGTCATTCAGTGCCAAGCACGAAGCCGAACACCGTCGCCGTTTGTCGTTGGCCACACTGCTGTCGGCACCGTTAGTCGTTCTCGTGGCATGTCCTGTCGACGCCGCCGCTGCTGCCGTTGCTGCCGTTGCTGACGCCGCTGCCGTTTGCCAAGTTTCGCGTTGTTTTTGAAGTTATTCACTCGCGATAGTTACATCAGTGATGTTCAGTACGCGTCTCTCTCTTGTGCTCGATTGCTCAAAACTTGTGAACATCTACGCTGCGGTGCAATGAACAAATAAAACTAGTAATACAAAGTTGGCTGAATACATTTAAAGTATACAAAATTAAATACAGTAATTATTGTGAAAAAGTGTCAATTATTTTCAATTTGACTCAGTTTTAAATATATTTTAAAAGAGTTTAAAAATTATTTTTGTTTTATGTGTAGTTTGAAAACTTTATTAAACAAAAAATAACTAAATAAAAAAAACCGATTATTGTTTCATTATAAAAAACAACTGTTAAGTTTTTAAATAATTAAAAAAGTGATTACAAGTATTTATTTATTGATACAACATTTAAACATTGGCTATACTTTTAAAAAAATATATATTAAAATATTAATTATAAATTAATGAGTAATTTCATAAATTAAAAAATTATTCAGTGATATTTTTCGAGAGTTCAGATTTCAGATTTTGTCTTAATCAGTTAGTTGTGAAAATAAGTTAATTAAATGAGTTTTAGTTCGATTTTGCAATGATAATGGATTTATATATTATATTTCCTTGATATTTTTATCTATCAAACTTTTTGTGTTTTCTGGCATCATAATTTCAATAATTTTTTAATTCAAAAAAGTTGAAAAACAATTAAAAGAGCAATTAAAAAACTCTTTGCAAATAACTTAAGAAAAACAAGTTAATTATATTTCACTTAATGTTCGCCCGTGTGAATTCTGTTTGAACGACTTCATGGAAAAGAGACTGCTTCGTTAAGCTATTAATCATGCTAATATATTAGCCAAGTGAAATTCAATTTGAAGCGCAACCCGAGTAAATAACACCACACGAGCACAAGGCGACACAAGGATGCCAAGCAATATATAAGAAAAATTACCCGAAAATACCAGCGAAACCGACAACAACATCAAGCCTCAGGCAGTGAGACGAGAAATTGCATTCGACGGCAGCAACAGGAGCTGCAGCTGTGCAGCCCCGAGCACCGAGTCTCGAGATCCCCGCGACGAAGAAGCCTCAGCTTGTTAAGAGGTAAGCTATAATAGTGTGCAATGAATATTTGCTTATTTTTCGGTATATACTCGTACTTAAAGATGCTTATGATATTATATTTACCTATTTACAAGATGATAAGCAGTTCAATTAGGCTCTCATTCATCGATGTCATTAATAAATATGTTCCGACCTTTTTAAATTAAACTATTTTAATTTGAACAAATGTTTGCAGAAAGTTGAAAAAAAAAAGAAATATACTCTGCAGTTTGGGGCCAGTGTTATTGCTCAGCAAATTAGTTGGCCTTTTGAATGGGCCAAATAAATAAACAAGCAGCAACGACGCAATGGGACCGAGGGCCTTTTTTCCCAGAAATAAATAAAAACAAATGCCTTCGGCGTTATTTTGAATTTTTTATTTCGTAGTTTCTCCACTTTAAATGTAAACCGACGTCGGCCAAGTGGACAGACAGACATCGGAGTCGGCGACAAGTATAACATTTAGGTTAATCATACGCCATGTCGTACGACGGCAATGGCTCTAGACGCCTGCGTTGTTGACTATTTAGCATAAATTAGTAAGTTTTCACTCTTGGTGTTGGCCGTTGGTTGGGCGCCAGCTAAGCAAACTGGGCTAACTTTTGGCATTGACAGAAATAAATTTCTTTGAAATGGCAGGCTAGCTAACGCGGCTCACAAGAGGGGACGTTAGCTGTCAGGTGAAGTGGTGCTAGTTGTCGCTTGCAGCATCTGCCTGCTGTTGGCCAGGGCTGCCTTGCTTCCTTGTTATTTAAATCAATTTTAATTTAATCATTTTATCGTTCTAATAAATCATACACAAGGCGCCAGCCAACAGCGCCAGGGCTCGCGGCAGTACTCTATAGAGACTGCTCAGCTTGAATTGCCTTGGCTCTGGTTTGCTTGGCTGGCTTGGCTTTGCTTGGCTTGGCTTGGCTAGATTGTTATTAACAATATGCGAGCATGTAGGGAAAAGCTACAAACAAAACAAAATTTAAATAGAAAATTAAAGCGGCGGCCACAATGACAGAGCTGTTGAAGATGATGGCGCTTACGTTGATGATGATGATGAGGATGACGACGACGATGACGGTGCCGGAAACAAAAGAAAAAAGTTTCTTCATTAAAATTTTTAATGACTTTGTCTCTATTTGCGCAAGGTAATGAAAGTCAACAGAACAACTATGTTCCTGCACAATATTTATATATGAGCGGATATTTGCCTTAGATGCAAATGCACAGGATTTCCCACAACATTTTAAGCAAACATTTATGAAATGGAAAGTCAGCTAAATGCATGCCCATAAATAACTTACGAAATGCCCCAAAAAATCAATATTTATTACTCCCAAAGCCAGTTCTAACATGTAATAAAGGCATATTTCAAAAGTTTAAAATAAATATTAAAGATTTCTAATTTAGCTGAGCATTTAAAGTAAATAACTTCTCTTCTTCTCTCATTTTCTGCGAATCTCCTTAGAGTCAACAGAGCAAGGTTCCTGGCGTTGCATGAGTAGCATTCATTTTCAACTTACAAGTGGCACTAGAAAACTTTTCAAGCAATGAAGAAAAAAAAAAACAAACTTGGTTTTTGAATTTATTTTATAACAAAAAACTTGTTGGCGACTAAATGAATAAATATAATTTAGAGGTAATTTAGATAAATATAATTTAGATACGTGGACATCTGTATGTGTATATAAATACATATACATATGTATACAACACACAGTCACATAAATGCTCATACATGAAGCAAGACACAGTATATGTGTGTGTGCGTGCTCAGTAAAAGTAATACTTACATCAGCGCTTTCATACTCTTCAAAAAAATAATCACGAAAACACTAAAATTTTGCACGAGCATGGCAAGACTTTTTAAGAGTTCGGCATATTCTTACTCAGAAGGGAAGATGGGATCGTCGCGAATGCTGCACACACACACAACATACGTACATACATATATGTATATGAGAGGCATAGAGAGAATGAGTGAGAGAGTGAGTGAGAGAGTGAGTAAAGAAAGAATAGCACACATCGGTGCTTCATATGAGAATAGAATCATTTCGTTCGAGCGCTGGCAGCGAACTGAATATCAACTGCTATATTTTCGCTGCCCGAGCAAATACGAAGATGATTAGGACTGGAAATCAAAATCTGCTTCGTGAAAAAAGTTTGTTCTAGTTATCCAGTCTATGTGTTGTATGGTTAGTGATTCTACTTGATAATTGAATACAATATGTATAAACAGAAATAGCAAATTACTCTTGTGGCTGGGATAAAAAATAAATAATAGACAAATTAATAACAATATATGTTCAGCTCAATATTTGTTTTAAGTTGTATTCAACATATAGATTTTATAGTTAATTTGTATTTTTATTGTATAGATTTATTTATTTATTTATTTTTTTTTTTTGTATGTATAACTATATTTCTTTTTAATATATTAAGTAGATAATGTATCGTTATAGCAATATTCTTTTGACAATATTCAACAAAAAATTGTTATTACTTAAAAAGTCTTGAAAGAACTCACAATATTTGTCAGGGATAAGAGCAAAATTTCCATCTTCACAGCAAATTTTGATCAATATTTGCTATATTGAAAAAAGTTATCCATTTTTTTTTCCTTATTTGCGATTCCAGTCAGGTACATTCTATAAATAGAAATGAAAACGTATGCACATAAGCCTAGTTTGAGGCCTTAATGTTGAGGAAACATTGGGAATTTAAGTAGCTTACTTCAAGTTATTTCAATTAATATAGAAAATACAAGAAATAGACACACATTTATGCTATTGTTTGTGTGGTTGCAGTAATGTTGTTGCTGTTATTGATTTGCTTATTCAGTTAGCAGGCACGCACATGGAGAGAAGCTATCTAAAATGCCAACTAATTAAATCTAATTACCAAGTAATATTTCCCCACAGCACATGAACTAACTTAGTATATAGTTTCTTATCTTGCTAGCCATTAAAGCCGCGTGCACATACAAGCCATAGAAACAATAACTAGGAGCGAGCTAGAATATGATATACTCTATAGACAGCTTTGATCTCATTTGCCGTACAAATAACAGATTAACATAAATATAGAATGCAGAAAATCGTGTTCACTGTGAATATGTTCAATCTGCAATTCTGTGCTATGCTCACACATTCTCCCTACAGGATATTAATAGGAATAGGCGTATGGGCGCATAGTCGAATAGATTAACAATTAAATGCCACACACAATTAACGCGTAATAATACCCCAGTCGAAGGAGCTGTATGTCAGCTGTATTCCGTATCCGATAGTGTGTGTAAACGTGTGTTTTACGACTGCCAAGTCGTACGGCACGCCCCCTTCTCTGGTGTGTTGCCCCCAGCCGCCCACAATGTATGGGCGTGTATGTTACGAACGACAAGGCAAGCAAAGCTGAGAGCTCGCTAAACTATTTATTTGCATATAAATATTTCAATACTGCTGCAAAGGCAAATGCTTAACTTCACGCACACATAGGCAAACAAACAAAGGCGCGCGCACACACACACACACACACTTACACGTCCTCACTCTTGCACAAAGACATTCACTTGTTATTGGAATAAGTTGTGCCTGCTGCCGCCGCAATACAAGCCAGTGAAGAGGCAAGCGAATGTAAGTGCGGCAGGTACAGGTACAGGTACAGGTGAACTGGAAACTGCCGTGTGCTCTGGTGGTCTCCATGGCCACACATCTGTAATTGAAATAGTTTGCCAGCCAACATGTGGTATGTGTGACGGAGACAGGGAGACGGGGAGAGGGTGGGACAAATAGCGAGCATAGGCTGAACATGTTTTCAATAAAACAAAAGGAAATCCATTTGTCACAGAAGTAATTGTTTGCGCACAGGCCTGCTGCGCTCAGAGCCCAAAAATAATGAGAGGGTTACACACACACGCACACATACATATATATATATGCATTTATATTCAAAATATACAGTCATGGGCAGAGAAAACGTCACAATTTATTTTTGTTGCATTGTTTTAAGCGTTAAATGCGATTCCGATTCAGTTTAGTTTATATTTTTAACAGTAGGCGCCGTTTTGGAACAATGAAAGTCAAATATCAACTGCACATTTCCTCTCACATTTCACATGTATGTGTGTGTGTGTGTGTGTGGATAACCTGTATGCTTTATGTGTGCCTTTTGTTTTCTAGTTGAACGAAATATAAAACTAACTACCGTAAGCTTAGTTAACAAGCGATGCTATTCAAAACAATTACTAAACAATCAGTTGCGTAGCTTAAATCGAAAACAATTAGAGGGGGATAGAGAGAGAGAAAGAGAGAGAGAGAGAGAGAGAGAGAGAGAGAGGGACAGCATATATGCAACAGTATATGCAGCAAAGCCCAAGCATTATTGTTCAAGTTGGTTGTCAAAAATCGGGACGTCATCAGGAAGCAGGACACATTTAAGTATCAACATGATGTACATAATGTTTTACGACTGTGCCGCTCATAAAGCAACGCAAGTGCAATTACCACAACAACAATAACGATAACAGCAACACAACAGCAACAGCAACAACTGCTACACAGTGGGTCAATGTGCAACAATGTTTGACCAAGTTGCGTGTGTGTGGCAGTCAAGCAGCGTGGCACTTAAAATGTTTCAGCCATTATGGCCATCACAGCGTTGCTGGGTCCCAAACTTGATGCCACAAACGGACTGTTTGAAATTTGTTAAAATGTTTATAATCGTTTAGCTTTGCTTTCGCAACACCCAATTTATATACACACACACATACGCAGATCAAATTAAAATGCTTCATGTTGAAATTTTGCAAAAATCGATTATGAGCTCAAATTTAAATGTTGCTTAAAGCCGCTTAGATGCAAAGCAAACAACACTTTAAATTCGTCTTTGTCCGAAATCCCATTAGCATTTCGCACTAAATTAAATTAATCTGAACTCGTACTCGGTCAGACAGCAGCACAAGGATTAATAGTAGACGAAGCATGTTTCATTTCAATAAAATGAATACGAAATCATTTTGAAGAAATGCATAAATACAGCAATGTGAAATTTTATATATTCCTTTTTTGTTTATTATTAAATTTAGCTTTCGATTTTTATGGCAGAATGTGACATCGAATGTTTTCGATAATAATTGTTCAGTCTCGAGTCAACCTTCTGCTTGAACAAATATGCAATGACTACTTGAAAAATCAGACAGAAACATGAAGTAGGAGCAGAACAAGAAGCAGTGGCAGAAGCAGAGGCAGAGGCAGAGGCAGAGGCAGAGGCAGAGGCTTGGCTGCTGTTAGATGCGTATGTCCATTGGATTTTATAAAAGGTCACCGTCTGCGTAGCATCGCGTCGCGAGGCGCTGAGTTGAATCGAGTCGAGTCGGTTGGCAGGGCTGGGCGTCATTGCCGTCTCAATGGCGGCACACTTGTAACACTAATGAAAATTCCAATGAACTGTCAGGCACAAGGGCTACGTCAGCGGCCTTGGCACAGTGCCAGTAAATTGTGTCCGAGTGGTCATAATTTGGGGTATGACAGTAGTGCCGTCGACGTTCTAACCATAACATAAAATGCTGCGAACTTGAAATTTTTCCAGCGCAGCTGCAAATGTAAGTGAAGCCAAAAGTATTACCCTCACAACAATCCAGGTGTGAGGCATGTGGCAGCACTTTGAGAATTGCCTTGCCGTATGTAGGCTGCCTGCTTGGCTGGGCTGCTTGGCTTCAGGCTCGTCTTGTTAATAACTTATGACAGGCGGGTAGGTCGAAAGAGTAACAACAAAGCGCCTTGGCCAGAGTCAGCTGCGGTGCAGCTTTCTCTTTCGCTGCTCTTGCGGTTGCCGCTGTCGGTTGGAAATGATTAATGAAACAATTTTTTATGGGCATGTGGCCAAAAGGATTGAAGCCAGAGATGTGTGTGTGTTTGCTTTGTTACTTTGCCAAAGCAAATTGATAACTGCATACATGAAATACATACAAAGCTGCCACAGAGGTTCGATCGAAAACGTTTAATCATTGTAATCCTTCGAATTTCAATTGAATGCGGCATGGATAAATCATAAATAAAGTATTTGAAAAAGTTTATACTTATGCATGGATACTGAGAAATCCTCCAGGGCCTCTTAGAAGTTTTTGCGTGAAATTTCAATGGAAAGCAGCTTGTCCGATCCCAGACACGCTTCAAAATTGTGTCACTAAATCCCAGCACGCGCCGACACTTAACAATTTGGGGCGGCTTATGCTGTCGCCGTTGCGAGGCTAATAAATAAATTGGAAACTTTCGCATTTCCACGAATTTGCAGTTCAATTGCGCTAATTGACTTTATGTCGGGCGCCAGACCTGACCTGCGAAACTGGCCCAGCAACAACAACAAACTCTGTGACAGCAACAACTACAAACGGCTGCAGAAAAATCGGAAAGAAATTAAACGAATTGACATGTAATATGCGAAGTGGCTCCAGCGCAAAGCCAAATCCAATTCAAGGCTGCTCCTGCAAAAGTTTCAAACTCGACGGGCGGGATTTGGCCTTCTAGTGTGAGCAACGCGAAAAAAAGAGAAGAAATTTAATGAAAATCATAATAAATTTGAATATTTACAAAAATTGGCTGAGGTTTGGGAAACACAACATCCAGAGCCCGACAGTCACACGCATTCGGCGGTTGCTGCAGAAAGTTTCTGAATTGAAAAATTGAAAATAATGAATGGCACACATACACACACACACACACAGGCACACTCAGACATTCACACACACACACTTACACTCGCGTATATGCGAGACACCCACGCAGTGCTGTTAAACACAAATCGCTCAAAATTGCTGTCGTAAATACAATTTTGCAGCAAACCTGTTTCAGCCTAACCTACCCACCCCTCCCTCTCAAGACACACCCACTAAATTTCCAACAAGCCGCAGGGCAGCTCGCTGCTGGGTAAAACGACAGATTTGAGTGACAATCCACAAGTAACGGCTGCAGGAAGAGTAAACAATTCTAGAAGCTTGCTTACCTAACGCTTCTGGTGTCATATTCGCTCTCTCTCGCTCTCACACTTTCACTTTGCCTGTGTGTGTGTGTGTGTGTGTGTGTGGCTTACATATTTAGGCTCTGTCGCCAGCGGGGCACCCGCATTGTGGCTGAACTTGCGCCGGTGCGCGGTGCGGCAGCTCAGGTATTTGAATTCATTACTCTGTGGCAAGGATTTTACGTTTCGCATTTGGCTGCCTGGCGGCACAGGCTGCTTGCTGGGTAAATTATGTTTTTTTACAGCAAATTATGGCACTGAAATTAAATTCATATTTTCATGATCGCAAATAGGCTCAGCAAGTCGTTTCTGCTGGCTATGCCTTTTTAATAATAGCTAGGAGCAGCATATTTGCTTTGTATGTCTGCTCTTCTTTTTAGCTATTATTATTGCAGATATTTTGATAATTAGATAATCTGTTTTAGCTATTATTAATGCATATAATCATAGTGCTAGACGCAACTTAGTCATGCTCTATAGTTTCATTTCATTTGTAGATGCATAGAAAACGATTCACTCTAAAATTAAATTCTGCTCACACTTTTCTTCGCTGAGCGAGCATTGAGCAGTCGTATGGCTGCTTTGCATTTAAAGTTTTATTTCTGCTTTTGTGCCCTTCTTGTTCTGCCGTCTATTTATATTTCTAATTTTGACCTTTTTGACCAACGTTGCTTTTTTTATGGCTTGCATTGGGTTGCGTGAATTTCTGCTGCGTCTGGAGCTGGTTAGAATATTGTGTTTTTGTATGCTTGTTTTTATTTCCATTATTTTTCTTGAAATATTTTGTTCTTGCATACGCTGTTGCGTAAGAATTTTTAGCATTAATAAATCGCCTGAGTTGGCATCAAAGCATCAAGCCACAAATAATATTTAGCTTGGCGTACTTCGTTTTTATTTGCCAGCCAGCAAAAAATAAATAAACAAAGAAATGCGAAAAAATCATTGCCTGCTTTTGTGCGCCTCTGCCTCTCTTTGCCTCTGCCTCTGCCTCTGCTTCTGCTGGCATTCAGCTGTCCATTTCCGCGTCTGTGCATGGGCGGGTATTCAATGTTGTGCGTATGTCTGTGTGTGTGTGTGTGCATGATGTCTTGCCATAACCAATTAGGCCGAAATGAAAATTTGCTTCTGCCACCGTCTGGCAGGAAAGCGATTCAAACCAAGTCAATCTCAGTATGAAGCAAGATGCTGAAACGCGAATGCAACCGGCTGCACTTCGTGCCATATTGCCTTTTAACGTTAATTTTCTGTGTTAATTAGCCATAAAATTGTGTGCGAGTAAACAACAAGCGGAAGCACTAGCAGCCGGTGCAGCTGCGGCAAGTGTGATAATCGAAACTTTAATCAAGTGCAGGCAGGCATTCGGGCAGCCATGTGCGGCAAGTGGGGCACGAAAGTGAGTTGCATGTTGGCCCATTTCAACATGCTAATATGCAGTTGATTAGAATGTCAGTCCAAGCTCCCCTTCACATACGTGCACGAATTCAAGCTCAACTCAACTCGGTCTCTCACTCTGTTTAGCTGTCACACTATTTCAGAATTGAAAAAAAAAGAAACTAACAGCGAATGTCATAAATACGATAAACTTGGCCTAAGAGATTGTGGGCAAATGGCCAGATCTGGCCTGGTCGATTGCATTCAGGCTGTTACATTATATGGCCGAGACTTGCGTGTGGAGTAAATCGATGTGGCTAAGATTTTAGCCATGGCATTTGTTGTGTAAATCATATTAGTCACAAGGCTAGGCACGCACACAAGACGTATACGTAATTTCTACATCAACATCAACTTTACCACGGTAAATTGTTTTCTCGCAACGATGTAATCAAAATAGATATAGGCATATTACTAATAAATATATATAAGTGGCCGTTTTGCGACATCATTAGAGCACGTCAATAAGCGACGCGACGTCCCAATCTTTGTCTTTCGACTCGTCAGCGTAATCTTTCACGACTGTGCGCCGCATTGAACGTTGTCCGTTGTCCGTTCGCATGGAGTCGACATTGATGTTCCATCTGAAGTCGCCTGGGGTATTTTTCTAGTGGCTTGGCCTTTTGTTTCTGCTGCTGCTGCTGCTGCTGGTGTCTGGTGTCTGGGAGCTGAGTAAATATTGGCTCGCTGATGAATTTGCCTGCTATTCTCTGCGACGTGACTTTGTCAGCTTGTCATTATATCAAAATTATTTTCTCTGCCAGTTGAATTGTTTCACAATGGAGTTATGGCATTCACACGTGCTCAGATGCCAGAGGAAACGGCTTGGAAGATGGGCCAATTTGTAATTTACTCATGCTCTTACATGGCGCCCAATTTATGTTCTTTTCTTTCAATTTTCCAAGAAAATATATATTTGAATACCCTGCAAGTCATAAATGGACGTCCACTAGAGTGAAGACTGTAGAATTTGAAGCATATATTTATATAGATACATTGTCCATTGTCAAAGGCAAACCTATATTTAGCTGTTGCTTATAAAGTTTGCGTTGCATTTGAGAAGCAGCTTGAAAATGACGAACGGCCGCAAATACCCTTTGAAACACAAATAGAATGGAGTAGAGGGCATCTACAAGTCTATACCCTAGATAATAGCATATTCATGCACTGAGCTGTAGTCACATTAGACGACTGGCAAATATTTTGGCAAAGCATGTGACTGGAATTTATTTGCTGGCAACATTTTTGATGCAAACTCAAAATTATGTCGTGAAAGTATTAAAGAGGAAGTTCATAATCAGAAACGCTGCCAGAACGCAAATGATGCGAAACACTTTAACTTATTGCCATCGGGCTTTATTAAGACTACGCACCAACTTGGCCAGCTTGGAAATTGAGGCCAAAGAACTACTTGGCACGCGGCTAATAAAACATGTGCGAACTCATCAAAAACTAAACTTTAAATGCGGACTTCAAATGAAATGTGTGCGTGCGTCTCCCAAATGAAAGCAAACCAAAGTCAGAGGACACTTCGATTTGTTATATATAGATGTATGTGAATAAATATATATATATATATATATATATGTGTGTGTATGTAGTGGATGAATCCACCTGACAGCAGTGCGTGGTTCAGTGAAGCGGAAAGGGACTCTTGGCTGAATCGCACAGGGCACGCATGAAAAGACCTATTTGCGTTCTATCTTAAGCCCAGCAGCCAGATATGTTAGATGAACTTTAGGTGAACAATAATAATCATAATAATTGGGTGTAGCTACCATACATATGGGACCAAATGCCAAGCAATCGTTCTGCAAACTTTGAACCAAAAAGGTTTGCTAAACACAAATGATAAGTTGCCAAAACTTTCGAGCTCTCTATAATAATTTTCATTTGTTGAATTTTGAGTGAAGAATTTTGTATACTTTACATTTTATCTAATCTAAATATCGAGTTTTGATAACAAATTGCGTCAAGTTGATTAAATATAGAAAAAATGCAATATATGTATATAATATTCATATAAGCTTTTTTATATTTTTTATTATTTGTTTATCCGATTTATATACTTTGCTTTTTATCTAATCAAAATATAGAGCATTGATATCAAGTTTATTAAATAATAGAATATATATATAATTTTATTTATATTTTTCTTATAAAGTTTCGAGTTCATTCCATTTAAATTACAAACACAAATATAAAATTAAGTTTACAGAATAACTTTAATATTTTTGAAAAAAAAACTGTACTTGTTTAAACGAACAAAAATCTCTGAGCCTAACTAATATAATAAAATTTTTTAAATATATAGCTCGAATAACATATAGAGATTTATTTTGGGCCACAAGCTTGACGTATTTGAGATATTGGTTAGGCTGACATATTATTGCATAGATATTATGAAAAGCGTATTGGGTTTGCAATATGAAATACTGTGTAGATTGCTAGGCGAGGATAACTTAACACGCTGTGAACAAAAACACGGTTCAATTGCGCAATGTATGTTTACTTCGGTTTCGCTTTCTTGCCAGTTCGGAGCTCAACGTGTCAGATGCTGTTATCTGACAGCCAACAAGTTCACCGTTCGCCGCTCACTCTGCGAATTAACAACAGTATTTAATTATTAAATACGACACACTCTCACGGGGATGTGTCCTTGGCGATGTCTGTCACTGCGAATGTTTATTTGTATGGGGACAACATGTCGTATGAGCAATATGCCACTTAACGGACGCTCGATTTGGCCAATTACAGGCTGGGCGCTGAATGCGTTGCTTGGCAGCTACCTCGACTTCCTGCTGCTGCTTGTGTTGTTGTTGTTGTTGTGTTGTTTCTGTGCAATCATTATTCATTGCGTGACAAGCGCACTAAAAGTGTCCGCACATGAGCGCGAGCCTCTGTTATCCCGTATCCCGTTTGTTTACCCGGCTAAGGCTGTCAATAACTTTGAGCGTGCCAAAGGTATGACACGCAAGCGAAAAACAACAATGGACATTGAAAAGCCGGCAAAATCTCAGAAATGAGATCACTTTAGATCGTGTGCTCGACTGACTGACACCCTGTAGCGTACAGATGAGCTTCACATAAATTTAAGCCAACATCTAATTTGCTTGGATTAGGTTTTCGTTAAAGTCTAAAATTGTTTAGAGCTGCGCACCCGAGCGGTAACCTTGTAGAATAAGACGCTTTAGCAATGTCAGAAACAGAACAAATCGCATCGGTTTATGGCCAAAATTAATGCCTGTCATTATCGCGGAATCCACTTTAGTAAAACCATCAGTTGGTCTGGTCGCTGCTGCTGCTGCTGCTCTTGCTGCTGCTGCGTCCTTCTTTGTCCTTGATTGCTGCAAAAATGCGAGTTGCTCAGCGCTTTGGCTTGTTTGGGCTGGAGTTGGCCTCATTTAATTTGATTTTAGCTTGTATTGTTGATTTCTGTTGTTGTTGCTGTGGCCGTTTGTTTGTTTTCGCCGGATTCCTTGCGTGCCATGACACTGAAGGCTCAAAAGGTCCTGCCACTCGGATTTTTGGTGTAAATATTTGTGACATAATTAAGCAGCGCTGAGCATGATACCGCCAGGGACCCGAGCCAGCGCCGCGGCGTCACCGCATTATCAAATCGGAAAAGGGACAACTTGCAAAGGCGAAAGTAAAACAAGCATCTGATTGTGTGGATAGCTCGACGCACGCGTGATTAAATTCCATTTGTAGACAGAGCACAGCTAGTCGATTCCAAATATATATTTACTGACATTTTAGTGCCTTGCCTTACCTTACCTTACCTTATCGACTCTTTTGAGTCCGTGTTTGAGTGCTTGGCTCACATAAAGATTGGCAAGATTTCCTTTTGCTTTTGCTTTCGCCATTGCTTACCGCTTTTTTCCTTACCGTTGCCATTGCCATTGACATTGCCATTGCCATTGGCATTGGCATTGCCATTGCGCTTGCCTTACTCTTCCAGTTTCAACACGGCTGGAAGAGCATTCGCTTTCGCTTGCCTGACATTCGTGTGTTTACTTAAAAACGCTTGGGGAGCAATTTGAGAGATTTAAGGCAAGATTTATCGCACAACACTGAGTGGGTGACGCTGATAGGCACTGATAACGGCCTCTACTTATAGCGTTCTCCTAGGCAATTTGCATAGGAGACTCGCACGGGAAAAGGTTGTTCAATGTCAATATTCCGTGCGCTTCCCTTGCTCACCTCTCGTTCATATCGACGGCCAACGATTCCAATTCAATGATAGTGCATAAAATTAATGTATGTACTCGCATCGAAAATTCAATGGCCAAAAGGGGCTTTTGAAGCATTTATGGAGGCATGCCATGAAAATCTATGGCATAAAGCTTGTTAATATCTACAGAGCCTGTCCTTGACACACGCCCAATACGGCCATAAAAATAGCTCTCACTACCTTATTCAGACTCCAGGACTCGACAAGCATTCATTCACAGATAGTTGCCGACGTGCTGACAGCGTGCAGCTTAGGATTCCATTAAAATAACAGAATAGCGAAAATGAAAACAGCTGCGTTGCAAATTGAAAGCACATCCATGCGACAGGCGCTAGTGAATTCGTTTTATTCCCACGTAATTACAATTCACCGAAAAATTCGACAAATGGCCAACACGAAGAACAGGCACAAGCAATGGCCAAGCCCACTCAATGGCGGCTGACTCGCTAAAAGCTATTTGTTGCTCGTTGCCTCATTTGAATTTACAGAATGTTTATGTTTTTCGATTTTACAATTTAGGCCTCCAAAAGCAATGTCTGCAGATTTGTAAGTGATAACTGAAATGACACTTTTCCATGTTGATTTCGATTGGAACTTGGCTTTGTTTTAAGGAATATGTGAAACTTATTTACAAATTTAAAATATTATTACAAATTTAAAATTTATATTTCGTATAATTTAAGGCAGATTTATATTATGGTAATTTATTTACATTTTTTTTATTTTTGTTTTAGTTTCATATATATAACATTTTTTTTTTTTTAATTTTTTGTTGTGTTCATTTACCATATATTTAATTCTTTTGTTAAGTAAATTGCCATTTAAGGTATTTAATTTCTCTTGACTTTCGCTACTTGATCCACTCTGTCGTGCTTTTCCCAGAAATCGGCTACATTCCCGAGATCTGAAGAAATATGGTATTTTGCTTGAAAAAAAAATTTAACAAAAAAAAATTAAGGAAAACCATTTAAATTTAAAGAACTTTTTGTATTCAAATTTTTAGCTTGAACTTCAACATCTTATAATGAGATTTTCTGCTCGTTATTTCTTGGCTAGCTTTAAGTAACTTATTGCATATTTTCGTATAATAAATTCAAGGAATTTTAAAATTGTCAAAGCTTTATTAGCAAAAGACCCTCGTTCTATAGACTCTAATTCAAATTGAAAACTGCGCAAAGTCGTCCCGTATCCAATCAGGCATAGCAAAGTTTTCTACTAAAAGACCAATTAACGTCGTCTCCTGATAGTGTTCAATTGATAAGGACACAGTAGAGTAGAGACTACAAATTGTAATTGTAATACATAGCAGAAGTGTGAACAAAGTGGTTCGCAATCAGTGCTTGAAACTGGGTGCTGGCAGCTATTTCAGTTAACTTTCATTCGTCAATTCAATGAGTTGGCCATTTTGGTGCCTTTCTCAGCCACGTAGAGATACGGAATTGGGTGCACGGACTTGGGCACATATACAAATTGCTGCCGTCATTTGCATAGGGTCCATTGGTAAAAGGGTCGGATTTGGCATTGCGCCAAGTGGAGGTCAGCTTTAAGGTTGTTTCAATTAAATTGTTGTACCATGCCCGCCAGCCAGCCAGCCAGTCAGCCACCCACCAGGCGATGCTGCACGACTCGGGCTAGGCCCACACACACACAAACACACACACACACAGATTTAGGGGTCGGACATGTACGCACGCCATATGAATTTGCTTTTATTTCGGGTTCTCAACTGGTTTTTCGTCTCTTTAGTGTGGCATTTCTTGTGGTTGCCTGTTTTTGTGCTTCGTTCTTTTGGAAGTTCCTTGGGTCGCTGGGGGAAGACTACTTGAAGAGTCAACGCTGTCGGGCACGCAGAGATCCACTAGGCTCACATTTTGACTTACTGCACATCAACGGCCTCATCATGCTCATTCAAAGTCAAACAAAATTTTGGGCAAAGTTTTTTTTTTTAGTACCGCGTGAGAAATGCGCCAGGAAATTGTACTAAACAGCAGAAAAACTGACAAAATAGCGGCGAAAGACGTTGCTGATGCTGTCGTTGCTGCAGAGGAGAAAGCAACCAGAACGGCACAGCACTTGCTGGTTGGCTCTTGGGGTAGAGCGACAGATAAGCCAACGACAGCAAGCAAGCAGGCAGGAAAATTTATGGCATACAGGCGACGCGAATCCGCCGGAAATGAGGAGCAAAACTCTGGCTGACTGAGTGGCGGCTGCTCCTGGGAAGGAAAATTGTAAGGAAAGCTCAAGGTGTGTGTGTGTGTGTGTGGCTTGCCAGCATCGCCTTATCGCCATGGCCTTAGACTGGCAGGTGATAATCACACGCAGACATGCAATGAATAGCTGGCACAAGCTGCTGACAGCCCGAATGATGTGACGAAGGCGGTTAAACAAAAACTAACAAATGTCATGGCTACAGCCACAGGTCGCTTAAAATGCAAGACATATTTGAACTGCCCAGAGTGGATTGAGTGGCAGAACAGACTACACGCAATCACGGCTGCTTGCCCTGCCTAGACGCAATTCAATGAATAGAGAGCGAATCGCAACCCAAATCCAATCGTCAGTCAACCGAATATTCACTCAATTTCAATCATATTGTCAGCAGCTTTTCTGTCCGTTTGCCCAGAGCCAACAACTGTGCCAGCACGTGTTGAGCCAATGCGTTTGTTGAGGCCAAGAGTTTGTGTAAAGAAGACTTTAACTACCTCTTACACTTTACATACTTGGCTCTAGATATAAGTTCCTACTTCAATCAGTGCCTGTAATCGATATACTCTCCAGTTAATATGTACTTGCTTATATATCTGTTTGCCATATGCATGACAGCTATATAAATTATATATTTATTTTGTAGAAAGCTCTCTCTTTACTCGTCAACCTCTTTTTAAAAATGCATTCAGCCTATTCAAGCGTTTGCAGCTTTAAGTTCTCTTAGTTCTCGACTTGAACGTTTTACTCACCTGTGTGAAATGAGGGTAATCAACTGAGTTGGGCAAACAACTCTCGCTCGGAATAGCAGCTCTTGGTTAAATGCTGTGCAATTATTGACTTCCGTTTTCGAACGCGCTGGGAGTACTGGGTGGCAAGTGCCTCATGCGCAGCTTCCTGTCCTTTTTGGCACTTGAAATGTAATTTAATTTGTTTATATGCTCGCCCCCCTGACCAGAGTAGTCGCGCTTTGTGACAGCCGTCGTATTTGTGTGTAAATTAATTGTCCACCTGGCGCAGAGCAGGTGCCATGAAATGTTTAACGGAAGCGTCGCAAGACTCCAGTGTCCTGTCTGATGATATCCTCTCATTTAAGGCATGCCAAAAAAGATGTCCTAAAATAACAGAAGCGACAATTTCTTTAATTAATGTGTTTGTTTAGCTTTTGAGCTCACACAATTTGTTGGCTCTGATTACCTGGGACGGATGTTGTCAACATTTTAATAGAATTAAATTTTCATTAAAGGCAGGCGAGGAGACAATCAATGTGGAAATTAGGTGGAAATTTCAAGAAAAGTTTGATGTGCAATAGAAATTATTTATTCTCCGAATTTGAGCTGTAATTAAGTTCCTCTCTATGGCATTTATTCGCAGGTGTTGCAATGAGATACATTCACTTGCCTGGCTGGCGTCTGGCGACTTCAGCGGGTGGAAATGGAGCAGGATATGGAACAGGAACAGGAACTCGAATTGGGTACTAAGTCAGCTGCATCGCTTTTGAATTAGATTGGTGCCGACACCATGGCCATGGCCATGGCTATGGCTGTGGGTCAGCTGGCGGCACCGGAACCGGATGCCGCAGGACCTGGCATTGTGGAGCCCGTGCTGGCGCTATTGCGCGGCGATGTTGTCAACCAGACGAGTGCTCCGCTCTTCTACAACAGCTACAACATCTCGGAAGATTTATTCTACTACTTCAATGGCGTTAATGTGGTGCCTACCAGCACGGAGCCACCATTGAATGCGAACAGCACAAGCGTTGCGACTAGCGAGCCCACACTGGAGCCGGATCTGGCCGACTTTCTGGAGGCACTGCCGAATGATCGTGTCGGCCTGCTGGCCTTTCTCTTCCTCTTCTCCTTCGCCACGGTATTCGGCAACTCTCTGGTCATTCTGGCTGTCATCAGAGAGCGCTACTTGCACACGGCCACCAACTACTTCATCACGAGCCTAGCGGTGGCCGACTGCCTGGTGGGTCTCGTGGTCATGCCATTCTCGGCACTGTACGAGGTCTTGGAGAACACGTGGTTCTTTGGCACTGACTGGTGCGACATCTGGCGCTCTCTGGACGTGCTCTTCAGCACGGCCTCGATACTGAACTTGTGCGTAATCTCTTTGGATCGCTACTGGGCCATTACGGATCCATTTAGTTACCCCATGCGAATGACAGTGAAGCGTGCGGCTGGCCTAATTGCGGCTGTCTGGATATGCTCGAGTGCAATCAGCTTTCCAGCGATTGTCTGGTGGCGCGCGGCCAGGGATGGGGAGATGCCCGCCTACAAGTGCACCTTTACCGAGCATCTGGGCTACTTGGTCTTCTCATCCACCATATCGTTCTATCTGCCACTGCTGGTAATGGTCTTCACCTACTGTCGCATTTACCGCGCGGCCGTCATCCAGACACGCTCCCTTAAGATCGGAACCAAGCAGGTGCTGATGGCATCTGGAGAGCTTCAACTGACTCTGCGCATTCATCGTGGCGGCACCACCCGAGATCCCGCTCCCAATACACAACAACCGTCGAGGGGTGGTGGCGGCGGAGGCTCTCTCAGCCATTCACACTCCCATTCCCACCACCATCATAATCATAGCACCGGCACAACGACATCCACGCCCGAGGAACCGGACGACGAGCCGCTATCTGCGCTGCATAACAACGGACTGGCAAGACATCGAAACATCGGCAAGCACTTTTCGCTTTCTCGCAAGCTGGCCAAGTTTGCCAAGGAGAAGAAGGCGGCCAAGACTCTCGGCATTGTGATGGGGGTGTTCATTGTGTGCTGGCTACCATTCTTTGTGGTAAACCTATTGTCCGGCTTCTGCATGGAGTGCATTGAGCACGAGGAGATTGTTTCCGCAATTGTGACATGGCTTGGCTGGATTAACTCCTGTATGAATCCTGTGATCTACGCCTGCTGGAGCCGAGACTTTCGCAGGTAAGCTGTGTCCCACCTGTGCCGCCCCCTGGCACGAGTCTAATCTTGTTTGGCTTCCTTGCAGAGCTTTCGTGCGACTCCTGTGCATGTGCTGCCCTCGCAAGATACGCCGTAAATATCAGCCCTCCATGCGCTCCAAGTCTCAGGTAAGTTCTTGGTCAGTCCTTGCTCCTTTTTGGTGCTCTGCAGCGGACTCTTGTCCGCGCCATCTCATGCCAACTGCGACTAGCTCCAACGGGCTCCATATCGATAATTTTATTGACTTCATCAACACTTCGTGCTCTTCTCCGGGAGGCGACCTAACGATGCCAAAAACTGTTTATGAATTATGCACCTGATGACAACGTTTCTTACTTTTCGTACCTACTTTCGTATGCTCCAAAAACGAAACTCAACGAACGGCAAAATTAATTTGCAAATTTAATGAATATGATAGGAAGATTAAAAAAAAAACGCAGCGAGTTTTAACCTTGCTCTGCCCCTTTCCGTGCCCACTTCCACGTTCCCTCATCCAGCTGTTTCCGCCACGCTCTTGCCATTAGCATTCACACACGTCTGCCAGATAGGACAGCTCACTCACTCAGAGTTTTGGAGCACTCGAGCAGCCCTACATCCCCATAATTCAGCATAAATAAACAGCGCTGCGCATCTGTCAACGTCATCGGCAACTGCGACCGCGCCCGCGCCCGCGCCCCTCCTGAGCTTGAGCTCGTTGGCATTTTAATGAATAATTTTGTAATGTCTATCTGAGTTGCGCTTAAAGTGGGTCAACTTCATCAGCCAAATCCCGACTGCAGTCGGTAAATCTAGATACCTTTATCGAATGATGGCAATCAGCAGGAGTGCATTTTGCAGAGTTTAAAAGTATTTCCCTGTACCAGCGGCTGATTGGCATAACAAACATTTAGTGATTGCAATTTTTAATTTGATATAAGTGTAGATTGGCAGGTGGCAGATAACAGGAGTGGGTCAGCAGCTGCAGCTCTGCTAGCTAGCGAAATATATTCCACTTCACTTTTTACACTCCAATATCTTCAACGTTCAACCACTTCACTTTTTACACTCCAGTTTTTAACCTAATGTAATAATATTTTGCTAAAAATTGGAAAAACATCTCCACATTTGTAGCTCTCAGATGGAGTTTTAGTTTTTCAGTTTCCATTTATTGGCAGAGCATTCAATGTGTGCATAGAGCGTATGCATCAGTTGAGATATTACTTTGATCACATCAGGGAATTTCAGCACTTCAGCTGGGCAGCTCTCCCTAAACGAAGAAGGGCCATTGGGTGGCGGCTGCTGTAGTTAGTCTTTAATGCCGTTGCTGATTATGATTCTGGTGGTGTTTTTACAGAGATTTGCGACTCGGCGCTGCTACTCGACCTGCTCGCTGCACGGCATTCAGCACGTGCGACACAATTCCTGCGAGCAGACTTATATTTAGTTTAGCATAGACTTAGCAGCTCGCTCGCCCTGATTGAGCAGCTGCCCGCCAAAAACAGTTGAGTTTCCAAGTCCAAGATGGGCAAGGTAAGCAAGCGACTTGTCTAACTTCTATTTGTCGTTTTCGTGTTCGTCGTCGTCTCGTGGCGTCTATATAAAGCCTTGCACAAACTAAGCCATACGAATGGCTGCCCACGAAGGAGAATTCACATTGCACCTTGTTGCCCTACGCCGCACCAAGTCCCTCTCACTCACTCTCACTCACCCACTGTCTGTCGCGCTCTCTGTGTCTATTTGTCTCTTTAATGCTCTTTGTCACCATATAAATGCTTTACTCGCTGTTGCGCCTCTTCTTCGTTGGCTCGCCTCCGACATTGTTGTATGTTTCTATATTTTGTTTGTTTGTGTTTTTTTTTTTTAGTGTATGTCAAGGGGGGCGCAGGGGGAAAAGAAAACACAAAATAAACTGTGATTCCACGTGTTGAATGTACTGCACCTGCAGCACCTGATCTCTCACGCACACCCAAACACACACCACACACGCCCCCCATTTTGTATGGAATACATTCGAGCTCTGTTCAGTCCTTACATTTGTGGCTTAATGCCTCTGCTTGGACAATTCCCTTTGGCATGGCAGCTGTTGCTGTTGTTAAATTTACTGCGCAAATAAGCACAGCTAAGTTCAACTCTTGATGTTATATTTAATGCTCCGCAGCCAAAACAGCTAATCTACAAAGCAGACACCTGGCTGGGCAAGCAAAGAATTGCATTATTAAGTATACGCAGTGCTCCCAGCTGCTGCTGTTGGTTGTTCAGGGGGGGTTGGGCAGGGGGGCAAAGCGAAGTTGAACGGAAAACTCTCAGCTTTCTGGAGAAGGACAACTTGTCTTTGCTGTTGTCTTGATGTTGGTTGTTGCTGTTGTTGTTGTTGCCCTTGTTGTTGTTGTTGTTAATATTGCTTTTACCAATCATTCACCACATCATCTACATTAAAAGGTAGAGAAACATATACACACACATCGACTCTACCCAAAGTTTATATTGTTGTTTTCCGATTTAGACTTAAGTTAAAACCTTTGTCTGTCTCTCTCTCTCCCTCTCTCTTTCTCTCTCCCCCTTGTTGTCTGTCTCGCTCCCTCTCGCACTCGCTGTAAGTATAAGAATATACATGTTGTTTTTTTGTGTGTTTACTTTGAAATTTTTTACGTGGCATTGTTGTTGTTATTGTTGCCAGTTTTACTTGTTGGCCTTTTGACTTGGCTCTTTTGCCTCATGCCAACCACCAATCACCCACACAAACACACTCACAAACACACTCACACTCGCATCGTCTGGGCATATTTGAAAATCAACTCGCACAGCACAATATCCGACATTTCGGAAATGCTATCAAGCTAACCATAAATACTTTTAGCACTTTAAATTTCCAAACCAATTTTCAACAATCATCAGGCACACACACACACACCCAATACATATGCACAAAATATTTTCTATAATATAATGATGAAATGTTATTTACAGCTCGCAAAAAGCAACTACACGAATGCCCTTTGGGAGCGAAGTCGTTGCTCTCGTTGTCTCATTGTTTCCATTTGGGTCTTGGGCTATCGGGTGGCTAACATGATATCAATTACATTCGAAGCCAATTCCCTTTACTTTTGGCCAATTGTATTTGTATTGTTGCCAGCGTTTTGTTGAAAAGGGTCACGAAAGCAGCAGCTGAGTTTCTGGGGTCCAGGCACTTAAAAAGCACCGGAAGGAAGCAAAAGCATATCGAATTCGTCCAGATTCGATATGTTAATAAAAGAAGGCGCATAATCCAGTTTACTTGAGCTACAGGCGTGCTCTTTAATCGGCTGATCTGCTGGATTAAGAGTAGCCTGCCATTGAATCAATAGCTATAAATAACACTTAAATGCCCCGTGGCCTTACAAATATTACTCCCCAAGACATTACAGCTAGATAAGAGCAGGTGCGTTCAAATTGAGCTTTAAAAGAGGCCTTTGCTCTAATAATAAAATGCTTTTATTGCTTTCAGGCATACATTTATTTCTGCATATGAAATATTTGATGCTCAAACGCAGCCATTGTTTGAGCTGTCCATTGTTTGCTTGCAACAAGTGAAGTCGCCCGCAGTCGATGCGTTTGTTGAAATTAATTGAATGTTACCAACTTGCCGAAATTATATTGCATTTACGTGAACTATGACAAGTTGTGAATGTAAATTTGATCATTGAAACGTTACATGCAGAAATGTAATTTGAAATGTTGCCAACTATATTTATATTTAGAGCATAGCAATTAAATGGAATGCAAACACAGTCTGAGCAAATAATGCAAAAATCATATTTAATATAGATTTTTATGGCTTTGAAATGAACTATTTGATTGGAAACATTTGCTCTAAAGAGGGAGAGAGGGAGAGTGAGAGAGTGGGAGAGTGGGAGAGTGAGAGTGAGGGAGAGCGAGGGAGAGTGAGAGTTAAGTTGGACACTTTAACTAAACATTGCACAACTTCCCTTAATGGCTGAAATTAGCGGTAAATGAGTTAACTTCCGTTGGCCATTTGCCAACCAGATGGTTTGCGCTTTGTGTGTGTGTGTGTGTGTGTGAGCTGATGTTATTCAGTTTGCCTGTTTTGCAGAGAGCTTGATTCGTGGTCCGTTGTTCAGTTTTGTAGCCCGAACACCGTTATTTCCTGCTTAAGTACTCTGTTGTCTCTCGTTCGCTGTGCTCACAGTTTATGTAACATCAAGCCCATTGTGGTCAAGCACAAGCTGAGTGCGTATCTCTGTATGTGTGTGTATGTGTGTGTGTGTGTGTGTGTGTGTCTCCAGAAAATTAACTTCATTGACAGTTTGTGCTGTTTGACTGCTGTTCTCTTCTGTTGTTAGACTTGTTCTCTGACTTGTTGCCACACGCATACACACATGGACACTTGTACACACACACACACACACGCTCACGCATACACGCCACGACACAGTCTGATTGGGCTGCAGCTTTAGGGCATGCTGTGCGCTTGTTACACTCTGAGAAATAATTGGGTGAATTTGAAGTTTGTGCAAATAAATGATAAAATGGAATGAAAAATATATTTCATTCATTTCTACTTTTTGTAGCCATAGTCAAAGTCTTTCAATTTAATATTAATAATATTTTATATGACTGTTCGACTATTGAATTGAATTTTGTTGCTTGCTGAACTCAACTCTGTCAGTGTGCTGGCAAAATGACCAATCCAAACGATTCAGACAGCATCCTAGGCGTCCTGAATTTGCATAGCATTGTGTATTGTAGTAGGTTTACCTATGGGGCGTAATGGAATGACCACATGATTGTGCGTAGGCACACAAGCAACAGTCTCTCTCACACACACACACACACACAGACGCACGTACACTCACACACATACAACAACATTACTTTGAACTTGGAAATGTCGTAAATTGCACAAATAATATGTAATTGTAATTCTAAATGTTTGCAGAAGAACTCTTTGGCCAGCCTGAGACCGGGGCCGACAACGGAGCTGCTACGCTTTGGCGCCTTCGAGTAGAGGCTGAACCCGAAACAAGGTCGTCCTTGTGGCAGGCAATTATCATGTACTCGCTGTTATACGCATTTCTCTTGAACTGATATGCTAAGCGCTGCTAATTGCATTAATTATTGACAGGCGCTTTTATGCCATCTATGGTAGCTGGGCCAATAGCCAAAGCCAAAGAATTATTATTGAAACAATCAATCAAATAAATGCGTGACCGCTTCACAGAATGACGGTTAAATTAAAGCGATTTCGTGCCTGTCGACATTTTGTCGCCAGTTAGTGCAGAGCATATATATTTTTTCGTTTTAGGTATTTTGTTCTTTTTTTCTGTTTTCTGTTTTCGTTTTCGGTTTACTTTGGTCCCCTTGCGAGGCAGGACATCAAAATGTAATTTACCACAAATGTTGCAAAAACATCAATTATCCCTAATGGACTGTGAACGTGAAATTAACGTTTATAATTATGTGACAGAGTCGCCAAAAAGCGGCCACAACCGCGGAACAAACCCAACAACTCTTGGCCTGCTACCAGCCTAATACCCTGTACTGCGTGGGCAGGGATCTAGGGCTTTGTTCAGTGCAAAGAAAGTATTAAGACGTTTTACTCATTTCTTATTTTACTTTAACAATTTTAATTAAAGTTTAATTTTTTTATGATAGTTCTGTGTTTACAGGGTAACTAAGTGTCCAAAATGCCCGTCTGTTTTGTCCGAAACTTTTGCACTCTCTGGTATTTTCTGGCAGCTTGATCCTGGGCCGTATCCTGTCGGCTGCCGAACAGAGTATAAAGTAATAAATTACAAGAGAAGGGCGTGGCTTTGACTAATTTCAACGCGAAAAAGAAATCATTTTTAGGGCCTCCTTCTGAAGTTGAATGACCTTTAACCCAAGCCGAGCCCATAGCTGAGAGCTAGACACGCCCTTTAGATACCACGATAATTCTGCTTTTGGCAATAAACTAAGTGCGAAAATTCGCTTGCTTTTTGTGTGATTTTGAATAGCTTCATTTAAATATAATTTCGATGGCTTAATCAAAGTGTTCAGGTTTTATTTATTTATTTTTTTTTTTGCAGCAAATTGTCAAAAAGTTCAATTGAAAAACTCTTTAAAGTCCTTTGCAGCACTTGGACCTGGTCCAGTTACACGTTGCGTATGCGTAATCAGAATTGTTCATTTCAAGCCGGAGATGAGAAAGCACCATAATTGCTTGTAATTGCCTTGAAAATCAATATCGGCTTGAAATATTCACCAACTGCAACACGATTTTCCAAGAAATACACAAAAGCCACACAATTTGTTGAGATTCACATAATACACAATACAAACGCCCACACAAGCACACGGCTTATTTGTCTCTGAAATCGCCCAGCCATTGTATCAGCACTTCGATGACGATGATGACGATGATGATGATGATGATGATGATTATTCAATACGAGGACAACTTATTGCGCACTTTGTGTCCTTAGACTTGCACAAATGTGAATTGAAAATAAAATGTAAACATATATAATACATATGCTTAATTTTCACATTGAGCTGACCTTCAATATGAATCTGAGTGAAAGGGATTATCCAACAAAGCTCAATCGAAGCACTTAATCAAGCACCAGCAATGCAACACTGCAAACGGATATTAGAAAGTGCCAGCAGCCCAGGTGCCATCTCGAAATGGGAATAAGCTGTTGCATGCTCTATGCTGCATGCCACTCATAGGGAACGCAGAGAAACCACAGAATTTGGTAACCGCATGGCTGCCTTGGCTGGTCACATTGTTTGCTCCAAGTGATAATGATCATTAAGTGGAATGATGTTTGGGCTGTTTCGTTTTGCAATTTGAAAAAAAAAAAAAATGGAAAGAAAAGAAAATATGCCTCAAGGCATGTTCATCTTTATAAATTGCTCTGATTGATTCTGTGTGGGATTTCGAATGGCCAAGCAGCAGTAACACGTTGCGTATACGTAATCAAAGCAGTTTACAGCAAAACGGATATTAGAAAGTACCGCAATTGCTTGTAATTGCATTGAACGAGCATGCAAGAAGAACTTGTAGCATAGACAAAAGCCACACAGTTAGGACCTCAGCACGGTGGGAATCACACAACACGGACACGAGCACCACATGTAACCAAGCACACAGGACTCGTTTGCTTATGAAATTGAAATTGGGTTCTGGTCGTGGCACGGCATAGGAGCTAAAATGTTGATGTTGCAGTTAATATTCGGAAATTGTGTATATCTCTCTCTATACATAGAACCAGCCCCCAACTGTGGCTGTGGCTGTTGCCATTGCCAAAAAAATAAAAATAAAAAAACCCAACGCTTTTCTTTTTACTGTGTTGCATTGCTTTCCCTTTTGTTTTATTTTGCTGCTATTGTTGTTATCGTTGTTGTTGTTGTTGTTGTTGTTCTTGTTGTTTTTCAATCATGCATTTCGCTTTGACTTTTACTGCACCCGAAAAAAAGCACCGAAGTGCACATAAAAACTGAAAGCAAACCCACAACATTTTCGAACTGCTGTCATTGTTGTTGTTGAGCATCTTTGTTGCCGCTGCTACAATGCTTAAAGGCAAATTGTTTTGCCATACCTACATAAACAGACACACACACACACACACACACACACACACACACACACTATACACAAAGAACATACGAAACACTGCCTGTAAATTGTACGTAACACGCCCAAATTGAAATTTGACTACACGAGACTCATATCACGTTCTTCAACCTTTTCCCCTCTCTTTCGTTTTGGTCGCACAGTGCCACGTTGCTGCCGCCATGGTCGCCGCTTCAACATCCTTTGGCTACCACTCGGTCAACCAGCTGGACCGCAACCTCATGTGACGTCAGCCCAGCAGCTGCAGCACTTGCAGCGGCAGCAGCAACTGTGGCGCCGGCGTGGGCACCCGCAGCTCTCATCAATATCATTCATCGGCAGCGGCCACGCCCTCATCTTCGCAGCGCTCCTGCACGCGCTGCCAGAGCTTCCACCGGCACCACCATCGCTCCAGGCGCCGCAGCTCAGGCATGCAGCTGCGTGGCGACTACAACTCGACGTCGGCGGTGAACAGCGCAGCCAAATCGATTGTCACCATCATAGAGCCACCGGCGGCGGCTGTTTCGGTCAGCGGATTACATCTAGGCTCTGGAGGCTGCAGACCCACATCGATGTCCACACTGACGCTGGCCTCGGGACCGACGTCGCTGCTGCTGGATGCCACTCTGGGTGATGGCGGCATAAAGACTGGATCCGTTAGTGCGGCCAACACGCCAGTTGCACCAGCTGGGAAGCACACCAGCTTCGCTTTGACGCCCACCATTATGGGTGGATCACAGGCATCGGGCTCGGGTCACCATGTTTCCTTTATGCCATTGCCCATGATGGGCATCAAGCATTTGCGCGACTCCAACTCCAGCTCGTCGCTCAGCTCACCATCGGGCGCTACGGTTGTAGCCACCGGCTCGGCGCCATCGCTAGTGGACGCCGCGAAGTTGCCGACTGAGAAGAAACACACAGTGCTGGATATGCGTCAGAGCGTGCAGAGTCAAATCACAACACTGGAGGATGTGAATGATGTGGACAATGAGCGGGAGAGCGAGAACAACACCAGTGACAGCGACAGTGATAGCGACAGCGTGGGCGTGGCTCTGGTGCAGACGATGCCGCAGCTGGAATACCAGGCGGGCATAGGCTCGAGCTCCTCGAGCGGTTCGATAAAGTAAGCTCGACTAGAGCACTTAACCATATTAGTGATAAGATCTGCATAGTTATACGTGTCTATTGAGCTAATAACTTGACGATCTCGGTATGTCCCCTAGGGCGAATACGTGTTTTTAGTTTACTGCATAAGCAGATAAGCATAGCCGTCATATCTTAGCTCTTCCATTAATTGTCCTAGGTTCCTCACTTCATGCATCTTGTAAATGATAACGCATCTTCAACTTTGTCCTACCTAAAAGCTACTTTCTACCCAACCTGTCCTCGTACCTGATACACTAACTCTATCGCTCTTCCTCCCCGCTTTCCAATACCTACATATATCCCTCCCAAGTAATACCCATTGAAGGAATCTAAAATCCAAAAGAAAACATTTCGAACTTTTATAACTTTCTTCCATTTCATACTCTACAATATTACGGGTGCAAAAGAATTTAAACCTATCATAGGCTCAGCATAATATAACCAATCAAATAGTAAATGTCCATTTAATATATACATATATATGTCTAGTTGATGCACAATTTTGTATCTTACTTGAATTACCTGTCGGAAGCGCTGAATCCAAGCGACAAGGTGAAACGGGTTTCTTCAATCAGGCAAGTTATAAATGTTTAAATGTGATGTCTATTATATACTGCAGTTGCAGCACCTAATTACAATATACCTAGTATTATCAGACAGTAAACCATACAAGAAACTACATAATCAATCACAATTGGCAAGTCTTGGTCCTTCGACCTGAGCAGAAATAGGATACAAATATACAGTTATGAATGTTTAAATGTGATGTCTACCATATTACCATATACATTTTATCATACAGAAATAATCAAGTTTGAGAAGTCTTAACGTCTTTCGACTTGAGCAGAAATAGTAATAGGAAGACCTAAAGCTCGTAGAAGCGGGCTCAATTCATCGCGCGGTCAAAGTTCATAAAATGGGTATTAGCTTATCATGTGTAGCCGAAGTAAGTCACATCTTCATCACAGCTCCAATATAGTTGATTCAGCAATAGTTAATAATTGATGTAAATGGTAAATTAACAAATAATGGAAAAATAGAAGAAACAGAAGAATAATATATTTATAAGACGACGCAAGGTCGCAGATTAGATGTGTAAGCTAGGTGCATAGGTAAGCTGCTCGACAGCATACAAAACTAGTTAAGTTAGCTGTCTGTGCAGTCGCAACTGCACTTACAGTATAAGCTAGCTATAGTGGTTTTAGTTGCATTTCACTTTTCAGTTGGCCGTTATCGAACAGCGTAACATTTTCTAAACTGGTTGCAGATGCAAACTAAGTGAACACTGAATACAACACCAATAGTTGAATAACATAAAAATAAAATAAAAGTGGATCAGAGACAGATTACACATACTTAATATAGCAAGCATATGCATACATACATACATACTTACATACATATATAGACGTATTGATTGGGTACCCAAATACTATGCTCTAAATATAATACAACTAACTAATTATAATGGAAACTGCATGCAAATGCATTATACCGGATTTAGTGGAATCTCACATAAGAAACATATTGGGATTAAAACAAAACCGTGCTCATTGTTTAGAAAACAAAAAGAAATCAGTGAAGGAAACAAAGAAAACTAAATACTAAACATTAGGAAAACAAAAGGCAATTATCGATATTCAATATGTTTAGCTCATAAGCTAATAGCTCACAGAGTAATTTATCTGAATGCATGCATACATATATATGAATATCTCAATATATAAATGTATGTGTATATGTGTACGTTCCTTAACTACAGTTAAGTGTAAACTTAAGCCTAAGTAGGTCTCTAACTGTGTATATGTGTGTACAATTAATATAGCCATTAAGCGCTGCCTCGAAGAGCTCCAAACAGAGATAGAGACATAGACAGAGAGAGTGAGATTGACATTGAGAGTGAAGCAGAGACATCTGATGAAGGCGCAGCAATAAGAATTTATTGAACATTACATTACATAAATGAGTAATTATCCTAGATCCAATCCACGAACCACGAACTAGCTACGTCCACGATAGATTGGCACAAATAATACAATTGACAGATCCAACCATAACAGAAAAAGTAAGCAGCTAAAGCATATTCGTATTCCACATATATTTACGTCTCCATATGTATCTGTGTATTCAAATTAAAAGAGAAAAGAAAAGAAAAGAAAAAAGAGACTACGTCCATGATAGATTGGCACACATAAAACAATTAATAGATCCAACCATTGCAAAAGCATATTTGTATTCCATATGTACTTACGATAACATATTTATGTATCTGTGTATTCAAATTAAAAGAAAAATACTGAAACAGTAAACGAAAACGGAGTTGAAATTATTTCCATTTCAGCTAAAGCGATTTTTTCCTCTTCTTGCCTTGTTGAAGAGCGGGGGAGGCGAAGGCCACACTACAGACGTAAACTTTACAGTTTGCAGTTAACATTGTGGTGTCCTGTTTGTCTGCTTGGATGGTTGTTGGTTGAAGGGGCGAGCAATAGAGTTGCAATTGCAAGTATTACGCCAGCCACTCGTGGATTGCATTGTGCAGCTGTCGCTCAAGCAGTCAGAGACTCAGTCCTTCACGCCGTCACTCCGTCAGCCAGTCAGCCAGTCAGCCAGTCAGTCTGAGCTGAGATGTGGGCTTGGGGTTCAAGATGAATGCAGTCAGCAAAGCGCGAAATGCAAACAACGCATCTGAAACAACGGCCAACTGCTGGCGGGCAACATCCAAGAGTCGAGCGCCAACGGAAAACAGCTGCCGGAATTCCCTATTATGTTGAGCTACATAAAATGTAAGCTCAGTGCGTGCCACAAGGAAAATGGGGTCGGTCGTATCGCTAACATTGTGGGGACAAATCGCGCAACGTGCATCAACTAACTAATGAGAAAATAAACCACGCAACGAGCAGCACTCCAAAAACTATGCAGCCCCACGCACTAATCATCCACAAAAACTGGCCAAAGTTGATACAGATTCGACCAAAATAACACTGGGCAGTCAGTCAACCAAGTTAATTAAAGCTGCGCCCAGCTTCATCTGAGCTTGTGAACTGAAAATGAAATCTGGGACTGTGTAACCAGCACATTAATACCCCGTTAAATGCGGGACAGCTAAGAGGGTATTCAGCATGGACAGCATGTTTGGCATGCGCAGTTCTGCAAATTTGCTGCATAGTGTACGCAAAGGAGTGCCTGGGCATTGTCCTTGTTGTAATCAGCCAAATAACGACTGTCAAAATGGCGGATAAGCGCTGAACTAATAAAAAAGAAACGTTGCATAGCGCAGGGGGCCATCAAATCGCCAACTGCACAGATCTTCGGCTTATGTGTGGTCGTCGTGGAGCTCTGCGAGGGGTGGGAGGGAAGGTTTAACTTAGGAGTGAACAACTTATCACCCGAGCGGAATTTGAAGCAGCAACGAACCCTCGAAAACATTTTATTTGCTTGCTGGTAATTTTGTTTCCCTTTAGTGCTAGTTCTTTACAGTTTCTCGCTTTCTCTACTCTCACTGCTCGCTGCTGTGCTCCTATTTTTGTTGTTGTTGCTTTCATTCTTTCATTTTCTTTTGTTGGGTTGGTTAATGAACCGAGACGCGTGTTTGTCCCCGAATTTCAGCTTTGCCATTGGACGGGTTCGCTGCGCTTTTTCAGCTGTTCAGCGAATTTGTTTGCCAATATATAAGGCCAGAGCAATCATTGTTCTGATGACTTTGTTGGTGTTGGCTTTAGCCAAATGCGCGGCCGTAATTCCCAACTCCCTGGGGCCATGTGCGAATATTGGTAAGTGGGAGCGAGAGGATTTGGGTCTTTCGCATGCTGTTTTGCCTTGTTGCATTAAGCTAATCAAAGAAACTAATAAGAGGCGTATTCAATGTGTTTAATTGTGAATTTGAATCGTATTTTTTGGCTTGTCTGTGAGAGAGATAATACTTGACTGAATCATTGTAGTCTAAACTCATCTGGCGTGAAATCGTCTATGATATCTGAGTCCTTTTAGCCCAAAGCGCTCACCTTCATCTAGTGGCAGCGGCAATGCTTGGCCCTAAATTTAATTGCGTTTATGCCATTTATATTCTCAGTTTCGGCCGTAGGTGGTAACTGAATGTGCTTTTGACAGCTTATGTAGGTCGTGTTGTAGGCATCTGCTGTAGTCTCAAATAATTGAAATAGGTCCTGCTCCCATCATGCTTATTATTATAAATGTTTTCTACCCTCCAGCGAAGCGGAATCAAGATAAATTTCATCTACAAAGTTGTCCAGCTCTCACTGACTGCTATTGTTTTCTGAGCTGGAAAGGAATCACAATTATATAGGAATTGTTAGTATGTAAATAATTGTCGTCCAAAAAGTCCATTTGATACAAATGTATGACTGAGATGGGCAAATATATATTTTCAAATATATTATTTATTTTTTAAAATCAATATAAAAGCTTCAGCAAGTTTATATTTTCTAATACATTATTTATATGCAACCCATAAATGATTTTCAAATCGAAATGAAATTCATTTGAAATAGTTTAGTATTTTTGTATTGAGTGAAAATCATTTTCTTTTCAATTTGTTTTTATTTGTAAATGATTGTTTATTTTTGGATTTGAACAGAAAATGGCTTAGAGTGAGCTAACATGAAAATGCTGTTAGAGTCCACGATGATTGAAGCTGAATCGAATCGAATTGAATATGCATGTACCTAAAGTGGGCCAGGGCGAGTGGGTCTGCAGCTTAGATTCCCTTTAGGGTCACTTAAGAGACGTTAATTAAGCAAATATAGCTCGTTTTAAACAATTTAGAGTTGAGAAATCGCATAAAAATGCTAAATAAATTGATGAACTGCGTCGAATGCGCAAACACAAAAGACGCCCAAGGAGTTATTGCTGGCGGTTGTGTTGTGTTGTGTTGTGTCCTCATCGTAAAGGGAAAGTATGCTGTAAAATTCTATCGACCCGCTGATTGAGGCCATTGGGAGGAGTGAGCACAATAGATGATGTTGGTGAACCCACAGAGCGGCACTTGCACTTGGCCCTTGCTCTGATGACGGGGGCCTAAATTGTATAAATATAAACGACATTAAAGCGCGTCTGGAAATAAAACAAACACCAAGTCGAACTCAATGAACTGTGTGTGCGGCAGCGCGCCATGTTGCAGCTCCTCCCTGGCGTTAGTCTGGACGGCATTAAGTTGGCATTGCCCTGATGACAGGATGCCACAATGCCACAATGCCAGAATGCCAGAATGCTAGGCTGCTAGGCTGTCAGGCTGCCGTTGACTGCTGCCTTCTGCCTGTTACTCCTCCCGGAGCCGGTTCGTCCTGGCTCGATGGCCCAATTGAGGCGCATCCATTTTGTGTGCTTCGCGCCGATTTTCCATATCTATACACAATATATACAATACGTTGCTATTTTCGTTGTTGGATGCCTTCACAGTTGCCATTGTACACTGTGCCAGCGAGCCTTGGCTTATATTTAACAATTTATAAATACAAACGCCCACCTCAGCGTTATTAGAAGCCATTCGAATGATTACCAAATCGAACAGCTCGACGGCATGGTAACGTGTAGAAATCGTTAGGTCTCTTTAAAAGCTAATGAAGGTAAAATTCACTTATACTTATTCGCCTATTGCAAGTCAAGTATTAATAAATATCAATTGCAGTGTGAGTATTCAGTTACATAACTAATGAGAAAGTATGAATGCATGATGTTAGAGTATGTTTTGTAGTATTAGGCACATCAGCCCTTGTATCAATATGTTGAAAGTTGTCGAGTTGTTATTGTTATGGGAGTTGGCCTTTTTTTTCAATTTTATTATTTTTATTTTTATTTCTATTTTTTGGGACTGTTGCGATGGCAACACATTGCTCTAAATATCACGCACGCCATTTTCAATTGAAGCGTGAACTTTACTTTGCGTCAGTGAGCAATTCTCACAGCTTGGAGCTGTTGATAGAGATATAAGCTTATAAAGACTGGCCTGGCAGCAGGTAATGGGATAGGGGATTGCATCTGTTAAGGCGTCGACGCAGCGAGCCAAATAAATGACATCAGTGGATTATCGCTAGCATCAGGACAAACACAAACATGCGCCATTTCCTTCTGCCTTCTGCAATATATGTATAAAATTGAAAAAAAAAGAATAAAAATAAAAACAACAACAAAGCACAATACACAGATAAACGCACATACATGGACGTGGACGGTGTGGGGATGCGTGTGTGTGCGTGTGAGGCAGCGAAACAAAAGCATGAAATATCACAGGGAGCAGCTCGACAAAGTGTCGACGGCTGAGCTGGGGGAGGGAGGGAGCAGCACGTAAATATGCGTTATCCTTGGGCTGACCTTGGCAGGGAGCGAGCCCAGTCCGTGTATTCGCCTCGACATATTTTCCGTGCTTTGTGTTGAATAACTTCACGCACTCACACTCACACACACGCACACAAATACTTAGGATGAGGAAGCGTTTGTTCACGAGTGCAAGTACAAATTACAGGCTCATTCAGCTTGCTAAGCGGCAGCTGTAGCAACGGCCAGTAGCCTGCCAAAGAGACCACCCGCTGTTGCACTGGCCTCCCATGGTAATCACGTCCATGTCCTGGTCTCATGCCAGCAACATCAGCAGCAGCACCATCGAAAACAACAACAGAAACAAAGAGCAGCCACAGCATTTAGCATCGACATTGACACTGCTACTCTCGATTGGTCGTAGGGCTGCTCGCTTTGCTACCTACTTGCATGTTTTAGCTTTAACGCTTTAATAAATCCAAGCCAGCGAACAAGTGTATAAATAAAAAATAAGACTACGCACACATACATGCTCAGGAAGTGAGTCTGGCATTTGCAATTCGTTGCAAATTGAATTCAATTAAATAAATTAAAGTGCATTCTGTGAAAGCGATGTTGCACTGTAATAAAAATAAATTAAGTCACTTTTATGTGTCACAGGTATATGAAGAGCTCCAGCTAAAGCAGAACACCAGCAGCAGGCGGGATTAAAAGCAATGGCAAGGATCTGAGCGGTGCGGGAGGTGCTGGTAATTTGAGAACTTTTCCTCTTTAGAATTTCACAGACAGTCAATCCAGGCAGCGCAGTAAAATCAAAGCAAAAGTTAAAACAATGAGAATTGCAAGTTAACGGGTATGGTAAAAAAAAAGGGAAAATTTATTTTAATTCCATTTCCTTTTTTTTGAGGTAAATGAGGTACCGAGGACGTATTAATAGAAAGTGCCCATGCTGAAAAGTTTACCACTCAATAAAAAAGTTTATTTGCTAGCGGGTTCAAGTTGTGCGGCTCAGCGGATGCAATACGTTGCCTCATCAAACCAGCTTGACAAATGACTAACGGCAAATGGTAACTGACATAACTGAGCCAAGCACATACGTTGTTAAGCAGACTTCTATGATGACATCAATAACATGGCAAAGGAACTCAAATAGAAGTCAAGCAATTGAAATGCGTATATATGGTGGAAAGCAATTAATTAGAAAAGTTTGCATATTATGAAAAGAGTTTCGAAATCGATATTGTGTAAATTACTTTTTACTCAGTGAGCTGAAACGCTTAAATATATTTCAAATGTATTACATATCCTAGGTTAGAGAGTTCAAGTACGAGTTTAAATGTTTTCAAACAAAATCCAATCATTAAACATTTTTTTCGCGCATTTTTTGCTTCTCTGTCTGCTCTCGCAATCCCTTTGGCGTGTGGATTCTTTAAAAATGCATTGAGTTGACAGTAAAGGAATGATAAAAATATCAATACAAAGCTAATTTAATTTACTCAAATGCCAATGTAATTGAATTGCAATTGAATTAAATGTATAAAAAATCAATTTCATGGCATAAAAACACCTTTCATGGGAATGAGTAGTTGAAGGTAATTCGAATTTATGCATATTAATAAGTTTCTGTGACCGGGACTGTAAAATGTTTCGAAAATTTCAATATCTACTCCCTAATTTCATAAGAGCATATAAGCCAACGCATTTCTCATCGTCACTAAGTAGACATTATAGCAATATAGAATTTCGTTCTGCACTTCAGCGCTGAAACTTTGCCTGAGCTTCGTTAATAATAATTAACATCTGCATCAAAATCAAAGTTTTTTGCAATGAGCCTAATGAGAGTTTATGAAATTTGCGTGCTTTGCATGTGTGTTCGGGCATGTGAGCAACTTAAATGAATTATTATTATTATTAAGAAGTTACAGTTAGAGTAAAATTAACTCTAACTTAAGACTAAGCACTGGCAGCAGGGGCCTTCGGCTGGAAATGAATTAAAATTAGATAGTTTCACGAGCAGGTTATACCTGCGTTCCGTCTAGAGTTAGTCTCATAAGTAATGTAAGTAATTCGCCTATATCACAGTGCGAAATACTTAAGATATTGTACTTAACTGAGAAGTCCTTAAGGCATGTTGCTTGAGCGCAGCGAAAGGGACATAAAGAGTTTAATTAGGCCCGAGCCTAGCTGGCCTTAAACTTGGGCAGCCAATAGAGAGACCAACCAAAACACGATCCGTTTAATGAAACGCTCAGCTCGCTTAAGTGTGCCCGCTGGTCAAAAGCTTTTTATATTCATTTATTTATGAGATAAACTTTTGATTTGTTACAGCTGAAGAGGTTGCGGCCGAGCCCGCTCACTTCCGAAAGCCAAAAATTTGATTACGCAAATAGTATTTTGCAGCAGTAAGAGTTCAAGCGGAGCAGCTGGCTCCTGCAGCCTCACAGACCAATAAACTGAATATAAAATGCGATGTTTGCTTGTGGCCAACGATGACTTTTTTATTTTCACTGCTGGCAAATATCTCATTGCCACATCTTGAAATTCGCTATGCTTGAGTTAACACACTCAAAAAGAGAAAAAGGAGTTGTATACTCTTTCATAGCGAATTGACGAAGTATCAGAAAGTACTTTAAGAAATATAAACGAAAAGTATAATGGTAAATTAAAATATGAACGAAAGACATTATCAATAAAAAATATATACTATGTGACATCAGAAACAGACTCGAAGGAAAATATCACATTTATACTTCACTAAATAATAAATAAATATTATTGCAAATGAGAAAAACGAAAAAGAAGAATTGAAATTCGTTGAGACAGAATATATTCGTATTGCCACAGCTCAATCAAAGAAAATGCAAATTAAAGAGAAAATACTACAGTCGTCAAAGAGAAGAGTGAATACTAAACCAAGCGATGCCCAGATACTGGCTCAAAGAAACACCTGTTTGCTTTTGAATCTTGAATTAGCCTTGTGCACAGCCTGGTTGGAATAGTTTCTATTTGATTATCGTATATCTGCAGTGGCTTCAGCATTTCAATGTCGCCATTATCCAACTGTTGAGCGAGTTGTTGTATTTGATGTGGAACCATGTCTGACTGACACAGCTGCCATTAGTAGTCTATAGCACGCTAATGGAGCTGACAAAGAGGCGACATCCGAAGGCATTCCCAAAAGAGCTTTTGCAGCAAATGCTGACAAGAAAATAATATTAAACATGGGCAATGAGTTTTTTTCCTTCGGAACTGGCTAATTGAAATGCAGCCACTCGTCTGCCGGTGGGCGGGGCTTGATGGGAAGGCAACTGAAATAGGTTTACCCATAGTAGCTACTAATCAATTTAAAAGTTTTCAGTAACGCAAAAGTTTGTAGCATGCTCTTCTCTACTTGCAAGTTTGCTGAACTAAATCTTGAGCGCTAGTTTAACGTTATGTACACGACTAATGGGAAAACTGACGTAGCTCGGTGGCCAGTTGCTGGCGCACTCCCCATGAGCACGTTGAGTAAAAAAGAGAAGAGCGCTCAAAAAAGAAATTGGACAAAGCAAACCTCAAAGTAGACAACTAGCAATGACAGCCAACTGAACACAACAGTAAAACGACAAAGCAGTTGTGCTGCATTTCCGTTTCCGGTTTATGCTGCCGACATGGCGCGTATGTATATCATTCGATCATAAAGTAGAAAAGCATGAGAGCTGTTTCCTCTGCTCATGACCAGACTATGCAATAGAACACTAGGTGGCATGCCGTGGAGCTGACATTACTAAATATGTTCATAGATTTAAAAAATAACAAATTGAAAACTTCTGTATTCTGTGCTGGAAATATTTCGCGAAAGCAATTAGTTTAGCGCCCAGGGCCGCTGAGCATCGTATTGCAATTAACGTTACAAAAACGAGCAGCAGAAAAACAATACAGCCCCAAATGGGCAGCATTGGCAACTCTAGATAGCTATCAAGTCCGCCACCCAACTCAGCGCACTCGAAAAGCAACCAGCCAACTGAACGCGATGAGTTATGAGCCATTGCCGCGCGCATTCGACGCCTACATCGAAAACATCTGCGCCCAGCAGGATTCGGGCTAAAATTTCAGTGGCTGGTTTTATTGGCGCGCTTAGCGCGTTTTGCAGTTGCATTACCGCGTAAATCGATTCGACCGAATTTTCAACCCCAATTCGCATTCACCTAATTAAGTTAAACAAATGTTGATTCGCATACTCGAATTAGTGAAGCTGCTTCCTGAAAGTGGATGTAGCTGGCTGAAAGAGGTTTCTAAAAAAGGGATTTCTAGTATATCGAACCTCAGTGGCTGTCGGTTTATTCAGCTTAGCTGTTACCAAGAGCTTGTGAAAATGGAAATATTTGAGTATCATTCGGAAATTCAATTATATAGATTTATTTTGACATGTGTATATTTTATCTATTTAGTAGCTGCATAATTACTACATATTCATAACCGTCAATTGGTTGTTTTCTGTCAAATGAATGAAACTAAAATGTTGTCCATATTCTATATACTTTTTGAAGCTGATGAGATCTAACTATTTCCCCCTATTTCATCAGCATTAGTGAAAGATTGCAGCCTCAGCTAATAGCAAGATTGACTTTTATAGTGCACTGAAAAGCTAAAACTTTCCACGCTCATCGAAAGTGCATTGGGCTGTGCAAGTTACGTTAATAATAATAAACTTACGCATCAAAACTTCAGTTTTTCGTGATGTGAGTTTGTGAAATTGGTGTGCATTGGAGCATTAAGTTGTATATGTGATTTGGTTAGTGAGTGCAGGAACATGCGATATCAGATTAGAGCTACTAAATTTGTTTGCAATGTTGGAAATCAATGTTAGAAAAGTTTTTAGATATAGATGATTACATATATATATCACAGAAAACGCCATGCTGTCCTAGCGCCATGTTAGGTGAGGCAGGGCGAAAGGGCGAAAAGGAGTTTAATAACGCCATAGCGTAGATGAAATTAAGTTTGGGCAGCCAACGTCCACAGTCTCAAGTCGCAGGATAACATCTTGTGAATTTTAAATGAGGGCAACCTAAACTGGCTGTTGCAACAAGAAGCGTTTAATAAGACGCTCAGCTCACTTGAGTGTGCCCGCTGGTCATAAGCTTTTTATATTCATTTATTTATGAGATAAAGTTTTGATTTGTTATAGCTGGAGAAGATCTGGTCCAGTCCAGAAAACCAAAAATTTTATTACGCAAATAGCCTTTAGCAGCAGGAAGAGTTCAAGCCGACCAGCTGCCTTCTGCAGTCTCACAGACCAATAAACTGAATAAAAATGGGACTTCAGATACCAAATCTTAAAAATCGCTATGCGTGAGCTAACAAACTTTAAGAAGAATTAGAAATTAATCTGAGACTCTTGACCATGATAATCTGTGTATATATCCATTTGCTGTATTGTCTTGGATGACTTATCAAAAGGAAATAATTTAATAAGTATAAACAATATATTCGAGTGCAAATAAATATATAAATTAAAAGAGAAGTTTACATGATACTTTTATTTTCCAGCAATGCCATTTGATTCATTTGCTGGTATATAAATTTTCAGTAAACAAAGACAGTCAATTACTAAATCAAATCACTAGAAACTAAATAAATAATCTGCTGTAAATATGTTGATTCAGAGCATAGATTCATATGTTGATTCAGAAATGTATATATAGGCAGAGAATGCATACCTGTTTGTTTTTTCAACTATCTGGAACTAACCTTACGCACAGTCTAGTTGCCCTCTTGACAGAGCTTATCATTCGCGTTATCACTGAAACGAAATGCCAACGATGTGAAGGAAAATCTGCCAACTTTAATATTTTGTCAGTGTACCATTAGGTAACACTGTTGGTGATAACGCATGTTGTCAGAATTAGCAAGCGGTAGCTATATATATGATGATATGTTTAGAGCAACAAGTGGATGGGAATGTTTTCAGGTGCGACAAGATATTTAATATGCTAAAATAACCGGCTGTTTACGTTGATAGCACGCAGGCTGTTCGTGCGTGGAGATACTCGGAAACAAATTGAACTGCGATCGAGTAATGAGAGTTAGATTAAAGAATACAATGTTTCTATTATTGTGCTTTATTCAGAGTAAACTTTTCACTTAGGGCTCTATATTACAATTTACATAAATATTTGTATAGAAAAGATTTAACAACAAACATTACATATTTTATTATATTGTCAACGGAATTTCCGACCTTAAATGCCCCACTTTTCATATTGTCGTTCAACAGATATATATGGGTGTATATAGAACCATACATATGTCGTCATCGTGTCGTATTAACTATCCATCATCGTTAGGGGAGTTGCTTGGAATATGTAGTTAAGCCTTTGAAATTCATGGCTGTGTAAGGAGTTGCGGGACGACTCTGCTTATATTGAGGATCGCTTTTCCCCACCAAGGACGTACTTGTTGAAGGCGCTGTTCAACTGCTCCATCAGAATGAAGGTTAGCACTGTGTGCGGGCCCAGACGGAAGTAGTAAGGCGTGAAGCCCTTCCAGAGCGAGAATATTCCCTCGTGGCGTGCCACCCGCAGTAGAACATCTGTTGTGCCCTTATACTCTGGTTTTCCGTCGACAATCTTCATGTTTTGGATGCGTGTCTTGGCAATATCCAATGGCATCGATGCTATCGTTGTTAGCAGGCCGCTAAGCATGCTCGCACAGAAGTGCAGTTTGATGCCTTCCTCCATTTGGAGCGGCCCCGTGCGGAAGTATGTCTTGAATTGGGAGTAGCTAGCCAATTGGGTCATGTTCACGACCATGGCGCGACCAACTGTGGGCAAACAGCCGCGCCACAGCGCAGTCAGTCCCTCTTCGCGCGTAATGCGGGCCAGTGCATTGCCCACATTCTTATAGTTACGTCTCTCCTCCAGAGGCAGGCGTCCATCTGAGGTCATACGAATAAGAGCCACTTCTGCCGGTGTGCCAATGAACGCACCGCAGGCGCCGGCTATGATTCCCATGGTCATGCTGGCCACCACATTAGGATCGCGATTGAAGCGGGTCCGATATTCCTCATTGAGGTAAGTGTACACACCCAGACGCCCGGTGGTGTAAGTCGCTTGCCTCAGCAGCGCTGCTGAAATACCCTGGTATAGGGCTAAGGGTCCTTCGCGGCTGATCACCATCTGAATGCAATGGAAGGAGTTGCGGAATTCCTTCTTTCCGCTACCTGCTCCGGCAATTTGCATCCGATTCTTGACCAAATCCAGCGGCTGCACGCACATAGTGGCGCCCATTCCACTAGCACCTCCAATCAGATATTTCATACCCTTTGGGGGTGTCACCTTCTTGCTGGACTCTTTATCGGACATTCTGGCAGCAACTTTTCCGTTCACTTTCTGATTACACAACACAAAACGATTTTATTAAATGCACTCTGCCCTCTGTCGCTATGTTCTCAATTACGTCCAGCTTACAGTTTCCAGTTATGTTCGTTGCTGTGGCTGCAATCGCTAAGCTTTTGCAATTTAGCTCCGTTCCTCACGCAGTTATTGTTGGGAATGTGCAAAAATATTTTACTAATTTTATGCAAACGCCTGCCTTTAGCTAAATTAATAATAAATTTTGCCAGAGCGAGCAGCTGATACTGGCGGCGGGTGGCTACATACGTTCAGACACTTCCTCGTTTTATTTTTGCTTTTGCTCACAAACGGTTTTTTTTCTTTTCAACCAACAGCTGCTTTCTCTTTGGCTCTTTGTGAATGTGAATCAATGTCACGGACGTGTGTGTGTGTCGTCACAGACTGCTTCTATTTTGGGCGGCACAATTAGTTCACGTTGCACTATTGCCTGCCCCAAATTACACTTAGTTGTGCGACAATATCTAGACGAATTATAGTGTCGCAATTGCAATGCACAAGAGCAAAACCACCGTACAACAATAATAAATTGCATTTTGGTGCTGTTGCTGCTCAGCTGATGACGTGTACACTGTACAGCGACTGCGCGAGAGAAAAACAGGGTTGTCGACCACTTGCGCGGCCAACCGCAGAACGTTAATAGATTAATATGAAAATTATTATTAAAAGTTTTATTTATTTTTTCTTTAACTATAAATTTGAAATAAATTGATTCTAATACATTTTTTTTACATTCCTTCAGAAACTAATTATAATAAATTAATAACTATGAGCTCGAAATGTGTATCGCAATAGTTGACAGCCCTGCCAGACCACGGTAGTTTTTTTCTCTCAGCTACATGCTCTTTTCGAGCGTGTTCTTGCTCTCTCTCTCTCTCTCTCTATTTCTCTCTCTTTTAGTCTGCCTCTTTGGTCAAGACGGTGTTGTTAAGCACTGAACAGCTGTGCTATGTCTGCGTATGTTCAAATCATTAAAGAGAATACAAGTAAGTTAACTACCCAAGTGATTGTATTATGTATGTATGTATGTAATTTCCCTTGTTTATATCGTATATTACATGCATGCGAATACACAAAGCAAGCACATCTCTTCTGCATTTGCTTTGTTGCTATTATTCTGGCACTCATTATCCGGCTTATCGAGCCGCGCTATAAAAATGTTTGCCAAATTTTTATCATAATTGCTCTAATCAAGTATGTAATCTAAGTATGTACATAGATACTGATTGGGTATAGTAATATTTTTGGTATTCTACACAGCTCTTTGCTAATTAAACGTGCTCTGATATTTTCTATAGATATGCACATAACAAGTGTAGTAACTGCTTGGAGTATTTGAACATGCTCAAATACAAGTGTGAGTCTATTTACCTACTCTATACCTTTAAATTTAACACTATTTAGAGGTTTTAGACATTCAGGTAAATAAACTAAGTCTATAACAAGTCGTAATTAGAAAGAGGTATGCATGGTTCTGTGATTCCTTGGGAGTTTCTCTTACACTAATCAAATATAACTAGTGAAAAAGATCTTAGCTCTATATTTTGTATATTCTTTGCCGATCAAAACTACATTATGCAGGACTGGGAACATCTTTTTTTTACCGTTAACAACGCTGTGTATGCTATAAATGGGTATATTTTATTGATCTGAACAAGGCTATTAACTGGCAATCATTTACAGGACTTACGCATTCTTTATTTCATATGAAATTATCATTATTTTGAAGGCATATTGTGTGTTTATCGTCCTCGTATCGCATGGCAGCCTTCAATCATGCTGCGTCTCAGCATTTATCCAACGAGCCGTATTCCGTGCATTCGCGCTTTATTCAATCAGAGAGACGCGACAGATTGCCTGTCGTTCGGCTGCCATTGAAGCTGAAGCGATTTCAATTGAATTTAAGCGACAACGACATTTTTCTGCTTTTGCGAGGGATTTTCGTATTTTTTACAAGAAATCGAAGACGAACAAGGACAAGAGCAGAAATGAGAGCGCACATTGTAAGCAATCAGGCGATGGAGCCGCATCCAAAGAAGAGGCACAAAACACAAAAGATCTGGAACTGTCAGGCGGGAGGTTCATGGATAAAACTACTCACACAGTGCCCGTGGCTAAAGGCCGGCAGCCAGTGCCAGTGGCCCACTGCCCCAAACACCAACAGCGACAGTTAATATGGTCGCGAAGGCGGCAACTCCTGTCACACACACCACACACACACACACACACATATACACATATGCATTCAGTGTGAAGGACATTGTAAGTGAAATTCAATGCTTGAATGTTCTGCAGAGCCAAAGCTAAGATGTGGCGCAGAGAGTTTGATTTACGTGCTAGTGGCATTTGTAATGCCATATACGAAATCAGTTTATCAATGTAGCACATATTTAATTTATGTCTGTGTAATGTCAACATCTTTATAAAACTATTGAAATGCAACTTGGAACAACTTTCAAGATTTATTTTAAGTACATAATATTTTTACTCAACATCTTCATGCAAATATTACCTTGTAACTTTATACCTATTAGAATTGCAATGGCACCAAATGGTAAATAATAGAATAAAATCGATTTACATATTAAATATCTTATTTCAATCAAGTTTCAATTTACTTTTAAAATGTGTCGAATGTTAGGGGGAGATGCCTTAAATAGTTTTAATCAACTCAAAATTGATATTTCAGTTTAGCCTTGAGGACTTCGGAGAGCCTCGCCATCAATACAAGTATCGCCAGCAGCTTGTCCCTATTCAGCTAACGGCCTGCCTCATCATTCAAACGATGTTAGCTGGCCAATCAATAAAATTTCACGCTGCTGTAATCAAAGCATGTGATATTAGCGTAAAGTTGAATGAATCCATGTGCGCCAGCGTCTCTGCCAGATCAGGCCAAGCCACTGTCACAGGCAATGGCAGCCAATGGGCCAATGGGCCACAGCCAGAACCAAACCCAGTTCCAAAACAAGCCAGACAAACGAACTGCCAACGAGGTAACCCGGCAGCCGTGCGGCTTTTCTGTGAAATGCTAAAATGATAAGGTCGCGCTCGTTATATTGAGACTCTATCGTCGCTGAGCTAGCAGAGCCGAGTTAAATCAACAGTTCGTCGCCGGCAGCCGCATCACTTGCTAATTTTAACAGTGTGCAAGCGCCAGAGGGGTAAGAAAATAATAAAAAAAGAACGATAATAAAAGCGGAAAAAAAAAAAACTGAGTCATATACCAGCTAAAAATTTCATTTGCATCTTGGGAAATTTATTTTGGTTCAGCCCGTTTAGTGATGCGTTATGGCAAATGCCGCTTCCACACCCAATCCGGATTGGCAGGTAAGCTGAGGCTTTGGCCACCAAATTTGGCAACGACCGAGATACGAGTGCAAATCGACTGGAAGATTTCTGGTGCGTGGCGAACGAATTATTGAGTTTGCTTCACTGCCAACTGTGAGCTCTGGCCGCAGCCAGGGCTCTAGCTTTTGGCATCGAGTGCACTAAACAAGTATCCTTGAGCTTCAGGCAAAGGTCGTATTTCTCACCAGCAACTATCACATTTATTTTGTATTCCTTGGCACACGCGTCGACTTAAGTTTCCGTCAAATGTTGAGTAATCGCAAAGGCTGCACGACTCGGCCAGTGACTACAGAGAGACTTCACATGGTAAATTAAAAAAAAATGAATTTGTTTAATTATAGTGGTTAGATGCTCACTCAATGTTTAAAGAACTCTAGTAAATTATTATTATTTTATTGCAATGCTTTTCATTCAACACAAGGTAAGTTTTTGTCCGGCATTTTGATTTGTTTTGAAAGTCTTGATGGATTTTATGGAGGTTTGCTGTTAGTATAAGTAATCTGATTAGGAACTGCGTCTGCAATCTTATATTTTCGGCTCATTCAAGACAGAACTAAAGCAGTTGAACTATCGAGTTAATCCCATAAATCATTAGCTAATAAAAAGTATTTGACTTATGCTCATAGAATTGTAATTCATTTTCAGATTTCTGTCGCTACAAAAATTCACTTTGCTCTCTCTACGTCTCTTGGCTTTATCGCTGGATTGCAATGTCCGCAATTTGCTTAAATTGACCTTAAGGAATCAGCTGGCAGCAGACCGGAAAAAATGTGGCATACTCCTCTGGGCTCAAATTGCTTTGCAGTGAGGCAGCTAAATTGGCTGGCAGCTCCGCGCGGCAATTTGCAATATGCAAAATGCGACAAAATAGTTGAAGCCAGTGCCACGCCTCCTTACTTGACAGCCTCTGCAACGTAAATAAACATTTAGCATTCCATTTGAATTTCATTGGCATCAAAGCAGAAGCTGCTCGTAAAAATGAAAGCAGAGAGAGAGAGAAAAGTAGGAAGTGAAGTAGCTTAGACCAGCAGGATAAGCTCGCAGCAGTCAATCTGCGCGAGGCTAGCGGCTCGGGCTTTGCCTGTTAAGTCTGATTGTGAACTAAACACGCTAATGGCATTATAATTATCCCTGGGGTTCCGGCTACACACCCCGATTACCTGGTCGCCACATCTCAAATGCAAATTAAAACTTTGCACGAAACTTTTCGACGCCCCTTTAAGTCGCGTCGCTGCAAAGCTCTGGAAAATTGCATTGCGGTCAGCGCCAGCGAAACACATTTACCCCTCCTGGACGCCGCGCTCTGCCATTTAGACAGTCGCGAAGCGTCGCGTCGCGTCCACCAGTTGGTTAAGATCCTTTACATTAACGTATAATCAACATTAATGGAGCTGACAATGCGCTTCCGGAGACATGGACACAATACAAAGCCACACAGTGGCCGACTGTAGAGCGGAGAACAGAGGACACGGTTTATTGTGTCTGCTGGCCAAGCGAGTGAAAGTGGTCCTTATGTTTAGCCAGCGCTCCACTTAGTCCAACATGGGGATTACATTCGCATCAGCTCAATGAGAAATTATATGTTTGAGAATGCTTTTGTATTCATGTTTTGCTGTTTGCCACGCGCAATTCAGTTATCCGGTTGCGCGACTGCCCTTGCTCGAAATTATTGTCTCCTATTGGTTTATTATATAAAATTAACTACAGGTTTAGCCATAGGTTTATCACTAAATGCACATTTACTAACCTGCCGCACCACCAACTCTAGAAGTCTAGACTCAAGCCTTTGCCAGCTTTGCAGGTAACATTGCGTATAGGCCAGGTCAACTCCCAGCGAGTGACAGCTCTCTGAAGCAGACAGAGAATTTATGGCTATGTGCGTGTGGCTGTGCGTGTAAACACACATTTGTTGACCATATAAATTAAAAGCAGCTACGGCTCGGGCCAAATAACTAAACCACTTTGTGCTGAAATATCTGCCTGTGGTTACAGCTTGTTACTGAAGTCCGATTTAGATAAAAAGTTGAAATCTGTTGCGGCTGCAACTTGATGTGGCACTTGCTCTATGAATGCGGCCTGCCAGACCACTATCTGCTGCTTGCAAGTGAAACACTTTTGCTCATAGTATTTTTCCCGGCGAGCGACAAAAACACAGCATGAGCCATTCGACACTCTTAGAAGGGGAACTGGATGGCAGAGCAGAGCCTACAAAATTAATGGTGCTAATGCCAAGTGGGTCTATGCGAGTGTGCGGCATGGTGCCCCTTCCTGGACCACTCGATTCTGTGGCAGACGTCTTGTTACCTAAAACCACTTTGCAATATGAGCAACAGCAATCCTCCAGTCGGCTGAAATGTATGTTCTTGACTTTGAGTGTTGTTGGGCTTGCCAACAAAAAAAGAAGCTAAAAACAAAGCAGTCATTCGCACTCTTTAAGCTAAAAGGGTGTATTGGCTTGCGGTTTGTCGTGCAAAAGGCATTTTCTTTCAGTTTGTGTAAAATAAAATTTGTCTTAGCTAGAATAAATAGGAATAAAGTTAGCTGAACAGCTGAACAGTTTCTATTAGATTCAAGTTGAGCTAGGCATGGCAAATGTACATATATTAGCATCATGTTTAAATATAAATATGTTTTAAAGTTGATTATGAAACTTATCGACTACCACCTGAAAAGTGAAGAAGAAGTTTAGATTATTAGATTTGCAACTTTGACCAAACTAGTTGGAGTTTTAAGTAGTTTCACAAGTTGTTTCATTTTTGTATCATAAAACTCCAAGTGTCTCACTGATGATAACATAGATTAAGATGCTTACTCTGTAGGCACTTATTGATACATTATAGAGCCAAGTCTCTATAGCTAGACAAACAAATATACTCAGTTGCTTGAACACACTTGAAGTAGGTATTTTCGTGTTGTAGCAGTTGCTGGACGCAGACTCATTTTGATTCCAAGCTACATTCTGAATCGACAGACAGTGGCTGTCGTCATTTTCATCGGTGATTTATTATGCAGCAAGTTTTCTGCCTGGTCTAGAGGCTGAAATTTGCCACTGGAAATTTGCCGGTTCACTAGGCACAATGCGTGATTGATAACCCCCTAAACAAACGCCAGTGGCAACGGTTGGGTTAAATGTTTCCGAGTGGATATGCCAACTATTCAAATATTTGATTCGAAGACCTTGACCGGCATTAGTCATACAAATTGGCAAAGCCCAGGCAAAGCAGAAGAAAACAGAAATATTCGAATTATAATTGACATATTAAATGTATTTATTGAACGCATATGATCTCATATTTCCATTTATATCTGAAAAGTTTTGAATTTGTCAATATAATTTAACAAATATCAACTGTTATATGAGGTTTAATAAAGTAGTCGTCAGTCAATTGCACAATCGTAAGGCCGGCACCATCTGAAAAAATAAATAAAAAATATATAAAATATTGAATTAATGTTTTTGCTCGCATTGCTTTCAGTGTTTACATTTAATCATGAACTTTATACATTTTTAGCTTTACTTGGCGTGGTCAATTAGGATTGAGAAATGTTTATTTTTGTTGATATCGACCTCGACTTATGCCTATCTCATATCCAGATGAAACTATCGACTGCTGATGACATTGCGCTGCTGACACGCTGCTGACTACCTAGACAATGCTCTTTAAGCAGACCTCAATTTAAGGTATCCAATGGAGTCTAGAAAACATTCAGCATTACTCTCTCAGCTTGCAATGCACAGAGAATGAAGTGTATTTAATCAACTGCCAGACAAAGAATCTCCCATTGCCTTGAGGCTAACCGATGAAGGCAATTTTGGATGTGTATCGTGCTAGTTACAGAGAAATATATAAATGTGAAATGAGTTCACACTTTAATTGCAAAACTTGCATGTCTTTATTAAACATCTCGATTGTTTGTATAAATGCCAAATTGAATATATGAAACAGTTCTGATTCGGTTATCGTCGTGTTCACTTTGTGATCAAATCAGCAAATAGACAGAAGCTATTCATATGATTGGCTGTGAATGTTGGCACAATTGTCCTTTTAGGGTAGCTGCATATAATAGCACTGAGTTCCACTACGTTGACTAGGCGAAAAACTATTCACTGGCGAATTTATTATATTCTAAATGTGCTAAGATATTTGTTTAAAAAAATCTCTCGTTCAAGAGCGTACACAAATTTCAATTTATTTCTTTATTTTTGGTTAATTTCTTATTTATTTTTTTCGGTTTTTAGTAGTGAATTAAAAAAAAATGTTACAGAGAAATATATTAAAAACTCTTTTCTACTATTTTTTTAAACCCTAGATTTTCTATTGTTAGTTTATTATTACTTACATTTTTTTTTTACATTTTATTAAGCTTTCAATTTAATGTTTTATTTATTTTTATTTATTTTATTTAAGTTTTAAAAACTGACAAATTTGTGCAAGTAATTTACATTGAAAATAATAAAATTTATAATTTTCTTTTTAATTTTCTTGTTTACATTAAAGTTGAATAATAAAACAATAGAAATTGTTGTCGCAATCAGTATCAGAGTCATGTTTGTAGGGTATGCCAATGGCACTGAAATTTCCATTTAATTTGCAAATGAAAATATGAACGTAGCCAGCGCTTCTTTATGACTAGCATTTCGGTCAATGTATTTATAGTCGCACCAGTGAAGTCGACTTGGACTTAAGGGCATGACATTTTGTACAACGAAACTCACCAAATCGAGGCCAAGCAGCTTTAACGGTTGCCAAAGCAGACGATCATAAGGTCACTGCGGGGGCATGGGGCAGTCAAGCGCAGCTGCAAACAATGGCATTTTAAAAGGCGAGGGCGGTCTGTGCTCCAACGGCGGAAAAAAACATCAGCTTATATGAGGCAAGCAAAAAGCGGGCCTGAGAGACAATGTGACGTTTGCGACATCCACGCACACACCCACACACGCACACACGCACACACGCCCACTCACTCATATATACACACAAGCGCACATGGCGTATGCGTAATAACATTTTGCGTTACATTTGTTTTTTTTTTTTTATTGCATACCGCAAGGCGGCTCGTCTGGGTTGACTGCTTTGTGTTTCCGTGCCGACCAAAATAGCACATTCCTGGCTAACGTCTCTGTTTGTTTTTATTTTTATTTTTGTTTTTGTTTCTGTTTCAGTTTCTGTTTCGGTGGCTATTGCCCTTTGTCTGCCGCAATTTCCGTGCCATGTGGCACGGCGAATGTAAATGCGAAAACTTTAAACTGCCCAACAGATGGATATCGTCGCACAGCCAAGCGGCTCAAGCTCTGATGCTTTGTTTTCCTGGCATTATCGCACATAATAATTTCGTAAGTCATACGTAAGACACAAAAAAGGGACTCATGGGCCTAGAGGCGCTTGCCAACCTGCACGGGCCTCACTGACAGAAAAGCATGCGCTACACTTTCTGGCCTTTGACCTGCTCATTTGGCTATTCAAATGCCGCTCAAGTGTAGCGCACAATGGGACAGCAATCAGTGGAGCGGCAGACGGCAGCAGCGGGAAATTGTGTCATTTTCATTTATCTGTGTATGTATTTGTAGCTCTGCTGCTGTGTGTCTGTATTTATGCCCCTGAGCTGGCTGCGCTGCTCGAACTTCATTGAATACAACTGCGAGCTGAGCAGCAAATTCGCCAGCAGCAGGAGTAGCAGGAGTAGCAGGAGTAGCAGCAGGGCTGCGGCGGATGCCAATAAAACGGAAGCCGCGATTAAATACAAATAAGGCATTAAGTGCAAAGGCGCTGAGGCGCATAATACAAATTGCGACGATTGCCAAGCAAGCGCAGGGCAGGAAGGGCTGCTGCTCGAAGCAGAGACTGTCTGCCGTTCAAGAAGTGGGCGGAAGCGGAGGCGAAGGCGCCGAAGGACATATTGAGAGTGTCTCACAAGACTAAATACACAACTGTGGACTTTCACTTAATACCCTTTCCAAATGATTATATCGGCTTATAAAGCCGAGAAATTACATCATTTAAGTTTTTATAATATATATATTTATATATTTATAATATATATAATTTTAGCTCTATTCAATGTACTTTTGATAAGATAAACACATTAAAGTTCCAGCTCGTAACTAGGAAACGCAGCTGAACGCGCTTTGTATGACATAATAAAAATGCGGACTATGGAAAGTTGTGCCTTAAGTGAGAATTAGCATAGAAACGAAGAGAAGCAGATATATAGATGGGAGAGTGAAAGATAAAAATTGAGTTTAATGGTCGTTGGGCTTTAAAATTTGTATGAATGAAGCGAGCAATCTGTGTTGTGTTTCCCGCGCAGTTGCTAGCCAATTTGGAGCAGCATCAAGGTTAGCAATGATATCATATTCTATGCTCATGTTTAGATATTCATCTTAACTGCTCGACTCGTCGACTCGCTTTGAACCCGCAGGACCTTCTGCCTTTTCTTTCCAACCACGGTTGCTGCTGCTTGGTTAGCTGAACAGTTTTGCGGTTCATTTAATAATTTTGCGTCTTGTTTACGTGGATAGCCAATTTTGTGTTTGGGCTTTGATGCGTCCACAAGTGGACGTTTAACCTGCGGCCAATGGCATTAGCCATTAGCCAAACTGCGAGCCAGCCCGACCCACACACAGAGCGAGGGTCGTCTTGATGCAGCACTTCAACGAGCTAACGAGCTGCCATGGCAATTAGAGCTGCTCTCGCCCACGAGTTTGACTCTACATTGCAAATCATATGACTGCCATTTTTCCATTTCAAATTTATTTTCATTCTCATGTTTTTCTTTCTTATTTTTTCTTTCTCGTCCTACGTTTTTTTTTGCACACAGTTTTGATTAGCAAGAAAATCGCGACGTCAAGGTATTTGCTCAGTCAGCTCGATGTGAATGAGTCAATGATCTGCGTGTTGCTGTTGTTGAGGCTCATGATGATGATGATGATGATGATGTTGATGTTGTTGGTAATGATGATCATCATAAATTGGCTTTTTCAGGTGTCTGCGACCGTGAGAGAGTGTTTGTGTGTGTGTGTTGGTGTGGCATAAGTGTCAAGTGCCCCGACACGGCTCAACTCAATGACTCGGCTTGCTTTCAATAATATTTATGCACTCGGTTTGTATGCGAATTCAACAGGGCATACATTTCCAATTAAACTGAAGCATTCAACTACAGCAACCGACATGTATTCATCCACACACACATACAATCATTCCCGTTTTTTTTGCCATTGAAAGTTTTTTTCGGACAGTGAAACTATTTTTAGGATCAATGTCAGCAGCAGCTGCTTTTGCTGAAATATAAGGTATAAATACTTAAGGTATAATTTAATTATTAAAATAAGCATTCTATGCTTCTATCAATCAAAAGTGAAGATATCTATTTAGTCAAAGTTGGCTAAATATGCCCATACGCTGTTTATTGTCCACAAATCAAATTTGTATTCGAGCCTCAACTCAGGTTGTGGCATGCAAATGATGCGCGCTTCATGACAGCAAATGCCAAATGGCCCAGGGCTCTTTTAATAGACGACAGCGGATAGATGCCGCTGATAAACAAGCGGAATATTCGGCTACTATCGCTTCCAGCATTGTAGCTGCTTCTATTGTGAACTTGATTAGAATTGACGGTGCAACCGAATCGCAATAGGACTTTGAAATGCTTAGGCAGCGTATAGCCAAACAGCGCATGTCAAACATGCGGCAGATGCCACAGTCTCACTGCACAGTTGTGCATTTCCATGAATCCACGTCGAAATTGCGGCATGTGAAGCAACATGTGTGTGGGTCGGCTCGTGCGCTGCACGTTTAGTCCGTGATTCTGGCCGTAAAACAATTTTGCAAATTAAAAACGGCACGGCAGCGCTCATCAACGTTGGCCAGGAGGCCAGGAGACTCTTAACTGATTTCCGTTGAATATATGCAGTCGGGAAGTATGTGGTAGCCAAAACCCCCATGACAGATGTCAAACGTATTCGAAAGTTCATAAAATTTCAGATTTTCCTCCTTACCTAGGCAGGTGGTCGGGGAAAAGGCATTTGCAGCGTGGATCAAGAGCCAAACGCATGTCAAAGAGCTTAATATACACATGCAATGCATTATTGGTTTCATGTTGGCTTACCTTTAGGTGCATCTCAGATTATTATTAAAAAATATTCACTTGGTTTTTCAATAAGCCAACCACAGGCAAATATTCATTTTGATATATTACTTCGGCTCTGCTGCTTATTTGCATCAAAGGAAATCAAATTCATAAAATTCTCTTCAATATTCGAAGTCAGCTAATAATAAAATATTAAAACTGCCGTAGTGCCAAATCTTTAATTTTATTCAAATTTTAGTTGACGCCTTTGACAAAAGGCCAACAATATTTACATTTGTGTTAACTTGAGGCAATAATAGTCAAAGTTAAATTTGCATGTCAAGTCTCATTGTAGAATTTTATTGATATTAGAAAATAATTATTATTTTCAGACAGTCGTCAGCGTGGCATGGCAATATTTATTAAACTAGAAAATTTGTAGAGCCTACATATAAATAGAATTTTATTGATATTAGAAAATAATTCTCAATCGTTACAGACGGTTGGCTCTGTGGCATGTGTCAAGCTTGCCTTTGAGGGCCTACAGCTGCAGACGATTTGCAATCAGCAGCTGAGAAAGATAATTAAAAATGGCACATGAACATGCTAGATTTGCATGTAGCTCGAGAGCAATAACAGTGTGAATAATTTGCAGATGTGGCAGCGATTCACCAAAACTGAATATTCATTAAGTAGAGTTTGAGCTGAAGCCCAATCTGAGATGCAGAAGCTGCAGCAAATACAGAAGGGCCTCGAGCATTCATAATGAATGACGGCTCGCAATGGTAAATGATAGTTGCCAGTATTGCAGTTGCCTTGGTAATTGTTGCTGTCGAATTGATTAAAATTGGCAGCGGCAAGCAGATCGAAACTGACTTTGAAATGCTTAGGCATCGCATCCAATTGAAAAAGAGACATGCGACAGTTATGCATTTTGAAATGCTGCGCCAAATGCCGTTTGCAGTAGTATGGGAATCAACATGTGTGTGTGACGGGAAAAACAATTTTGCATGTTAAATGAAAAATGATGGAGTCGAGGCGGAGTCTGGCTCAGCGCTCGTCAATGATTGCCAGGAAGAAACGCTAACTGATTTCCGTTTGACATATGCAATAAGGATGCACACACAGCTCTTCGCAGTTGTCATACGTATTCTTTTTACTTTCGCAATATGCAACAGTTGCAAACTGCTTTTGACGAGCCAGTGAAGTGCCCAGCGGGAGTTCAAAGTGCATGTCCGGAATTATCGCTTTTCGGCTGCTTATTACATTTCTGCCTCGCTTCATCTGTAATATGGGAGATCTGTGCAGCTTTTTAATTAACCAACACGAGAAGAGAGTCAGCCTTTAACCCTTTGAGTGAGCAATGTAATGAAATATGCCGCTTCCATTGCAGTATTTAATATCTTGATGTCTTAGTCTGCTCAGCAAGTTTAGTTCTAACCGAGCAAAGTGCAATTCATTCGATTTGATTCACAGGCTGCATATTCTATGCCAGCAGCAACTAACTTAGTACAAATCCAATAAAAAGCATAACTTAATGAACAGAAAAAGAACAAAAAATTAAGCTTTGCTTCTATGATCAGCAGCGACTCGATGGGTGGGTAAATTGCAGCGACCAGCAAAAGGAAGAAAACACGGATGCTTTTTATAAATCAATTTGCATGTTGGCGTCCTTTTTTTCCATCACTTTTTTTCTGCAAAAAAAAAGTAGTCAAAGTAGTGGCGTAGTTGTGGGTGTTGATGTTCTTCAAGATTGTTGCTGTTGCCAGAACAGTGCCTTGGCTATGGAATCGCCAAGTGGCGTGTCCTGCGGCCACCTACAGGATTATATGCATATAAATATATGTATATATATGTGTGTGTGTGTGTGTGTGCGAATTTAAGCTTGCATAACTGCGAAACTGAGTTCCGGACAAATCCTGAAACATAAATCCGTGTGAGGTGGTCGCTCATTGCTCGGCCAACGGCTGCATACAAAGTTGATGGAACATAAAACGCACATAAACAAATGCATGTAGACATAAAACACGAAAGCACGCACAGAATCTGCCATCACACACACACACACACACACGCATGTGGCGTCGACCACTCATCGAGGAACGTAAAAAAATGTAGGCACTGATTACATTTGCATATTATAAGCAAGCGCTTGCACACTCCCCATATTGATGAGGTTGAGGAAAGGCTGGCGATCGAGTCCTGCCGTAACTGGTGAGGCAGCTGCAGCTCCTGGCATATTTTTCGTGCATGTTAGTGTGTGGTTGTGTTGCTTGTATGTGTGTGCGTGTGTATTTGTCCAAGGAATTTAATTTCCAACTTTTACGTTTGGCATGTGCCACACACAACTTTGGTAGTGGGAAAGTTTGCTCCAGCGACGCCGGCTGTGTTGATCTAATAATGAAGGTAGGGCCGTTTTGCAGAAGGAGGTCGTGTGTGGGCGTGGCTAAGCGCAGTATTTGCGGCACTTGTTGAAGCGTAGCTGCAACCTCAGTCGGGGATTATGCAGCTGCGAAAACTTTAAATTATGTAATTCAACGTGTTGCCAATACCTACCACGGCGGGCAACAGGCAGCCAACCCACACACATGTGAGCATACACCCACACACACCACACACACACACACACACACACACACAGACATGCACATCGAACAAGTAAGCCGAAACTTTAGCTGTAGCTCGACGTAGCTGGATAAATGCCTTTCCCCACCTGGGGCCCACGTATTTCAATTAACGTGCCAGCACGACCGAGTTGCACGCTATCAGCGCTAGGTGGCGCCCTCGGTGGTCGCCAGCCTGTTTTGCTACTTATTTGATGATACACCATAAATATTCGAAAATAACAATCAAGTGAACAGGGCTCACATACACGCTGCAACACAGTAGAGTTTGGCAACATCTTGAACTCTATAAATTATATTACAGTTAAGAGATAAACGAGCTACGAACTGCATTGAAATGGATGCGACGATCATTCAAGGAAGTTTTCTTAGGAATTGCAAAGATATAGAATAGAATGAACTGTGAGACATGTACTGACTCCCTGTGTCCTACGCATTTACCTTAATCACAGGAACACTTTAATATGCTCTTAATATCTCAACAGTTAATTATTTTGCATAATTATCTCCCGGCTCAACTAAAAAATGAAATATGCAAAACTTTTCTGTTTAAGTCATTCGTGGTCTATACCATGTTTGTTGCAATTAAACAGACTATTTAAGTGACTGCAACTAAAAGTGTGATATTTAACTTTTGTTTATGCCCGCGTGTGCGCAAACCGAACAACTTTTCGCCACGGCCAAACTTCGCATCGCATTTTTTAGAGTGAACAATTTCGCTTGTGAAACTTTCTCTTTGTCTTCATATGGTGAGCAATTAAAGTGTGTTGGTCTGAGTATATTGCATGGGAATATTCACACCCATTCCCAGTATGTATATATATGTATATCTTACAATTCCCCCACATACTCAGTTGGCGAAATAAAAATGCATTTTTTTATTTGCCAGGCAGTTTTAAATGAGTGAAATCGTTTTTTCATTGCCTGAGCCCATTGAAAATGGCAAATCATGGTATAACGGTTTTGTTAAAATTTATGAAACAAGCAGAAGAGGGTGTGGCAGACTCCTCAAAGTATGTATTTACACATATGTTTAATCGGGGCGACAAGCTGAATTGATGCTTTGACGCGTATAAATGGCATTTTTGGCATTTTTCTGGTATCTTTTTTTGGTATTTTGTATTTTTTTCTATTTATTTCATTTATTAATAATTTTATTTTATTTTATTTTTTAAACATTTTATCTGTTTGTAAAAATGCAAGATACAAAATGAAATTTCACTTTGTAAAAGTTTATGCTAAATACAAAATATAGATTATAAATTATAAAATCCCATATTGAACGGTAGACTCAGAGCAAATTCGTAGTCGCGCTTAATCGACTACAGTTTTCATAGATGTTTCAGCGCGATTTCATCTAAATTGCAAGGTGTATTCAAATAATTTATCAGCGCACCAAATGCGTCAAATCGCACACAAATCGTGGCTGAAGCTTGCGCTGCTATTTCGACAATTCAACGATTTTGCTGCGTCGATTTTTTGTTTCTTTTTTTTTAACAAACGGCGTTTCAACGACGTGCTCGAATATTTTTCTTATTTATTTATACATATATTTTTATTTACTGTAAATGCCAGCTAAGGTGTATGCTACAAAAGTTTTCGAATAACAATTATTTTAACTAACGTTATGCAAATGAAGTAAAGATTCAGAACGAAATCCCGCATGCTCTGATCTACAGATAGATATGTATGTGTATTGGAGTAAATTAACTTTATTGACTGACAAATATAATCAGAAATTCGTAAGCAAACATACTCGTTGCATACAGCGCTCGATATCAGTTTCATCCTTTAAGCAGAAACAGCCATAGACGAGCTGCGCGTATTAGCTGCTCTCTTTTCCATACTTTTACTGCGGCCTACAAAATAAGACTTACTGTGATGTGCTGCTGGGGGCGCCATTTGCGTGCGGGGCTCTGTGTGTGTGAGCCCAAGCTAAATGGCAGAGCTGGCACGGCTAAGCAAACACCGCGTGGCACACACGTTAAGTTAAGCTTATTATACACACAACTGCCAAAGGCTGACTTAGACGAGGGCCCAAATAGGCGACGCGGAGTGAAACTTTTTGCGACAAGTAAAGACTGCCTCTTTCAGCCCTTATATGTGTTGGTGTGTGTGTGTGTGTGTGTGATATCATTGGATTACCGCGATTATCTTTCTCAAATATCATATCGCACGAAAGCCAACAATGTCTACATTTAGCTATTACAGTATATTACAGCATATAGTATGTACGTAGATTTGCCATGTGATTGGCATAACTGGTACGGAGTGGAGGGGGCGTGGCCACACTTAAGCGAGCAGGTGGTCGCAAGCGCGCGTTTCTGTGGTTAGCCAATCGGCTGGAAACTGAGACTCTGCAGTCATCGCCGTCTATGTCGTCGTCGCTGGCTATTTGCTTTTATGGCTTGTTTGCCAGCTCATGAAAACTTTGACTCGTACGCCCAAGTGACCCATTAAACAAATTGAAAATGAACAGAAAGTGTTTCACCAGCTGGACTTTACGCTTGCCATAGATCTGGCGCTGGCGCGTATGTGTAATAAATTTTAATTGACTGCACTGCATTGCAGCAGCAGCAGTATTGTTAGCGAAGTTCATTGCGGTTCTAAGGATTTCATTGAATCACGAGTCAGAAATCTCAACTTTTCAAAATATTGTGCTTGGCAGGCAAGTTCTCGCCCTTTTTGGCCAACTCAAAAACTTTGCTCATAAACACAAGTGTGCCAAACTCGTGCCGGCAACAACAGCAACAACAGTAACAACATAACAACGCTCTGGTCGTTAGTCCCTTTGGCCAGCACTGCGTATACGTAATATGCAGTTAACTGGACAATTTGAACAAGCTACGGCTCAGGGCGCAGGTGCAAATATGAATTATAGTTCCTATTAATGCTAATTAAATTCATATTTTTCGCCAAGCTAAATGTACACGTATATTATTCGACTAAGTAGTTGTTGCAGCTCTCACCTGGTTACGAGGCTGTCGAACAGCTCGAGCAGTAAGCGAACCTTTGTGCTCACCGAAACCATATTAATCATTTGGTTAGCTGTAACTCAAATGCATTTGGGATGTGCAGAGCGTAAAGTATTTGCTGCTCAAACTCGTACTGTTGACTTCATGTAATTTGTGGCTTGTGCGCAACCAAATACACAGGCAAAGCGACAACATTGCATGGACAAAACCACACGAATCTGTAAGCAAATACATACAGCCAACACACACACACACACACATACGTACCCACACAGATGCTCGTTATCAATCACTGCACACACAAGCAAACAATTAGAGGAAAATTATGGAAGTGAACCGAACTGATGGTTGATCTATGTCCGAGTCTGTCCAGCCTTGCCTTCGCAATAAATACATTTGATATTCAATTTTGTTTCAATGGACATGGTATTCATCAGAATCAATTAGCTTTTCAAAGAGGTTTTATGTTTCAATTCCGTTTAATTAAAGTTAAATTAACGTAGCTCAAGGTGTGAAGCAAGCAAAACTCAATTTAAATAGTTTGCAGCATTCAATGTGATAAACGAACCAAATAAACACACAGAGAGAGGGAGAGACAGAGCCACAGAGGCACACATTCATGTTTATTTATATGAAACACAAGCATGAGTTGATTATTTATATTTGGCACTTGTTTGCATAAATTTAACGCTCAGTTTGCTTTGCATATCCCGAAAGGATATTCTGTTAAATTTTCATCAGTTAGCTGCGTGCTAAGTATGTCATTTGTTTAAAGCGGTTTAAGGTTTACCAAAACATTGAATGCTCCATTAATTATAATATGATAAAAATACAAAAATACATAAATGGGTTTATCTGGCTTACCTGACTGTTGAAAATCTATTGACTGGCATTAAAATGGAATGAAATATGTAATTGCATCGCGCTGTAAGTAGAAAGAGATGAGTGATATAGAGTATTAGATAGAGGTATATGCTTTGGTGCAATCACTGCTCTAATGTGTGGCCAATTGGCTCAGGTAGATGAGTATATAAGGCACAGATTCCCACTGAGGAACTCGATGAACTCGTATATAATAACACCGGCAATGCATAATTCATTTTAAGCACCACTTAAAGTTATGGCAGACGGCCGGAGCGCAATTTAAGACAGAGTTTAATGCATTCAATACGTCATTGGGCATGTTGTGAGCGGTTTGGGTCGTTGCTCTGATTTATGGTGCGTATACTTGATGCGGCCGCAAAGCCGCACAAAATGTTGCTACTACGCTTGCTACCTTCTTGCCTTGCTGCTGCTGTTCCCACTGTGGCGTCTGGCTTTCCCTCTTAATAAAACACAAAACAGGCCTCAAAATAAACTCGCTCACCCACACATACACAGACAGGGAAGTTTGGTGTGTCCTGCGGATGGGTCGAAGTCTGAATTGGACTCTTATTTTGAGTCTGAAAGCTGATATTATTAAATTTTATAACATTTCGATGCGTTTGCATTTCAATTGACCATAAACGGCTTTAAGGCTTTACGACTGCGCCAGTCTTCAGCTTAAAACTTTCCACGAGCCGGAGTCATTGTAGGCGCTTGCTAAGTCGATATGTATATGTATATTCATACGCCCATGGGGGCATGGTCGAGGCTAAATGTGTGCGCGTATTCGCAACCGGCCATGCCCAATTTAATTTATCAAAGTCATAAACTGTTAAACGACTCGACCGCAAAATACTACATGAATAATGGGCCCTTCCAAGCGGCCGCAGATTCTTGTCAATGCGAGACAAGATACCCGATTAAGAGAGCATTAAGTAGGAGAATATGATGTAAATATTATATTGTGAAGACGTGATTGTCTGAGCTACTTTAAGTTAATTCATGTGATAAATAAGTCGAAATCTGATTGATAAGCAGAAGAATACTAAAACTAATTATTCGCATTTCATTTATTTAATCCTAGTGTTCTTCCTTTGCTGGTTTCTAAAATTTTAGTATAATGCTCGGTCCACACTCTTGCAGCTGAGTGCTCTCGACCGTAGTCAATCTGAGTGCTCATTCAACTTTGGAGAGCCAACAAGTTTGCAAAACCGAGTCAAATATAATTACGAGTGCATCGAGCGTAAGTGTGTGCTCTGCCAATTACACCTAGCACACTTGCAACTTGTGCGATGTTGCAGTTGGAGTATGCAAAACTGAAGTATGTGGACAGCAGTGATAAGCCCCATGGGCTTTTTGGCAGAAAAATGATGTTAACAACATGTGACTGATTTACAATTCTTTTTTATACCCTGAACGCATTGGAAGTACGAATGTTGGCTATGATAGTCTTGTGAAAGTGCATGTAGCATGAAGAAAGAGGCGTGACTGCCCCTAGAAATAAATACATAATTTTAATAAGGTAAATCTGTCTCAATTTTTACTTTTAGAATTTTAAAATTCATAAAAGCAACTTAAAAAAAAAAATTATAGTTTTTTGTTACACGAATATAACGAAATATTTTATTTTATAAAATATAAATCAAGTAGCTTTAATAATAAATTGTAGCTAATATTATCAAATAAAGCGAAATTACATTGTGTTAAACATGCATAGATATTTGCAATTCATATACCCTTTATATTACATACTCTGCACAGTGTTCGCGCAGAGTCATCTGAAATCGTTCTGCTGCCAATAAGAAAAAAAAAACAAGATAAAAGTCGAAAATCTGTTTATGCATTAATATCATTCCGAGAGTCCGTACAAAAATCTGCTGTTAAGCCTCGAGCTGCTGCTCTATCGGCCCGGAAACTCGTCGTCACTGTAAAAGTTTATGCCATTTAAACATAATTTGCTTAACCAAAACGAAACGGGCAGCGGGAGGATGGGTCGGTCGCACTGACCCGGCTCGAAGGTGCTCCGCAAACTGTCGAAAAAACACACACATAAAATCGGCAATAATAATTTTTGTGGGTAAAGGTAGCCATCGCTGGATGTGGGTATATCTTCGTGTCTGAGTGCGGGAGGACGTGGAGTGTGGGCGTGTGGGAGGTGTGTGTCTTTAATTTATGCAGCGCCGCATTTTTGAGGGACTCATCCACACACGTTTGTGGGGCTCAAGTACTGGCAGGCAGCTGGCTTGCCGGAAATCAACAAAAGTTTATTGAGCATAAATTTAAATCTGCTTGATGCTCAGTGTCTGCCTAGCCTGTGGGCTTGCTTAGCTTTGTTTTGTTTACGCGAGCGTTTTATGCGCTTTTAAATTGATTTCATATCCATTCCAGTTCGACGGCCATTTCGCCCCCCGGCTAGCATATGCCCCAACGAAATAAGTCGCCAAATGAAGACATGATTTGTGTCAGCAGCTGTTGCTCGCTCAGCAACGACATTGCTGGCCTCACCACGTCATGATGCGCTGTTCCAGGTTTATGCACTCGGCATCTGGCTTCCATGCTCGTACTCTGCGTCCGTCGAAGGCAAAATCAATGAAATGTTTCATTATAAATAAGCAATTTTCGCATCGCATTATATTATCCAATGTCTTCCTCTCACTAGCCAATTGCATTGCTCTTTGTTTTCCTATTGTTCGCGCTGGACTGTGCGCTGCTACAAAATGGGGTGTGATAATAAGTATCAAATAATTTGTTATCATTATTGGCTATGGTCATTTTGGTGTTGACTCTCTCGCCCACTCTCGTGCGCTTCTTTCATCTCTTGCTATCTGCGTTCGTGTATTAGCCTAATGGACAATGCCGCCCAGCCCGCACTCGGACCTCTACGTCTCAGTGATTACCGAGCAAATTAAATTAGTGAAAATGTCGAAACGAGGCACGAGAAAGGTAAGACAATCTAATTGCCTTCGTTGCGGGCTCCAGCGTCAGTCTCTGTTCTGTGTGTGGTGTCGAAATACAACTGTATACATATGTATATACATATGTATATATCTATATTAATACATGAATGTGTTATGTTAACATGTATATGTATATGCGTATTCCGCCTACCATTGTGAACAGGTGGCAACAATTGGCCCCAGGGGCCAATTGAATTAAACAAGCTAATTAGGTTTTATAGATATAAACAAGCGCAAAACAAATTTTTGTGGTGACAACAGTGTTTTAGAAGCACCCAAGGCTAAAATTGAATAATAAATTAAGTGTTTAATGAATTTAATTCAATTGAAATCTCTAAAATATGTATTTACTTAGCACAGTTTTAGTGTTGCATAAATATTTAGATATGAGAACTATTTAAACAGCATCAACAAGTCTTACACAATTTAATTCAT